>CP126891.1:43162500-43330000 GCA_030440675.1 Furcifer pardalis
GATAGATAGATAGATAGATAGATAGATAGATAGATAGATAGATAGATAGATAGATATTACGTTGACCGAGCCTTCACCATATCTCTTCAGGATACAGAAAATGCCCAGGCTAACGAGATGTCTTTTTCTTTGCCCAGAGTCCTGACTTTATGGTTCGATTATGGCCATTGGCCGGAAGTCAACGAGGCCCTTGTGGAAGGCGTCAAGGCCATCCAAATCGACACGTGGTTGCAGGTGAGGCTCTGGGCTTTCCATCATCCTTTCTGTTCTCACTCAAGCCAAAGCATGACCCGTCGCCGTGTGGAATTTGCTCCTGGGCCCAACGGGTGTTTTGTCTGCACCTCCGTTTCTGGGAAATTGGGCGGCCTCCTGTTTTCCTACACTTAATCCTGGCTTCTCCTCTCGGTATCCCTGCCCAGTTCAAGGAGATGGAAAGCAGGAGGCTGGCTAGGGTGGACCTTTAATCTGGTTCAGGCTGGGTTAGGCTTAACGGTGAAGGCCGCCCTTGCTCAAAAGCCATCCGTATCCTACTCTAGAGTTCAGTGCTCATTCTCTGTTTACGGCCAAAGAGCCAGCACTGCAGACATTTGCGCGGCCATGTGGCAGGCATGACCAGACACTGGAACAGCATTACCTTTCCAACTGAAGTGGTCCCTATTTATCGACTTGCAATTTTGAACTGCTAAGTTGGCAGGAGCTGGGACAGAGATGGATGCTCAGTCCGTCGCACAGCACTCGGGTCGTGAACTGCTAACTTACTCACCTTGCAGACGTCAATTTCAGCATCTTAGCTACTAAGCCAGAACTCATTCCTGTTTTTTTCTCTTCTCTTTTCTACAACCAGGTGATCCCTCAACTCATTGCTAGGATCGATACTCCACGGCCTTTGGTGGGCCGCCTCATCTATCAGCTTCTTACGGACATCGGCAGGTACCATCCACAGGTACCGTCCCTTCCCTAACCGCTGCCTAAAGTGATCTTAATTCGGATCCCTGACGATCTTCGTTTCTAAACCCTTCCTCTCCAATCCTTGTTCTAGGCGCTGATCTACCCCTTGACAGTGGCTTCAAAGTCGACCACCACCGCCCGACACAACGCGGCCAACAAGATTTTGAAGAACATGTGTGAACATAGCAACACGCTGGTCCAGCAAGCCATGATGGTAAGTTGTCATATAAGCACATATTGCACTTCTTAGGCAATGTTTGAGTGAAGGAAACTATGGATTCTGCCGAGTTAATGATCCCCTCGGCTTAGCTTGTGATGTTTCAATTAAAAGCATGTCCTTTCCATTCACAGTTCAATAGTTCAAGTCATTACTTTGAGCTTCACTGGTTAAGACACTGAACTTGACACCTAGAAGGTCAACAGTTCGAGAACCGAGGGCTGCAATGATGACGGGAGCTCCTGTCCTCTCTCCCGCCTCCTGCCAGCCTCATAATTTGAAAGCAAGACATTGCAAGTAGACAAATAGGGACCACTTTGGCAGGAGAGGTAGCAACGTTCCGTGTGCTCTGGCATCTAGTCATGCCTGCCACATGTCCACGGAAATGCCTGCAGATGCAGAAAGCGTCTCTGGGTGTAAACGGAGATGAGCACCAAACCCTAGAGTCGGATACGACTGGCTTTCGAGCCAGGGCGACCTTGACTTTTCCTTTCAGGCAGCACTCTTCTGTTTTGTTTAATTCTGGTCTTTCATGATCAGGGGTTCCCAACCTAGGGCCCGTGGGCCAGATCCAGCCCATGGCACCATTTCATGTGGGCCACCCCCACCTCTCCAAGGGCATTCAAGAAAATAAATTTGAACTAATAATAATAATAACAACAACAACAACTAAATGGTCACCCCCTTTGAGGCTGTTGGGACAAAATGGCCATCCCCATCATGTGCAGGCAGGGCAAAATGCCCGTCCGGCCCTCGACGCTGTCAGAGCATGACGCCAGCATGAAGACCTTGAAAGAATTCTGAGCGGAGGTTGGATCAGAAATTTGGTGCCTTTTGCTTATCCCCATTGAGTTATTTATTTTGCATTATGAAACCGATTCATGGAGGTCGCCATTGTGCATTAGCCGAGGGGTTTACGTTACCTCCTGGTCCGGAGACGACGGCGGGAGAGTTGGTCTCTTCCGGCGCGGATTTTAAGAGCAAGTTTTCCATTCTCAACCAAATGTGGGAACGGCATCCCAAAGGAGAACGTCCGGTCGAGGAGGAATGGTTTTGAACACCGCCACAAACAGTGCTTTAAAATTGATCTTGGGGCTCCTTCTAGCGGTCAGCCTGGGGTACGGTTATCATGATGATAATGTCGTGTCAGAATTTATTCTGGGTTGAAAGGGTTTTTGTTGGAGAAACTCCGCTCAGGGAACGCCCCGAACGAGGCTCCTTACGGTTGATTTCCAGTGATAACATCAGATATTTATTTATTATTAAATTATTATTAAATTAGACTTATATGCCACTCTACTCGTCTCGCTGGGGCGATTCAGAGCGGCTCACATAACATAATTTCTTCGAAATTGAAGAATATTATTCTCCCATATTGGCTGTTCTTTTTCCCCTCTGTAAGGGATAGTGGTGGCTTAGTGGTTAAGACGTGAGAACACGACGGCTGGAAGGTCGACAGCTCAGCCGTTTGAGACCTGAGTACTGCATGACGGAGCGAGCTCACGTCTGTGTCCCAGCTCCTGCCAACCTAGCCGTTCGAAAGCAAGAAATTTGCAAGTTGATAAATGGGTACCGCTTAGGTGGGAAAGGTCACAGCATTCTATACACACCAGCGTCTAGTCATGTTCATGGAAATGATCACGGAAATGCCTGCAGTCGCAGACAGGGATGTGGGGGGGGGGGGAACGAAATGTTCAGCACGGGGGACCTGGGCCTTGAACCCCCCTTTATTTCAAGCGCGCTTTCTGCGCTCTCCTCCGTTCCAGGTGAGCGAAGAGCTGATCCGCGTGGCCATCCTGTGGCACGAGATGTGGCACGAGGGGCTGGAAGAGGCGTCCCGCCTCTATTTCGGGGAGAGGAACGTCAAGGGGATGTTCGAGGTGCTGGAGCCGCTGCACGCCATGATGGAACGCGGGCCACAGACTTTGAAAGAAACGTCTTTCAATCAGGTACGTGGCCCGACCTCTACGTGCGAATCGAATTCGCTCCTCGGGGGTGGTTGTCTCGGCAAAAAATTCTTATCGTGAATTTCCCATAGGAATGCATTGAACGCCATTTCCCATAGGGATGCATTGAATTTCAGATCTCAAGGGAAAATCCTATTAAAAATTCGTATCTCGAACCTGATTTCCCCCCCCCCCCCCCTGAGATTTCTGGACGTATCTCGAGTTTTTCTTAAGTCAAACCGTTCTTCTCTCGACGTTTGACTGTAATCAGGTCAATCTTTTTTCGTGGGTTTTCAGGTAAAAATTAGGTCTTTCGGTTTATATTCAGGGGGTTATATTCAAGTCTATACGGTAATCAGAAAGCAAAGGGACATTTTAATTGTCATCTATATTCAGTGGCTTAGTGATTAAGATGCTAAATGTGACAACCGGAAGGTTGGCAGGTCGGCAGCAGTTTGAAAGCAAGGCATTGCAAGTAGATAAATAGGGACCACTTTGGCAGGAAAGGTAACAATGTTCCGTGTCTAGTCCTGCCTGCCGCATGTCCACGGAAACCTCTGCAAACGTAGACAGTGCTGGCTCTTTGGCTAGAAGCAGAGGTGAGCACTGAGTCAGATACGACTGGCGTTCAAGTGAGGGCGCCCTTCGGCTTGATGTTCGCAGGCTTACGGACGAGATCTGATGGAAGCCCAGGAATGGTGCAGGAAATACATGAAATCGGGGAACGTCAAGGATCTCACCCAAGCATGGGACTTGTATTACCACGTCTTCCGGCGCATCTCTAAGCAACTACCTCAGGTAAGGGGGAGCGACGTTATTCTTCGTTTCCCCACATGGATCTCCTTTTGCAGAGCATTAAGAGCAAGGGGTTCCCAACCTGAGGCTTGTGGGCCGGATCCAGACCCCATGCCATTTCACGTAGGCCCCCTCGCCTCCAAGGACCTTGGAGAAGCACAATGGCCCTTTGAATCTCCTGGGACAAAATGGCCGCTCCCATCGTGCAGGCAGGGCAAAATGGCCGTCCGACCCTCGGAGCTGACTGAGCGAGTGTGACCCGGCCCCTGGCTTGAAAAGGATTGGGGACCCCTGGTTTAGCGGGAACTTCCAGACGCCGCGATTAATGGCCTTCTTTGCCTCCTGGCGTCTAGTTGACTTCCTTGGAGCTCCAGTACGTCTCGCCCAAGCTCTTGAAGTGCCGGGATTTGGAACTGGCCGTCCCGGGGACGTACGATCCCAAGCAGCCCATTATCCGCATCCAGTCCATCGCTCCCTCACTGCAAGTCATTACCTCCAAGCAGAGACCGAGGAAATTGACTCTGATGGGTGAGGAACTGAGTTTGCAATACGAACAACACGGACACCCATGTAGAGTCTCTCTCTTGAACTCGTTGACTCTCTCTCTCTCCTTTTCTCTGCCGTTCTAATTGCTATTTAATGTTGTTCAGTCCATTGTTGCACAGTCGATTCCGACCCTTTGTGACCCTATGGACCAGTGCCCACCAGGCACCCCCATCCTCCACCATCCTCCTCAGCCCACCCAACTCTGTGCCCATTACGTCAACGATGCCATATATCCATCTCATTCTCTGCTACCCCCTTCTTCCTTTTGCCCTCCACCTTTCCCAGCATCAAGGCTTTCTCAAGTGAGTCCTCTCTTCTCATTTGATATCCAAAGCACTTTAGCTTCATCTTCAGCATTTGCCCTTCCAAGGAGCAGTTGGGGTTGGTTTCTTTTAAGATCGACCTATTTGTTCTCTTTGCCATCCAGGGGACTCTCAAAACTCTCTTACTGCTATAGTTGATACATTGGTGACAAACTGTTTTAAGACAAGAATCCAAATCACAATATGGTGTGGCTCTCTTGCCCAATGGTCTAACTCTCTTGCCAAATGTTGGGCGAATGACCTACCTGGATGTGTAGACCTTAAGATACCGTTTTTTCCCCTTGCATGCAGGAAGCAACGGACACGAATTTGTCTTCCTCCTGAAAGGCCACGAAGACCTTCGCCAGGACGAAAGAGTGATGCAGCTTTTTGGCCTCGTCAACACCCTCCTCGCTAACGATCCAACGTCCCTCCGCAAAAACCTCAGGTGACCCAGAGGAAACGTAACCTCCCATCCTACCGGGATAAACACTGCATCACAAAAAAATAATAATCTCTGCTACGTGGTCTAATCCATGTGTCCGATTCTAAATCAGGTGTGCTGGATCCAAATCTGAAGTCTGATTCTGCCTAGGTCGGATGTCAGGATCTTAAGTTAGCAAATCTCCTCCTCTTGGTTAGGTTCTTGCATTGATCACACTGAGTATATTTGCCACAAATGGAGCAAAAATTGGTTTATTAACACAGCTGCACCTACTAATCTTTAGCTCAATACAGACTCACTATGGCCTAGCTGTACCAGCCAATAAGATGGTTCCACACTAGAGACAAGTCTTTGGTCCATCTCGCCTTAGATACCTATGTCTGACGTCAGCTCCCTGACTTGCTCAGACATCCCCAGCCTCTGCTGGAACATGCATGCCACCGGGGGATGTGATTCAGCTGAAGTGGCAGCAGGCAGAGTGGTAGCTCAACTGTTATAATGTTCCCATGCAAAAAAATGCATTCCCCAATACCATTTGAACAGCTATAGAGTTGGCTAAGACTTAAAATCTGGACGTGATAAGCAAATTCTGTTCAGATATGGAATCGGCACACTCGCTATCATGTAAATCGCACGTGTTATTCCCAGTAGCAAGATGGTTGTTGCACACTGTTATCAGTAAAGATGCATGTGATAGATCTTTCAATCTCTCCCTGTTTGTTTTCTGCACAATCTTCGCGTCCCAGCATCCAGCGCTACGCCGTCATTCCACTCTCAACCAACTCCGGCCTCATCGGCTGGGTGCCGCACTGCGACACGTTGCATGTGCTGATCCGGGACTACCGGGAAAAGAAGAAGATCCTGCTCAACATTGAACACCGGATCATGTTGCGGGTAAGGCCGACGCATGACTCTTGTTTAGAAAGTGATGGTGAATCTTGGCACTCCAGATGTTCTTGCACTTCAATTCCCACATGGATCCGCACGAATGGGTTTACTGAGATTCATCTGGCCTGCTCCACCCTCATTGTTCCTGCTTTGGACTGTGTCTCTTTAAGCAATATACCGTATTTGCTGGTGTATATGACAGCGCTCCGTGCGCTCCGGTGTCTAGTCATGCCTGCCACATGACCATGGAAACGTCTGCAGAAGCAGACAGCGCTGGCTCTTCGGCTTAGAAACAGAGATGAGCACTGACCCCTAGAGTTGGGTACGACTGGCATTCGAGCAAGGGAAACCTTTACCTAAGACCCACTTTTTCCCCCCCTTAAAAACACACTGGATAAATGGAGTGCATCTTGTACTGTATATAGTGGGCTATTTTAGTAATAACAGCGTAAGTCTTAATTTAATTTAATTTTAAACTCTGATACGTTTTATATGCCAACAAATACGGTAGGTAAAAGTCGCCCTGGCTGGAAAGCCAGTCGTATCCGAATCTAAGGGTCCAGTGCTCATCTCCGCTTATAGCCAAAGAGCCAGCGCTGTCTTCATCTGCAGATGTTTCCGGGGACATGCGGCAGGCGTGACTAAACACTGGACAGCACAGAACGCTGTTACCTTCCCCACTAAAGTGGTACCTATTTCTCTACTTGCAAATGTCTTGCTTTCGAACGGCGAGGTTGGCAGGAGCTGGGGCAGAGGACGGGAGCTCGCTCTGTTGTGCCACACTCAGGTCTTGAACTGCTGGTCTGCCGACCTTCCAGTCGTCAAGTTCAGCCTCTTAACCACGAAGCCACTGCAGTCTCTTTGAGCAATCTAACAACTGCTATAATGTTCCTCCTCTGAAATATTTCTTAGATGGCTCCGGATTATGACCACCTCACCCTGATGCAGAAAGTGGAGGTCTTTGAGCACGCGGTCAACAACACAGCCGGGGACGATCTCGCTAAACTTCTATGGCTAAAGAGTCCCAGCTCGGAGGTACAGCCAGTTTTGGAAAGTTTATTTTAAACCAGGGGGTCCCATCCTTTTCGGGCCGGGGGCCGGATCACGCTCTCTCAGTCAGCTTCAAGGGCTGGACGGCCATTTTGCCTTGCCTGCACGATGGGCCAGCCATTTTGTCCTAACAGCTTCAAAAGGGTGGCTGTTTTTGTTTCTTGAATGCCCTTGGAGGGGTGGGGGGCTCACTTGAAATGGCACCATGGGCCAGATCCGGCCTGCAAGCCTTAGGTTGGGAACCCTTATTTTAAAACAATTGCATTGACTTCTTTTCGACTAGACTGAAGAAATGGATAATATCCTACAGGGTGAGCAGCTAGTATAGTTTGACAGAAGAACGGAGGGTGAGAATAGTTTGGAAAAGTTCCTTTTTTAGGGGACTCGGTTCCCGGAACCATTTCCCCCGCCCCACAAAAATAAACTTTGCAAGAAGGATTTGCGCCTCGGATGCCATCAGGTTATTTAAATTAAATTATAAATAAAAAGATAAGGCCACAGTTGAATTTTACTGGGATTGAAAACAGGCAGTTCAGTCTATTTTTTGGCCAAACTCGATTCTCCGACAGTTGCCATGCGATTCACAGTTATGAATCCTTCTCTCCTCTGCGTCCCTTCTAGGTATGGTTTGACAGAAGAACTAATTACACTCGCTCGTTAGCCGTGATGTCGATGGTCGGTTACATTTTGGGCCTCGGGGACAGGTAATGTGAAATTAAATTCTGGTTCTTTTGAAGTAACTGAATAAAGAGGTGTCAGATTAGGCAAAGAATCGTAATTCCTGGCAGGGAATAAATTATACCTCCAAGGCTGACCGGAACGGTTAGTATGATACTATATCAAACCAGTAATTGCTAATATTTTGTTTCCCTATTTACATATACGGTCGATACGGCTGTAGCTTCGTCAAATGAATAAGGACAGAAAGATTACGGTATTAACAGGTTCCACTTCCTCATCGCCTTCTTCTGCCGTATTTAAATCCGAATATTGGCGATCCTCATGGCGATCAGCCATGAAAACGGTCCTGAGAATATAATGCCGTGGACTTTTATCTGCCTTCCGAAATCACGGTGCAACACCCAGAGTACCACGGATCCAGTTCCACGTGTCACTTTCTGGTCCTGGTCCCTTTTGGCACGCAAAGTCCTCCTCAGTCCCAGGCCAGGATGTCTTCCACCAAGATGGACTCAAGGTGGATTTAATCCACTTGGGGACCATCACCCTTCCCTGTAGACTACCCCACCCAAGGCCATTAGTCGTCAGGTTAGTTAACCGTCGCCTGAGACTCGGCATTGAGTCACTGGCAGTAGGGTCTACTCCAGAGGTTCCCAATCTTTTCGAGACGGGGGCCGGGTCATGTTCTCTCAGTCAGCTTCAAGGGCCAGACGGCCATTTTGCTCTGTCTGCACGATGGGAGTGGCCATTTTGTCCCAACAGCTTCAAAGGCAAGGCCGTTTTGTTTCTCAAATGCCCTTGGAGCGGTGGAGGGCACATGAAATGGCTCTGTGGGCCAGATTCGGCCCATGGGCCTTAGATTGGGAACCCCTGGTCTACTCTGTGACCATAGCAGGACCACCTGGCCAGACGGGGAATGAAATGCAGAATGACGGTTCCAGGCTATCCATTTTGCTCCGGCGATAGCAGATTTTCAGCAGGTCCTGAAGCATTTTGTGCCATGAGCTTCACAGAGCATCAACACGTCCCTGTCGCTGTCCCGTTCCTTCCACAGACACCCTTCCAACCTTATGCTCGACAGACTGAGCGGGAAGATTTTGCATATTGATTTCGGCGACTGCTTTGAGGTAAACTTTGCAGCTAGAATCCAGTCCTTGGAAATCATGTTAAAAGAGGAGATGGCCGAGGAAATCAACTTCCCCCATATGTCACTTAGAGGACCCTGAATAAGCTGAAGGTTGGGGACCAGGACAGAAATTTTAGTTGAAACGAAAGTTTCCCAGTTCAGCTCAAAGACAGGACCGGGGGGGGGGGGGGGGGATCACGTTCCCTGATATTTTAATTTGAATTTAGAAGCTTCGTTAATTGCTGTTTGCTGATAACTCCATGAGAGTAATAGAAGCAGAGGTTATTGGCATGAGACAGAAGGATAATTAAATCTCTCCCCTCTTTCTCAGGGCCACCTGAGTCGGGTGGGACTCAGTTATTTATTTCCAAGTTAAAATTAACACATCAGGAAACCCAATTGCACAGTTACTATCTTTGATCTCTCTAGGCCCAAACCTAAAAATCCCATTTATTTTGTAAAGCGTGAGCCTCTGTAATTTCGTCCCCTCTGCTTAATTTGGGTTTTTTTCCTCCCCCCCCCCCCATTTCTCCTGTTTTTAAGGTCGCAATGACTAGAGAAAAGTTTCCAGAGAAGATTCCGTTCCGATTGACGAGGATGTTGACAAATGCCATGGAGGTAAAATGAGGCACCGCCGTCGCTGGGTCTATGTATGAGAGGAGAAAATTATCTGGATTGGGGAGGGGGTCATTATTTTGGGCAATCTATGGCACAAGAGGAGTTTTTGCATTATTTAAAACAGGGGGTCCCAGCCTAAGGCCTGTGGGCCAGATCCAGCCCATGATGCCATTTCCTGTGCCCTCACCCCTCCGAGGGTATTCAAGAAACAAATGGGCCCTTTGAAGCTGTCAGGACAAAATGGCCGCCCTCATCGTGCAGTCAGGGCAAAATGGCCATCCAGGTGTTCTTGGACTTCAATTCCCAGAAGCCCTGATCAGCAGGACTATTGACTTGGGCTTCTGGGAATTGGAATCCAAGAACACCTGGAGTGCCAAGGTTGACCATCACTAGACTAATACATCCCTTTGGATGTTCTAGTACAGACGGCCTGGCCAGAGGTCAGGGATGATGAATGGCTGTGGCCGTGAACATCTGGAAGGTGCCAGATGTTGCATTCCTGAAAGCTTTGCAGAGAACGACGGGGATGCCATAGGGAAGATGACGAAAGCCGTATTTATTCTTTCACTTCTGCTTCCCAAGGTGACTGGCTTGGACGGAAACTACAGGATCACGTGCCACACCGTGATGGAAGTCTTGCGGGAGCACAAAGACAGCGTGATGGCGGTGCTGGAGGCGTTTGTCTACGACCCCTTGTTAAACTGGAGGCTGATGGACAGTAAGTTGAAACGGGGGCCGAGTCACCCTCTCAGTCAGTTTTGAGGGTCAGACGGCCATTTGGCCCTGCCTGCACAATGGGGGCGGCCATTTTGTCCCAACATCTTAAACGAGGGTGTCCTTTTTGTTTCTCAGATGCCCTTGGAGGGGTGGGTAGGGGCACAAGAAAGGGCGCCACAGGCCAGATCCAGCCCCCCCCCCCCGGCCTTAGGTTAGGAACTCTTGCGCTAGAGGATATCCTTCCAGAGCAGCGTCGAAGTTTTGTTGCTTTAAATAATTCCGGAATTGCTTTCCAGCGAACACCAAAGGCAATAAGCGGTCGCGAACCCGGACAGATTCCTACTCTGCCGGTCAGTCTGTAGGTGAGTAACGGCCTAAGAAGTAATTTTCTGATGTAAAATTGTTACCTCCCTTCCAACTTCTATCTTTCTCCCAAACTTTTCAAGCCAGGGGGCCGGGCCGCATTCTCTAAGTCAGCTTTGAGGGCCGGATGGCCATTTTGCCCTGCTTGCATGATGGGCGGGGGATGGCCATTTTGTCCCAACAGCTTCAAAGGGGCAGCTATTTTGTTTCTCAGATGCCTTTGGAGGGGTGGGGGGCCACATGAAATGGTGCCATGGGCCAAATCCAGCCCACAAGTCTTAGGTTGGAACCCCTGCTCTAGCTCTCTCTCTCTCTCTCTCTGTTCCTTTCACTTTCTAGCTATCATTCTCTCTCTTTCCCTATAGATTTCTCTCTTTTTCCCCCTCTCTCTGTTCTGCATTTTTTAAAGCTGCCTAATCCTTCTCTTCTTATTAGAAATGTTAGACAGTGTGGAGCTGGGCGAAACGGCGCACAAGAAACCCGGGAGCACGGTGCCGGAATCCATTCATTCCTTCAGTAAGTGTGAACAGCCTGCGTTTCGAGTCACGCTTCCGGTTCACAGCGGGTGTCAAAACTGGTGGGGGAACATCTTCTTGGTTGGTTGGTTGGTTGGTTGGTTGATTATTGATTGACTTCAGTTGACCACATTAATGTTGATATATACAGTAAGTACAAATTGACCATCTCAGGTCCCTAGCTAGAGTTCCACATAACGTGCCCATGCTTGCGTATAGCACTGCCATAAATGCTCCTGTGGCTGTCGTAAATGCGTTTACGACAGCTGAGGTTGCATTTTACAGCGGAAGGAACCATATGGCCAGCCCATGGCATGGAAAGTTTGGCTACCCTTGTCTTAGACATTTCCTTCCTGGAAAATTAAACCAGGTTTAAAATTAACTTTAACCTTGTTTATTCATTCATTCAGTTCAACATTTATTTATTTATTAGTCACATTTGTATTGCCGCCCACTACATTAGATAATAAGTTCTACATTAGATAAACGTTCTACATTAGATAATAAGATAAAACATTCTACATTAGATAATAAGATACTGTACTATATCTTATTATCATACCTCTTTTACCATATCTCTTATTATAGCATGGGTGAACAGAACTCAGCAAAAAGAAAATTGCCCTTCTCGTTCTCCTTGAGACTAGATTTATTTATTTTTTATGACATGCCAAAACAGCCTATATTGGAGTAGAAACACAAAAGGTATAAATTTGAGTTGACCAGTCTTTATATCTTTTTCCTTTTTAGTCGGGGACGGTCTCGTCAAGCCGGAAGCTCTGAATAAAAAGGCCATACAGATTATCAACCGGGTCCGTGATAAACTCACTGGTAAGACATCCATCCATGCGCATAAACTCAGGAAAAGTTTTCTGCCACACAGAAACCTGGCCGGTCTAACACCCCTGGTGATGGATAGGGAAGAAATTTTTTTGTTGTCGTTCAGTCGCACAGTCGATTCCGACCCTTTGCGATGACACCATGGGCCATTGTCCGCCAGGCACTTCTGTCCTCCACCATCCTCCTCAACTTGCTCAGCTCTGTGCCCATTGTAAATTCATGGTTTAATTCTTTTTTAATTGATTTTTTAAAGTAATTTCGAACCTCAAGGTTTTAATTTATGAATTTTCTGTAAGCCGCCTAGAGTCAGGTTCGCCTGATTGGGGTGGGATAATAAATCTAAATAAATTAAATAAATAAATAAAATAAATTTGTCTCTACAATACCATCTAGCCATCTCATTTTTGGCCGCCCCCTTCTTCTTTGGCCCTCCACCTTTCCCAGCATCAAGGCTTTCTCTAGTGAGTCTTCTCTTCTCATTTGATGTCCAAAGTACTTTAGCTTCATCTTTACTATTTGACCTTCTAAGGAGCAGCCAGGGTTGATTTCTTGCAGGGCAAATGAAGGAAACAATATGCCTTTATCACCCAGTTGCACAGAGCTGGATTTTACACCAGAAAGGGATGGGATAGATCAGCAAACCTTGGTCCTCCAACTGTTCTTGGACTTCAATTCCCAGAAGCCCTGATCCGCAGGAGTGCTGACTTGGGCTTCTGGGAATTGAAGTCCAAGAACACCAGGAGTGCCAACGTTGGCCATCACTGAGATAGAAGCTTTCCGGGGAGATATTCGAGGAAAGATTTTGATAAATAAAAGAGGTGACATTCTTGCTGCAGGTGCCCAGGACTCGGGGCGGAGTATATTTCTCTTAGAGAGACAGAGTTGTTGAACAGACTGGCAGAGTTTTCCATGCCTCATTTTTTATTGTAAGGCATTGAAAGTAAAAAAAAAATTGCAAGTAGATCAATAGGTACCACTTCGGCAGGAAAGGTAACAGCGTTCTGCACACTTCCGTGAAACCTCTCTGGATGCAGACAGGGCCTCTTTGGCTGTAAATGGAAGTGATCGTCGCCCCCTAGAGTCAGACGCGACTGGCTTTTGAACAAGGGAAATGTCGGCCTTAATTGCAACCCCGCTCCTTCTGCGTTAGTTTTAATTTGGCATTTGACGCACCGCCTCCTAATTACTCTCCCTCTTCCTTCCTCCGTGGCGAAGGCCGAGACTTCGCCCACGACGAAACCCTGGACGTGCCGACCCAAGTGGAGCTGCTGATCAAACAGGCCACCTCGCACGAGAACCTTTGCCAGTGCTACATCGGGTGGTGAGTGCCCCCCCCCCCCGTTTTCTCACCTTCACCCCAGAAACGGCCAACTTGTGAGAGTCAGGATTTTGCCAGATGGAAAAGCTTTGGGTGCTTAAGACGCTGAACCTGACGGCCGGAAGATTATCAGGTCAGCGGTTCGAGACCGGAGCACTGCAGGACGGAGTAAGCTTCCGCCGTCTGACCCAGCTCCTGCGAATCTAGCAGTTTGAAATGGCAAGGAATTGTAAGTAGATAAAGAGGTACCACTTCGGTGGGAAAGGTTACAGCGTTCCGTGCACAGTTCTAGGCATGCCTGCCACATGCATACAGAAATGTCTGCAAAACGCAGGCCGATGTCTAGTCACGCTCTCTCAGTCAGCTTCAAGGGCCGGACGGCCCTTTTGCTCAATGGGGGTGTCCATTTTGTCCCAGTAGCTTCAAAGGGGTGGTCATTTTGTTTCTCGAATGCCCTTGAAAGGGATGGGGGGCATATGAAATGGTGTCATGGGCCGGATCCATCCCACGAGCCTTAGGCTGGGAACCCCTGTTCTAATCAAAGCCCTCTCCAAAACCTAGCTTGGCTTCTGGCTCTGCTGGGGTCGCCAGATTGGGCTGTGGAGTTCTCACGCCCGATTTTCTTCCCCTCCTTCGCTTTCGTACAGGTGCCCTTTCTGGTAGCAGCGGATCTGCCGGCTCACGCCGCCTGTGGCGTGAGAAACGCACGGTGGGAGGTGGCTTCCAGGGCGTGTGAAGAGTTGACCGGCTTCTGGCTATGGAAGATTTTGCCTCCGGAGCACGATTTGGCAAAACCGTGTAGAAAAGATGGCATTTTCCCAGTCCCTCCCAGACATGACTTGGTGACGTGGTCGGAGCCGTTTCTGGCCTCCCTTTCCCCAACCCACGTGGCCTTTCTGGGTTGACTGACTTGCCTGCCTTGAAATCTGGCCCGGACGAGGCTGACACTTGTGACAATAACACAATAACACAACTTACAATATTGAACAATTAAATTAAATGCTCCTGATTCTTATTTTGTATGGAAGGGGCTCTAAGGGAACACTGTTCTTGAGACACGATAGGACAGCGATGGCAAACCTTGGCACTCCAGGTGTTCTTGGACTTCAGTTCCCAGAAACCCACACCTCTGTGAATCCACATAAATGAGTGACTGCGCATATGGATCTTCTTGGACTTCAATTCCAAGAGGCCCAAGTCTCTGTGAATCCACACGAATGGGTTGACTGCACGTACGAGTGTTTTTGAACTTCAGATCCCAGAAGCCCAAGTCTGTGAATCCACATGAATGGGTTGGCTGCGCATATGGATCTTCTTGGACTTCAATTCCCAGAATCCCAAGTCTTTGAGAATCCACACAAATGGGTCTACTGCGCAGTAAACCCATTCGTGTGGATTCATAGAGACTTGGGATTCTGGGAATTGGAAGTCCAAGAACACCTGGAGCGCCAAGGTTCACCGTCACGGTTATAGGATCGCAGTATTACGGTAGAACATTGTAGACGAAATAATCTTTGCGTAGTGTCAGAGTATTCCAGGCAGGCCCTGAGCGAGGGGAAATTGGCATGAAGCATTAATGCTGAACAGGAAACTGATTCTGGGGGTTGGAAAGGGAAGAGAGAGTCACAGGTAGGAGATAAATGGACAGATAAAACACTAAGGTAGATCTCCGACGTCATTACTTTATTAACAAGACAAAAAAGCAAAATGCACAAAACTACATCCATGTTTAAATGCCTTCTTGTAGTGTAAATTTTTGCGTGTACCAATAAACTACACTCAAGTGTGTGAAGGTGGATTCTGAAAATGTTTTCACGACCGCACAGAAGATGAGTTCACGAGGGAAGACGATGCAGCTTTTCCGATATGTCGGGAGCGCTAATAATAATTTCGTGTCAAAAATTATTCTGGGTTGAAAGGATTTTTTGCTGGAGAAACTCCGCTCAGATGCCCAAATGAGGCTCCTTTCATGCCGCCAAGACCCTTCCCCCACCCTATTTATCCACTTGCAATTTCTAGCTTTCAAATGGCTAGTTTGGGAGGAGCTGGGACAGAGACGGGCGTTCATTCTGTCATGCAGTACCCGGATCTCAAACGGCTGACATGCCAGCCTTCCAGCTAACAAGCCGAGCTTTTTAACTACCACAAGAGTAGCACATGGACACTTGTTCAGAGGTGCATACGAATACATACACGGCAATGGTGTCCATTATAAATATCCAGGAGACGCTTTGAGGGTTCAGCGTCCACTTCCTTAGGAATATGAAGCAATCGGTGGGTTAGTGGTCAAGTCGCTGAACTTGACGCCTGGACAGTCGGCAGGCCAAGACCCGGATGCTGCAGGGACGGAGTGAATCCGCGGATCTGTCCCAGCTCCTGCCAGCCTCACAGATCGAAAGCCAGAAATTGCAAGTAGGCGAATAGGGAACACTTCGGTGGGAAAGGTAACGGCAATCCATGCACGCCGGTATCTAAGCATGCCTGCCGCATGCCCATGGAAACAGACGCAGACGGTGTCAGCTCTTTGGCTGTAAACGGAGATGAGCACCGCACCTTAGAGTCGGTTATGGCTGTCTTTCGAGCGAGGGCAACCGAAGTCAGTCCTGATTTAACAGCACATAAACTGCCGTGGCGATTGGGCCGATGTGCCACAGTCTTGACTCCCCTCCGATCTCAAGAAGTGTCCCCTGATAGAAATCCCCAAAGAGGAACCCTGGACCAACCAACGCATTGGGAATTGGTTGCATGAAACATGACATGGAGTCCACTGGTATTTTAAACATGATTATCTTTATTTTGGCATGTTCTTGAGGTCCAGAAACCACTTCGTCACAAGTAGGGGAACCACGCTGCCGGTGGTGAAAGCTTTAAAAACTAATTTCTGGTAATTAAAAACAACATCAAGCATATGTTTAGTGTCAAAACTTGCTGCACGGATGGCGCGTGCTTTGTTTCAAAGGAGAATTGTGTTTCCTTGAAGTCCTGAGAACTGCGAAGTCAATTGGTTTGAGGTGGTTTTTACTGGGCTGGGTTAAGCAGGGTGTGTTGGAGAGGGTTGTACGTAACCCACCTCTCGCCCAAGCAATGTAGGAGTCGGAACTCCTGGATGCTGGACACACAACTTGAGTGCTTAGGTCCGCGATGGGGAACCTTGGCGCTCCAGTGGTCCTTGGACTTCGGTTCCCAGAAACTCAAGTCCCTGTGTGCATGGAGTAAACCCATTCGTGTGGATTGACAGGGACTTGGGCTTCTGGGAATTGAAGCCCAAGAACCACTGGCGTGCCAAGAGTCATTGTCTAAGGTTGCAAAAATCAACCATGCACAAAATGCTTTGTGGACGGAGGAAGAAGTTCCCCGGCAGAGAAAGTTTGGAGTTTGAATCGCATCTCGTCTGGTGGAGCGGAGACCCAGACCCAGGTTTCCAGAAGAGATGGGGACAGTCTTCCAAACGGGAACAGTTTGATCATCGGCATGAACGCGTCGTTTCAGTGTCTACAGTTGCAGGCCGAAGAGACCAGGGACGATTCAGAGGAGGACGTGTCTTCCAGTGAAAACGGGCCGACGGTGATGCTCGTGTGGGTGATCCGGATTCCGTCTCCGGTGAGTTCACCGTAGACCTTCTGGGCCTGATGCTGGACGAAGATGTATCGGACCCGACGACAGTGGTGAAAAGTGTACGTGACCTGAAGGACAGGAAGCGAAAGAAGCTGGTTTAAGGCCCATCTTCAAGAATGAAAGAGGACCCCAAAATGAGATCCAAAAAGTAGACTCAACTTATACTCAGGTCAACGACCCCAAGAGTCCCAAAATTGTGGTGGTGCAAATTCAAACATACATTTTTTTAAAAAGCACTAACACTACCATAAAAACTCAAAAACACCCACACAAATGTCTAATTTTACCGTATTTTCATGTATTTTAATTGTTGAAACTCACTAGCAGCTGCTCCAATTTCCACCCCCGACTTTTACTCCAGTCGATCTATTTTCCTAGTTTTTAGAGGTCCAAATTAGGTAGCTCGACTTATATTCAGGATGACTTGTCATCGAGTATATATACGGTAAATCGTCTCGGAAGCTCTTGAAATTCCCAGTCCCTCCCAGTTTCCACCTTTCTACCTTATTCAGCCACCAGCTGCTGTCTCTCTCCCAGTTGTATCTGTACACATCGTCTGAACAATATTCTTCAAGGACGGTGAAATCGGCCGCCAGCAATCTGACGTAGAGGCGGTAACGCCAACCCGGACTGTAATAAAACCTGCGGGGGAAGACGGAGAAAACATCAGCCAAAATTTGCAGGGGGAGAAATTGAAGCCAAATGACGGCGATCCTTCCAAGTTGAGTCTTGGCCAAAGACTCAACTTGGCCAAAGAATCGCCAAAGAATCGTAGGCTAAAGGCAATGAGACATGGAACCAAAGCCTTCGTAATCCTAGTTCCGTCCCCTGACTTGGCTCTTAATTCTACTTAAATACACGGAACAGGCAAAACCACCCCACGTCGTCTCTTAAACCCCTCATTTCCTGCTTTCTTCAGCTCTCTGAGAAATTGAATTTATTTCACAACAGAAAGCCGGGTCTGCTTAATCTAAGACAGTCTTTCCCAGCCTTGGGTTCTTGGACTTCAACTCCCAGAAGCCTCAGTCCCTGAAGCACGGATCAGCCAACGGACTGACTGAAGGCTTCTGGGGATTGAAGTTCCCCCTGTGGGGCCTGAGCCCCACGTTAGGAAGCGCTGCTCTAAAGCAGCAACTTGGTGACTGGAAGGTCGGCAGGTCGAGACGCAGCTGCTGCACGATGGGGTGAGTGCCTGTCGCCTGTCCCAGCTCTTGCCAACCGAAAGCAAGTACCAGTATATACTCGACTATAAGTCGTCCCGAATATAAGTCAGGGTGCCTAATTTGGACCTCTAAAACTAGGAAAATAGATTGACCGAAGTACAAGTCGGGGGTAGAAAATCCAGCAGCTGCTGGTGAGTTTCAATAATTAAAATACATGACAATAAAGGTAATTAATGTAGACATTTGTGTTGGTATGTTTTTTGAGTGTTTACGTTGACCCATTTTGGGATCTCATTTTGGGGGCTAAAAGGCCCGACTTATACCGTACTACAGTATATACGGTAGATAAAGAGGTACTGCCTCAACAGGAAAGGTAACAGCATCCCATGCACTTCAGCAACTAGTTGTCCCTGCCACATGACTGCAGAAACATCTGCAGGCGCATTCAGCGCTGGCTCTTTGTAAACAGAGATGAGCACTGCACCCTAGAGTCAGATATGACTGGCTTTCAAGCAAGGGAGACCTTTAGTTCTACATTTGGTAGTCCTCATCTTTACTTTTTATTTTTTCAAATCTAGTGGTGAAAATTGGGTCATTTTCATGTTAAAATACGTGCAATTTAGAAAACCGGTCCAGCTGACAAATTAATCCAGAAGATGAATGAAAAAATTGGCTCCTGGAGGTCAAAAGCTATTCCTCTTATAAAACCAGAGTTATTCTTCTGTTTTGCTAATAAAGATTTCCAATACTTCCTCCGTACTCACCAGTCTTTCACTACAATCGTGCTACTGCCGTCGTCCAGAAGTTCGTCCCAGTATCCGTGATCCTTCAAGGTGATCAGCTGAGACTTGAAGCATAATCTATGGAACCGGTTAAAATAATCAGGAATTGCCTTTATTTTTCCTGGTGTTCCAAATCTAGTGTTTTTTTGATTTGGGGATGGAGGAATATTGAGTTTTAGGATAGGTTTTTTTCTTCCCCTCCCTCTTAACGCAACAGCCCAAAGAAATCGTCCGCTTGCAAATGAATAATGGGATGCTTAAGATGGAACTTAAGACTGCTTAGTGGTTAAGATGATGGACTTGATGACTGGAATGTCGGCAGGTCAGCAGTTTGAGGGCTGCACGACGGAGCGAGCTCCCGTCTCTGTCCTAGCTCCTGCCATCCGAGAAGTTCGAAAGCAAGACATTGCAAGTAGATAAATAGGGACCACTTCGACGGGAAGGTAGCAGCATTCCATGCAGTTCGTGCCTGCCACATGTCCGTGAAAATATCTGCAGACACAGACAGGACTGGCACTTTGGTTAAAAACAGAGATGAGCACTGAACCCTAGAGTCGGATACGACTGGCTTTTGAGCAAAAATCACCTTTGCCCCCTAATGTATTTCTGCTCAAACGCGGCCCCGATCCTCACCCGCTACAGGCCGTGAAGCATTTCTTGACGCACGGTTGGGGCCGATCTTTCACGTAATAGTTTCTCTGAAGAAAATCCGTCCTTTGGAACTTCTCCGAATCCTCTTTGGATACTTCCTCGATTTTCCATTGACCTGTTTCATGGCTGAAGATGTCCCAGAAGTTGAGGCCGTCTGAGAAGCAGGACGGGAAAAATAAACGTTGAGGAGGGGATTGTCGTAAATTAACTGCCAGATTGCAAAGAAATACCTCCATTTTTTGGGGTTTATACTCAAGTTAGTAGCCAGTTCTAGCCTAAATCCAGTCCCCTGAGTACCAATTACTGTATATACTCGGGTATAAGTCTAGTTTTTTTAACCCCCAAAATGAGGTCCAAAAATGGGACTTGACTTATACTCTGGTCAACATAAAAATTCAAAAAAATTACCACGCAAATGTCTAAATTAATTAATTTTACCGTATTTTCATGTGTTTTAATTATTGAAACTCAGTAGCAGCAGCTGCATTTTCCACCCCTGACTTATACTCGGGTCAATCTACTTCCCTAGTTTTAGAGGTCCAAATTAGGTCCCTCGGCTTATATTCAGGACGGCTTATTACTTATACTCGAGTATATACAGTAGAAGAGAGTTTTTAAAGCAATTGTCAGATAATAAATCCACACTTGCTTAAACCCTGTGGATTTCAATTGGATTTCAATTTTATTTTACTTTTATTTAAGTCAGAGTCAGCAGTGTGGGGTTCATAAGTCATGGGTCCAACTAGCCCAGTGATGGCGAACCTTGGCACTCCAGATGTTCAATTCCCAGAAGGTCTGATCAGCAGGTGTACTGACTTGGGCTTATGGGAATTGAAGTCCAAGAACACCTGGAGTGCCGACATTGGCCATCATTGACCTAGGCACTCTTACCTGGAGTGCCGATGTTGGCACTCCTATGGTACATTACCAGAACCGGCCAGTAGAGTCAGATATGACTGGCTGTCAAGCAAGGGCAACCTGGACCTTGACTATCCAAAGTGAAATAAGGGATGTACCTTCGCCGCAAGGATTCTCAACCAGGTTCTTCTCCAGGTGACAGAAGATATAGTAGAGGTCAGGCCCCCGGGCGCCAAGGTCTTTCCCGTGGCGTCTGAATTTCCGCTTCCAAAGGACCGGCCAGTCCACCAGGTCCCGCCAGTACGAACAAACCAGCCGGCAGTTGAGGATCAAAATCTCCGCTGGGACGCAAGTTAAGATGTCCACCAGGATGTGTTCAGGGAGATCCATAACGTTCACCATCTTCCTGCACAGATTGGTTGACAAAGATGGATCAGAAGGAGAACATGGACGCTTCTTCTTCTTGTTCTGCCATAGCCGAATCTGAATATTGGCAATCCTCATGACGATCAGCAATGAAGACTGTCCTGAGAGTATAATACAGTGGCCTTTTATCTACCTTCCGCATTGCAGTGTGACACCCATAATACCACAGATCCAGTTCCATGAGTCACTTTCTGGTCCTGAGCCCTTTTGGCACGCAATGTCCTTATCATCATCCCCAGGCCAGGAGGGATGAAGCTGCTGCCCTCCATCAAGATGGGACTCAAGTAGGATTTAATCCACTTGAGGACCATCACCCTAGTGTAAAAGTTCCGGCGGAAACCCGGAGTGGATCACCAACCCCGCTGGCCATAGAGTCATTGTTTGCTACAAGGGGTTGTGGTTGTTAGGTAACATTATGAGCCTGTGTTTCTCGCCACGGGATCCTGGTTGAGTTTCAAGGATTAGACAACTACTTTTCCAGCTACTGTTCAAGGATAAATTGCTCCTGTACACGGAAGCCCCGTCAAGAAGACGCGGTCAAGAAGTGTGGCTTCTGTTCTCCACAAAGTTCCTCTTTTTAGAAACAAAAGGGGTGTGTGAAGAAAATCTGCATAAATAGAGGAAGGGCCACTAAATGATTCCTGCATATTAAAAAATCATGGGTTATATGAAATTATATTTTCTTGCTCTTATCTATCAGGGCGGGGGAGACGTCAAGTGTTGAGTCGCCGGCAGTTGGGTCTACTCCAATGATGGCCAACCTTGGCACTCCGGCTGGTCTTGGACTTCAATATATGACACACACCCAGAGGCCATCAAAGAATCCAGGTTTCGTCACTTTGACAATACAGAGCATCAAGTTGATTGGGGTAAATTTTGTCTCTTCTCTCTCTATCTTCTGACCAAACCTCCCCTTAAAGGCAGTTAAGAATGAAGCCAGCCTAAAGCCACTCTCTTATCAGACCTGTCTTCACCACTGGAGAGGGCGAATTAAACACAGTTAGAAACCGAATCACGTACATCTGCCAGTCTGCAGCGATAAAAGGTAAGAAAGCCCCGGACCGCCCCAGGAGAGTCCAAACACTTTGAACGGCTATTTGGATCTCTATCAGCCAAACACTTCATCTCTACTCAAGTGGCTTCACAGCTGCTCATTTCTGACCCTCAAAAAAATCACATTATAGAGTAGATAAAACCCCCAACAATAGCTGAGAAAGAATCACACTGAGAGACTGTCAGCCCTAGCAAACCTCAGAGACAGCTGAATCCACAGTCCCTGATTACCCGATAGAGACTCCATTGAATGTCTACCACCTTTTCTTCCTTTGAGTTTCCAGGCCGATGACTTGATTGAGGTTCAAGCATAAAGCGGTTCTTCTGCCACTATTCAAACACCCGTCTCTCCCCACCCACCTTGTGCTTCTTGTGGGGTCCTGACTGAGCCCTGGAGAGCTCGGAAGCTTGCCTGCGTTTGTTGAGCTCTTGGGGTCCACCCTAAGAATCTTTCCACTTTAATACAGGTCTTCAGAGCATCGCATCGGACTCTACTTAGTGAATCCTCGTCCCACCTCCTCACTCTAAAAGCAATACCATTGGGCCGTGATGGCGAATCTTGGCACGCCAGATGTTCTCGAACGTCAGTTCCCAGAAGCCCAAGTTCATGTGGTTTCCCTGGGACGTGGGCTTCTGGGAATTGAAGCTCTAGAACAGCTGGAGTGCCAAGGTTCACCATCATGGCCGTAGGGCAGTGGTGGCGAACCTTGGCACTCCAGGTGTTCTTGGACTTAAATTCCCATAAGCCCATTCAGTGTACAGGCAGTAAACCCATTCATGTGGATTCACAGGCTCTTTGGAGCTTCTGGGAACTGAAGTCCAAGAACACCTGGAGCGCCAAGGTTCGCCATCATGACCATAGGGTTTCACGAGCCCCGGGGATGATAGACACTTGGTCCAGATAGGTTTAAACCAGTGATGGCGAACCTTGTCACTCCAGGTGTTCTTGGTCTTCAATTCTCAGGAGCCCAAGTCAGGACTCCTGCTGATCAAGGCTTCTGGGAATTGAAGTCCAAGAACATCTGGAGTGCCAAGGTTCGCCACCACTGGTTTAAAGGATGCCAAGCTGGATGGAGGATGGTCTAAACCAGAAGTGGTCAACCTTGGCTCTCCTGGTGTTCTTGGACTTCAATTCCCAGAAGCCCAACTCAGCACACCTGCTGATCAGCTGCCCTGTAGGTCCCATCATCCC
The DNA here is from genome assembly GCA_030440675.1 of Furcifer pardalis. NCBI lineage: Eukaryota > Metazoa > Chordata > Lepidosauria > Squamata > Chamaeleonidae > Furcifer > Furcifer pardalis. The sequence goes on from CP126891.1 coordinate 43,185,553, forward strand.
CAATCCTAAACTACAGGCTGTAAAGATATACCCAATTGGAAGAGGACGGTTGTGTTCTATAGGAGTTTGTGCTTACCATTTCAGAGGTCCATGGGGACCCCCCCCCTTGCCTTTCATCCAATATCACTGACCTGAAGCTTACCTGGGTTAGAAAAATCCCCTCCCCAAATATGTTTCCATCGGGTCTCTCAAGAGCTGGAAAAGGACTTCAGAATCCACACCTCCAACCTTGGTGCTGTGGGCGGAGCCCAGGAGGAAATCCCTGCTTTTGTGCATTTGCATATGATGACGTACAGCTCAAGTGGCCACGCCCCTTCCCAATACAGCTGCTCTATAAACCTTCCTCTTTTAATTTCATTTTCACTTTTCTATGTCCTATAAATGTCAGATTCCACATTTAAACCTAGGCGGAGGTGAGTCCGAATCAGCCTCTCAGGTAGGGGCGATGTGTTAAACTTTTGCTAATTAATCCAATTTATTTATTCAATAGAGTTTAGGAAAGTGATTTATTTATTTATTTTGACACCCAATCCTTCCAAAACTTTAGGCGAAAAATCATTGGATTGTGTGTCAGATTAAAATAAACTTTGTGCCTCAAAGCGATCCTGGTGGCCGCTGCTAGACCTTCCACTGGGTCTACTCTGAAGAAAGCCTCAGGTGAGGTGATGGAAGGACACGAGAGAATGCAAGTTTTGAAAATATAAAATATCGATGGGGAAAAAGTTTGCAACTTTTTAATAAATCAAGTAGACAGGATGTAACAGAGCAATTCCAGAATTCTAATAGATGTTTACAATTCTATGAAATGTGTAAAAAAATATCAGGTATTTTGAGTGTAACCTGTATATATTAGAGCTTCATTTAAAACTTTTTTCCCTCTTTAAAAGTTCAAAGGTGCCCCCCCCCCTCTGGGTTTTTTCATTAGCCTTTTTGATTCTCATTCATTGCAATAATCGTGTAATCTAAATGCGAATTCCCTTCCCACTGGGGGTAAAATAGAAACCGGCGAGGAGAGGGTTAAAAAGTGGGGGCAATAACTGGTGCGGCGCTTTAAAAGTTCCCCTGACCTGTATCAAAGGCAAGGTCGTGGGAAACATCTTACCGTAATTATGGGAAGAAGCGCGCACTTTCCATTTTAATCTTTGACAGTTCCACGTGCTTAGTATGAGATTGAACGACTACAGAAATGAATCTCAATATTTTAAACACCAATTTATTTCTACGCAGACAAAATTACTAAAACGTTTTTAATTACATTTGTTGCTTCGATGGCAAAAAAAAAGACTTGCTTTCCCTTCTTATAAAAAAAATTCCACCTTATTTTCGATTTGGCCAACCATAAATGGAGGACAGTATTGGGGTGGGGGTAAAAAAAAAATCACCCTTTTGGATTAAACATCCCATGATCCCCAGCCATAATTCGTTTCTAAGCTTTTTAGTTTCTTAAAGGCTGGGTCTTTAACCCCTTTCCCTTCCTCCCCGCCTCGCCCCAGTTGTGATTTAGAGAGCTGAATGCCTTCTCAACATTGCCCCATATCCTCAGTATCCGGACTACAGCTCCCATCATCCCCAACAATCCTCATCTCCTCCCATCCTCCAGGTCGTAAGGCCACCAAGGAAGTAAGAGATTTTCCTAACTCTATTTATTTATTTATTTTATTTAATCGTCCGCCCGTCCATTTGTTTGTTTATTTGTTTGTTCGTTTATTTAATTAATTATTTATTTATTCGTTCATTCATTTGTTTATTTATTTGTTTGTTTATTCATTCGTTCACTTGTTTTGTAAGTAAATGTCCTCCCCTCTTCAATGTCCTCCCAGCTTGGACTACAGTTCCCATCGCGCCGCACCGGCCGCCCTGCCGGCTTTGGGGTCTGGGAACGTTGAGAGCCCGGAACTGTAGGCGCCTGGTCCTGGTTTCCGGCCGGACTGCTTTCGAAGTTGCGCTCCATGCGTTTATATTATCCCCCCCCCCCCCGCCCAGGGGCAAACGCAGGCGTTGGCGATGCAGGCAGAGCGGTTGGCAGGCAGAAGTTCCACCGGGAGAGCCCCTTCCCTGCGAAATCCCCTTCTCCTATGGTGAGTCTTGGTGGGGGGGGGGGGAAGCCTCCCGCTTTATCTCCTAACCAGACCCTTTATAATCCCCCCAAACAACAGCCAAGGCTTGGAAAAGTTACTTTTTTGAAAAAGTTACTTCTAATCATCCTCCTTCTATAGGGCTGATAGCAAAAGGGGGGCATATTGCCTCTCATAGAGGCAGGACACCTATGGGGCGGGGGAGCCTCAAAATTCATCATCATCTCCATCATCATCTAATCCTGGGGTGCCCAGACTACGGCCCGTGGGCCAGATTTGACCCCCAGCGCCAATTCATCCGGCCCATGTCGCTCTTTGGAAGCGGAAGTAAAACACACCCACATAGACATGTTTTGCTTCCACTGCCGGGAGCAACGAGGGTGATGTGAGCTGGATGAATTGGCGTTGGGGGCCAGATCTGGCCTGTGGGCCATAGTTTTGGCATCCTTGGTTTAATCAGAGAAAATGGCATCTTAAAATCTATCTAATCCTGTTACAAAACAGATTGCAGTGCACGTTTTACTTCCGCTTCTGTTGGGAGAGGAAACATGTCACCAGCCCGCTGAACCACGCGACCGGCCCACGGCCCACGGCCCAAGCAGTTTGGGCACCCCTGATCTAATCACTCAGTTGGAAAGGACCTTTTAAGAAGCCATTGAGTCCAAACCCTCCCAAAAGCAATTGAGTGGCTTAGTGGTTAAGACGCTCAACTTTAGAACTGGAAGGTTGGCAGGTCAGCAGTTTGAGATCTGAGTGCTGCACGATGGAGTGAGATTCTGTCTCTGTCCCGGCTCCTGCCAACCTAGCAGTTCGAAAGCAAGAAATTACAAATAGATAAATAGGGACCACTTCAGTGGGATGGTAAACAGTGTCCATGGAAAAGTCTGCAGACACAGACAGCAATAAATGGAGATGAGCACTGAACCCTAGAGTCAGATACGACTGCCCTTTGAGCAAGGGCAACCTTTACCTAGGAGCAATTGTTGTATAATCTCTCTGTTTATTTTTCCAGACTGGCTTCTGACACCGTTTCCACCAGGTGTGTCTTGAGCAATGGAAGGAGAAGACGAGACGGAAAAGATCAACATCGTCTTGGGCAACCACCAGGAAAACGAGTCAGGCAACCAGGCAGAAGGGCTGCTGGGCTCTCCAAAGCCCGTCGCGCATACCTGGCGGCACAAATGCGCCTCTTACGTCCTGGCCCTCCGTCCCTGGAGCTTCAGCGCCTCGCTCACCCCGGTCGCCCTGGGCAGCGCCCTTGCCTACCGCTCCAAGGGCACCTTAGACCCGGGGCTCCTGGTGGGCAGCGCCGTTACCGTCCTGGCCGTTCACGGGGCCGGGAACCTGGTCAACACCTACTACGACTTCTCCAAGGGCATCGACCACAAGAAGAGCGATGACCGGACGCTGGTGGACCGGATCCTGGAGCCCCAAGCCGTGGTCAGGTTCGGGGTCTTTTTGTACACCTTGGGGTGCGTCTCGGCGGCCTTCCTCTACTGCATCTCCACCCTCAAGCTGGAGCATCTGGCCTTGATCTATTTTGGGGGGCTCTCCAGCTCTTTCCTGTACACCGGAGGTAAGGCGTCCATTTCCTCTTGTATCCTGGAGCGTTGTAGCCTTGCAGGGGGCAATTTGAATTTTTAAGGGGTGCAATTAGAGCTTATTTAGATCAACCGAATGGCCTTTTAAGCTTCTTCCACGTTCACATTTTGAATAAGAAAAATTATTTGTCGTGGGAGGGTCAGGATTTTAGAGAGACTTCGGTGGGGGCTGGCCAGAGACGAGGTAGGGAACCACTGCTCTACACCAGGGTGCCCAGACTATGGCCCGGGGGCCAGATGCAGACCCCATTGCCAATTCATCTGGCCCACAAAGCCCTTGTTGCTCCAGGAAACGGAAGTAAAATGGCCCCGTACGTTTTACTTCCCCTTCCAGGATCAACGAGGGTTTCGTGGGCTGGATGAATTGGCACCAGGGACCGCATCTGGCCTCCAGGGCATAGAGACCAGCTCCCTGAACAACGTGACAGGTCCGTGGCCTGAAAAGTTTGGGTACCCCTTGCTCTACGCTTTGTGTCTCCTTCAAATTCTGCAGTTCCAAATCTGTGTTAGGATGGCCGGATTCTGCAACTGATATGTGAGGTTTTTCAGCAAGGCAAACTTTTTATACTGTTTGAGCATGAATAACATGCACAAAAAATCAAAACACCCGTTATGGTTTAACAGCTGACCGATTTACTGCAATATGAGTTTTTATGCATCACCACCCATTTGTCTATTCATTTAATCAACAAACACATCCACTTCTCCTTTGTGGTCGCTGTGAATCCACATGAATGGTGAGCTGTGCGCGTGCCCAGTTCGAACTTCGCATGTGCCTAGTATAATAATCATTTCATGTCAGAAATTATTCTGTATTGAAAGGATTTTGGCTGGAGAAACTCCAGTCTTGGGGTGCCTGAATAAGGCTCCTTTCATGTCCCCAAGATGTACATAGCTAACCCATTCATGTGGATTCACAGGGACCAGGAAGAAGGAGGACAGATTGCTTAGCTGTAACCGTTGTTCTTCAAGGGGTCACCTGTGACTCCACACGAATGGGTTAACTGCACATGCAGAGTTTGAACTTCACATGCATAGAGTTAACCCATTCATGTGGATTCACAGGGACCAGGAAGAAGGAGGACAGATTGCTTCCCTGTCATTCTTCAAGGAGTCACCTGTGACTCCACACGAATGGGTTAACTGCACATGCAGAGTTTGAACTTCACATGCATAGAGTTAACCCGTTCATGTGGATTCACAGGGACCAGGAAGAAGGAGGACAGATTGCTTCCCTGTCATTCTTCAAGGAGTCACCTGTGACTCCACACGAATGGGTTAACTGCAAAGTTTGAACTTTGCATGCACCCAGTTAACCCATTCATGTGGATTCATGGGGCCATGAAGAAGGAGGACAGGTTGCTTCCCTGTAACCGCTGTTCTTCAAGGGGGTCACCTGTCAATCCACACTAATAGGTTAATTGCACATGCAGAGTTCAAACTTCGCATGCACACCATTAACCCATTAGTGTGGATTAACTCAAAGAACAACAGTGACAGGTAAGTAACCTGCCCTTCCTCAGTCCAGGTGAGGCATCATTTTCTCTCTCTCTCTCTCTCTTTTTAACCCTTCCTCTGGGCTTTCCTCGTCCTTTTCCGCAGGCATCGGATTCAAGTACGTGGCGCTGGGTGACTTGGTGATCCTCATCACCTTCGGCCCGCTGGCGGTGATGTTCGCCTACGCGGTGCAGGTGGGCTACCTCTCTGTCTTCCCTCTGCTCTACGCCGTCCCGCTGGCGCTCAGCACCGAGGCCATCCTGCACAGCAACAACACGCGGGACATGGAGTCGGACCGGCAGGCGGGCATCGTCACCTTGGCTATTTTGATTGGGCCCACCTTCTCCTACATCCTCTACAACAGCCTCCTCTTCCTGCCCTACCTGATCTTCTGCGTCCTGGCCACCCACTACACCATCAGCATGGCCTTACCTTTGCTCACCCTGCCCATGGCCTTCTCCCTGGAGAGGCAGTTCCGCAGCCAGAATTTCGTCAAGATCCCCCAAAGAACAGCCAAACTCAACCTCCTCTTGGGGCTTTTCTACGTCTTCGCCATCCTGCTGTCCCCGCCGGGGGCCTTGCCCAAGCTGTAGGCCGGTGACGGCCAACCTTGGCACTCCCAGGTGTTCTTGGACTTCAATTCCCAGAAGCCCAAGTCAACACTCCTGCGGATCAGGGCTTCTGGGGATTGATGTCAAAGAACACCTGGTTGGCCAACGAGTTTGGCCAACGCAAGTCTAGGCTTTCTGGATGGAGAGATTCTTCGCTGGTTGACTAGGGGAGGAAATGGGGCTTCTCTCCAAATTCCAGGCGCACCTCTTGGAGGAAAACAAGCCGGGATCCTTTCTGAAGGTCTCGGTAGCTATTTGCCTCTGCGGCTTTGGTGGTTCAGCCCTACGCGGAGCGAGGCTTCCTTTATTTGAAACCTAGTGTGTTGATTTTGTCCAGAAGCAGGAAGTGGTGGATTGTGCGTCACCAGAGGCTGACAATGGGATGGATCCCATCATCTTAGACCTGTGTTGGCGAACCTTGGCACTCCAGCTGTTCTTGGACTTCAGAAGCCCAAGTCCCTGTGAATCCACACGAATGGGTTTACTGCACATACGCTCCAGCTGTTCTTGGACTTCAATTCCCAGAAGCCCAAGTCCCTGTGAATCCACACGAATGGGTTGACTGCACATACGCTCCAGCTGTTCTTGGACTTCAATTCCCAGAAGCCCAAGTCCCTGTGAATCCACACGAATGGGTTGACTGTGCGGACGTGTGGATTCACAGGGACTTGGGCTTCTGGGAATTAAAGTTCAAGAATAGCTGGAGTGCCGAGGTTCACCGTGAAAAAAGTTACAAGGAAAAAATTATTTTGAATGATTTATACCAGTCAGAATTTTAAAAAACACACCTTAAAAGGTATTAAAGTGAAGTGTTTAAAGAGAAAAAAAGTATGTTTCTTCAACTACTGATCCAACGTGGTAAATTCAGGGCTTGTGTCCCGAAGAAATGTAACTTTGAAATGAGGTGTGTATTGCGGTAGAGGAGGCAGGTGTTAAATTTATCACCGAAATGGGAGAAGATGTGCGTGGAAAACCCAACCAGCTTCTTGGGTTCTTATAGCACAGAGAATTCCACAAGGTTGATGATCCCACAAATAATTATTATTATATTATGTATAATGCATATATATTCGTTGTAAGCTGCCATGAGCGGTGCACCAAATCAGCAGGGTATAAATGTGAATAAGTAAATTTTAATATATAAATACTAATATTGCCACCAACATCGACTGCGTATTTAGGTTAAGTTGGTTGATGAGATTGGCTTCAAAGCTGTCTTTCTTCTTCGGCAACTTCCTGTTTGTTTGTCGAAAGTTTGTTTGCCTCAAATATCTTTCATGAGGAAACAGTGGCAGGGAGTTCCACTGGAGTGGGCAAATTGTGACCAAAAAAATTTCCATAAACCAAGCCACTTTTTCCTATGGATTTCCTTTCGTTATGCGATTTTTATGTTAACCGAGCCGTTTGTTTACCTGAGGTTCCACAGTACCTATGTAACTACTTGCATTTTTTTTTATTTTTTTTTTGCTTTTGAACTGCTAGGTTGGCAGGCGCTGGGACAGCACCCTGCCTGGTTGTCAAGTTTACATCTTGACCTCTAAGCTACCGCAGTCCTTAGTTCAAGGCAGCTGGCTGTGAAGTCTGACGGTTGCCGACGATTCCATCGTTGGCCAAAGGAAACCTCGGCAGTGGTTTCGTGTGGCCGGAAGGTGGTAGTGTTCGGAGCATCTCAAAATCAGGCCGGCATTGGGGCCTAGCAAAACTCAGACGCTCGACTAGTTTGCTTGTTTTGGTCGCCTTCCAATGCCAAAATTTCGGGATTGTGTAGGTTCTTGTTTCAGCCCCTTTCTCTTTCCAACCCCATTGCCTTGAATCATCTTCCAATCCTAAATTTGATGTTCCTTCCTCTCCCCCTCCTCCTCCCCTGGTGTCTCGTCATCGTTTTCATCCAGGAGCTAATTTTTTGCCAGGCTTTGCAAATCTACGGTCCGCTGGTCACCCGTAGCCCTACCGGGACTCCTCTCCCAGCTGTAATGGGCCGGAAATTGCACGACATTGAAAAGTCCTAATAGCGTCAGCGTAATCGCCGGGAGAGGGGACTGTGGTGGCTTAGAAAAGACGCTGGACTTGACGGCTGGAAGGTCAGCAGTTCGAGACCAGAGTGCTACGCAACGGAGTGAGATCCCGTCTTCTGTCCTAACACCCGACTCTAGGGTTCAATGCTCATCTCTGTTAATAGTCAAAAAGCCAGCCCTGTCTGCGTCTGCAGACGTTTCTGTGGTCATGTGGCAGGCACGACTAGACACTGGAATGCATCAAACGCTGTTTACCTTCCCTCCAAAGGGGTACCTCTTTATCTACTTGCAAATACTTGCTTTTGAACTGCGGGGTTGGCAGGAACGGGGACAGAGGCGGGAGCCCACTCCGTCGTGCAGTACCCAGGTCTCAAACTGCTGACCTTCCACTCCTCAAGTTCTGCATCTTAACCACCAAGCCACCGTAGTCCCGGGGATTAAATAAAGCATCGCACAGTTGAGGTGGAACTGGGACCAGTTGAAGTTGGAAATATTTGCGAATATTCCATGGCATTACAGATCCTAAACCAGGGATTTGTAAAGACTGTTTGTTCAGCGATGAGCCAACAACGAAGAAGACGCCTGCCTTTAGAAGTTGGGAGGTGAATGGGAAAGATCTATCGCCGTTACGCCGTAGATTCAAATAGTTCCTTTGATTATTATTTTTTGCGCTCTCTCTGGAATCAGTTGAGAAATTGTGGCGTTTTCTGGCCTGGAAACACTCCTCTATGCCTCTTCTTTCTTTTAAAGAACGAAACTGGTTTTTTTTTCTGACTTTTGGGGAGAACATTTTTCACGGCGAGGCATCGTCAACAATCTTCCCCCGAGTTCGGAGACGGAAGGAGCACCGCTCCCAGCCCTGCTGAAAAATTCATAAAGCTTAATAAATATTTTCTGGGTTGTGGCAGTAGAGAATTGGAAACGGAAAGCAGAGAGCTGGTGTTAGTGACTACTTGCATGTACGTTGGGGGAAATTAGATGTCTGATCAAGATAATTCTGGGCCTTGCCCATCTCGGTCCTTAGAGCGAAGCCTAAGGATCCAGTCTGGCTAGACTCAAAAGCTTCGTTGCTTTTAATAATCTCGATATAATAATAATAGGGGGATTGCAGTGGCTTAGCGGTTAAGACGCTGAACTTCACGACTGGAAGGACAGCAGTTCGAATACGGCACAAGGGAGTGAGTGCCTGTTGTCTGTCCCAGCTCCTGCCAGCCTAGCAAGAAATTGCAAGTAGATAAATAGGTATCACTTTGTTGGGGAAGGTAAACGGCGTTCCATGCACTCCGATGTGTAGGCATGTCTGCCACATGTCCACGCAGACAGCACCTACAATGCATGACGGAGTGACTTCCTGTCATCAATCCCAGCTCCTGCCAACCTTTCTCCGCTAATCTTTCTCACACTAGGTCAGGTGAAAGCAACTACGGAATGAATTCAGCAAAAGGTGCCTTCAGTTTTGGCCGTTTCACATCTGGCCTCGGCACGGCACAAGAAGGCCCGCAGTCACGTCCACCCCATTGTGTCGTTTGCCTTCTCCGGGACCCCAAATCCCTTGACCGGGGAGGTCCTTTGTGGGGGCGCCGTAGAACCCAGAGGCCTCGTCAAAGGGTAAAAAACGTGATGCTTAACGAGCTTTTCTGCCTCGGTTGCCATGGGAACCTCGCTGTACACTGGTACACGCGCTCACGGTCCCTGTCCCAGATTCCTGGGCTCGGAGTCAGTCGCACTGCGGGCGATGTGTGTTCGGCCTCCTTTGTGAGGACGGAAAGAGAGGAGGAGGAGGGTGCGTTAGGATGGCTTTCCTTGCCACAGACCTAACTATGGCAACGCGCATCTTGTGTCTTGTTTTTATGGCCTGCCCTGTGGAGAGGCCTCCCCCGATGTGTTTCACAGCTTACATTCTCTGGATGAAGAAGGAAAGTGTGGTAAGACTCCCCTGCTTCAGTTCTCATGCTGGTTGTGAGATCGGTTGCACAACTGGTTGCACAACTGTGAGTCTGCTAGAACAGAGACGGGTGTTTACTCATTTCTCCTTCTGGGTGTAAGCAAAGCGGTGTTAGCCGTTATCTTGCCAACTTCGCAGTCCAAAAGCAAAAAATTGCAAGTAGATAAATAGGTTCCACTGCGGCAGGAAAGGTAACAGTGTTCCTTGAGCTCCAATATCTAGTCATGCCTGCCAGAGGAGCATGGAGAACTCTGCATATGCAGACAGGCGCTGGCTCTTTGGCTGTAAACAGATGAGCACTGAACTCTAGAGTCAGACACGACTGGCTTTCGAGCAAAGTAAGGTAAAGGTCACCCTTGATCAAAAGCCAGTCGTATCTGACTCTAGGGTTCAGTGCTCATCTCTGTTTATAGCCAAATTGGCAGAGCTGTCTGCGTCTGCAGAAGTTTCCATGGACATGTGGCAGGCATGTCTCGGCAGCCGAGTGCGTGGAACGCTGTTTACCTTCCCACCAAAGTGGTCCCTATTTACCTACTTGCAATTTCTTGCTTTCAAACTGCTAGGTTGGCAGGAACTGGGACAGAGACAGGAGCTCACTCCATTGTGCGGTACTTGGGACTCGAACTCCGACCTTCCCGTCATCAAGTTCAGCGTCTTAACCAGTTGAGCCACCGCAGTCCCTTCGAGTAAAGTAGACTGGCTTTAATTTGACACCGTATGTTCTTTACAAGCTCCTCCAGACGTTCACATCTCCAGGGAAGATCCTCCTCTTGGTTCCAGCGCCGGCCCAGGAGATACGTAAGGCGGAGGTGCCAAGAAAGGGCCTTCTTGGTGTTCGTTCCCACGTTCTCCTACTTTCTGCTGGAGAACAGATGCTTTGATGGACCTGGAGATGGTTTGGATGTGGAAACCATTGAGCCAAGCTTCAAGTCATTGACAATGGTGGCCAACCTTGGCACTCCGGGCGTTCTTGGACGTCAATTCCCAGAAGCCCATGTCAGCACTCCTGCTGATCGGGGCTTCTGGGAACTGAAGTCCAAGAACAGCTGGAGTGCCAAGGTTCACCATCCCTGGTCTCGGGTTTCAAGTCTAGTATTTGGATGACTGAAAATGGCAGCAATTCAATGTGCGACTCTATTGTAAAGCAGTGCTTCTACCCATGGAGCGACAATAAAGTTCGGCTAAATATCTTCCGTCTCCATGGAGCAAGAACAGCAGAGCTTTGCGTTGACACGTTTGTACAACTTCTTCCCACGAGGGATAAGATAAAGACGAAACGACGACGGAAAAACAAGAACTCTCTGATAAACAAGGAAAGATTGCGGGTCTGTTTTTCCCTGCCAATGTCTCCGCCGAGATTTGAAACCAAAGGGAGAAAGGATGGAGAGAGAAACGATGTCTGTATTGAAATTCGGGTAATATGTCAATGGGTCTCAAACTGATTTTAAAATTGAGTGATTAACCAGAAAGACATCTGACTGGCCCTAATTTTGTGGTGTGGTTTTCATCTCTCAGGCTGGGGGGTCGGAGGAAGGAGTCCTTCGTAGTTAATTCATCACCACTGCCAATTATAATAATTTCATGTCAGAAATTATTCTGGGTCGGAAGGATTTTTGCAGAGGAAACTCACTCAAGGGACGCCCGAATGAGGCTCCTTTCATGTCCCCAAGAGCTGGGACAGAGACAGGCACTCAATCCGTCCTGCAGTGCCCTGGTCTCGAGCTGCCGACTTGCCAGCCTTCCAGGTAACAAGGTGAGCTTCTTAACCAGATCCCCCCTCTTTACAGCAAGGGAACGCCAACGTGGCATAGGACCAAAAGAGAGGTAAAATGTGGGCTGGACCGTTAATGATGCAGGGAGAGGCGTTTCAATGGAAAGCACAAAGCGAGTTAATTCAAGACTGCCCAATCCACCCAAGTCCTGGCTGGCTGCCAAACTTGATTATGCCCTCCGGTGCCTTTCTTGAGTTTTGGATGTCTCTCAATTTCTCTCTCTCTCTCTCTACTATGCTTCTCGGAGTTCAGTTCTAGCTGTAAACTGAGCCAAAGACACTTAGCATGCAATGCATGGTTTTCTTTGGCTGCTGAAGCAAGAGAGGAGAATTGGTCCAAGAAAGTTGAGGGAGTCCCTTTTCAAAATGACCATAAAACACAGCCTTTCTGCTTCCCATCCATCCATCCATCCATCCATCCATCCATCTATCTATCTATCCATCCATCCATGCTTCTATCTATCCATCCATCCATCTATATCTATCCATCCATCCATCCATCCATCCATCCATCCAACCAACCAACCAACCAACCAACCAACCAACCAACGCATGGATGAATGGGTGGATCCATCCATCCAACAATAGATGTATCAGACAGACAGACAGACACTCCTAGTGGAAGTGAGCCCTTTTGAGTGATAAAACCTGCTTTGATGTGGGACGTACAGTAGTTCATTTTAGATGATACCTTTCTAATCTTGGCAATTAATCATCCATCTATCCATCAATAGATGGTTAAGACCGACCAACAGACAGACACTCCTAGTGGAAGCAAGGTCTTTCGGGTGATAAAACCTGCTTTGATGTGGGACGTAGTTCATTGTAGACAATACCTTTCTGATCTTGACAATGATCCTTTGAACTTTCCCGGTGCCTTCCTCATCTTGACGAGCTTGTAACGACGTCGTTTTCTCAACCACGGGAATCTCATTCAGTCCACGTTGGGTCTGAGCTCCCTTAAAATGGGTCGATTTCTTCATCATGGCGTGGGAAGAAGTTGAAATTTGGGGAGATTTTGAGATTGCAGCTGAAATGAAGGAGATCAGATTATTATTTTTTTAAAATAGCCTAATTATCGGCTGGGCAAACCAGTTCACAGTTTCTGGCATTTGTTTCCTTGTCCACTTGGGTAAAGAGGTCTGTGGGCCGCATCTCAAGACCATCTTTGGGTTCCCTAGCTTTGGGGGACACATCCCATAATGATCGCCGTTGGGGAATTGGCCCATTTATCCTTTCTTCCCCTTTGGCAGTATCAAGGGGTTATGGCACCCATTGTAGGCTTTATTGGTTCAATGCATATTGAAGGATCTGAACGGGTGCCAAAAGCAGGGGCAAAACAGATGAAATGTGACTGACAAACTTCTGAGATGATGGAGAATGAATAAGGAGTGGGAAATCGATGGCGTTAATTCGTGGCCTGTCAGACAGAGAGGGAATTAATGTGGAAATCTAACCAGCTTAATCGTATTTACACATTTTACAAAGTGGGTGATAAAATTGTCCCTGGCCGCAATTATGGGATTTTTTGTGTGTTGGGCTAGAGCGGCACAAAAATCAAGGATTGTTTGACAGACATCCTACGGTGGTACTAAAGAGAAAAAGAGAAAAGTGAAGACGAAAAAGGATGGATTAAAAGCCCCATCGACATTTCCAGAGACCAAGACGTAGTGCCGCGGAGGTACCAGTCAAAACAGAAGAGCTGCAAAGGTAATTTGTGACTTCTCAACAACTACCGTCTCCAGCTCCGCTTCTAAGTTTAGACCTGGGGCCTCTGGCAAGGGAAGTCTCGGAGAGAACAGATGGCTGGTGGAAAGGAGCCAAGCTGCGGTGGGTGAAGAAAATACCTTCTGGTAGGTTTAGAAAAGAAAAGGTATTTCTCAGTAGAGTTCTTAAAGAGGGGGAAATTGTTATTGGAATAGACCTGCTCTAAGGAAGGAGGGGAAACGGATCTGTGCTCAAATTAACCATGAAGAATCTGCAAAGTCCTTCCTTCTTTTCTTTCTCCATCTCTCCTTCCTTCCTTCCTTCCTTGTGCAGGCCAAAACAGCTATCCACCCACCCATCCATCTATCGATTGTATGATTGTCTTGTCTTCTGTCTTCCTTCATTCCTCATCTTCTATTCTCTCCTTCCTTCCTTGTCTTCTATTATCTCCTTCCTTCCTTTCCTTCCCTTCCCTTGTCTTGTCTTCTCTCCTGTCTTCCTTCTCTTCTCTTCTTTTCTATTCCTTCCTTCCTTCCTTCCTTCTCTTCTCTTCTCTTGTCTTCTATTCTTTCTTCCTTCTCTTCTCTTGTCTTCTATTCTTCCTTCCATCTCTTCTCTTCTATTTCTTCCTTCCTTCCTTCCTTCCTTCCTTCTATTCTCTTCTCTTCTCCCTTCCTTCCTTATCTTCTGTTCTCTCCTGCCTTCCTTCCTTGTCTTGTCTTGTCATGTCTTCTCTCCTTCCTTCCTTCTCTTCTCTTGTCTTCTATTCCTTCCTTCCTTCCCTCTCTCCACTTGTCTTCTTCCTTCCTTCTCTTCTCTCCTCTCCTCTTCTATTCTTCCTTCCTTCCTTCTCTTGTCTTCTATTCTTTCTTCCTTCCTTCCTTGTCTTCTATTCTTCCTTTCTTCTTTTCTGGTCTTCTATTCCTTCCTTCCTTCCCCTGGAGTGTGACAAGGCTCAGACGTCCAGCGGCAGGGAAAGATGGGTGCATCTTCCTACATTACATCCCTTTTGATCTGGTTGATCTTCTCTGCAGTAAACAACACCCCAAAGCATGTATCTTTCCCCTCTCCTGGTCACAGCAACGTTTTTAACAAATGGCCTCGCACAGGCTCTCCCCGACTGCAAAACTGAATTATTATTATTATTTTGTATTTTTCTGGGATGCGCCCCTCGGCATCGCATGCAGTCCGCGTAGCGCTTGAGTGCGGACTAGTGCATCATAGAAAACCGAATTGTCAAAGGGTATAAATGGCTGTCTTATTGAAAAGCCACCGAAAATAGTAGTTGGGTTTCGGGGAGAGTTTGAGCAGGGGGAGATTGTATTAAGATAAAACAGATTATAACCCTGTCAAACGCTAAAGCCGACTCTTGCATGGGAAGAAGTGCGTGGGGGAATTTCCCCAAAGCTGCTTCTAAGCAGACAAAGGAAGGGCTTGGAAAGTTCATGTGCACGGCCAGCCATGGGCTTCACTTTTCTGGCACCTTTCAAAGTTTGGAAAGTTACTTTCCAAAAACCAGATGTTAAAAAATGATTGCATTTCTAAGACTTTTAAAAAACCGACTTATCTAGTCTTTACTTTCTCATTTTCCAGAAGTAAAAACATTGCAATACCAAAAGTCACAACTCTGTATAACAAAATATACATCCTCTTGTTTAAATCAGGAGTTCTCAACCTTTTCAAACCGTGGGCCAGGTGACACTCCCTTAGATAGCTTCAGGGGCCGGACGGTCTTTTGATCCTGCCTGCCACACAGGCCACTTCTGGGTGTGGTGGAGGCAGTGGGAGGGGGGCACATGAAATGGGGCCAAGGGCCGCATCCGGCCCCTAGGCCGTAGGTTGAAAACCTCTGGTTTAAACCATCACTTGCACACCCACCCCAAAGGTAAAAAAATTACCATTGCTCAAAAGCCAGTTGTATCCGACTAGGGTTCAGTCCTCATCTCTGCTTATAGCCAAAGAGCCAGGGCTGTCTGCCTCTGCAGACGTTTCCATGTATACGTGGCATGCATGACTAGATGTCGGAATGCCATTACCTTCCTGCTGAAGTGGTACCTATTGATCTATTTGCAATTTTTTTTACTGTTGCATTATTTATTTATTTATTTATTTACTTAGTTAGTTATATTTGTTTATTGCCCTCCTCCCCGAAGGGACCCAGGGCGATTTCCAACAATTTTAAAAACACTTAAAAATTAAAAACTTTAAAAAAGCTTAAAAACTTATTTAAAAGCTAGGTATTATAACTTGGATGTACTGGGGGTCAATATTGTAAGATGATGTGATATTCTGTGATTTATTATTTTTATTTTTTGGTCAGCTGCCCAGTGTCGCGTGCAAGTGGGGGAGCATACAAGTTGAACAATTAAATTAAATTAAATTAAGTTTCAAACTGCTAGGTTGGCAGGAGCTGAGGCAGAGGCAGGACCCCACTCCATCATGCAGTACTCGGGTCTCAAACTGCTGACCATCCAACCGCCAGGTTCAGCATCTTAACCACTAAGCCACCGCAGTCCCATGCATCCAGTAAAAAGGGCACAAAACTGGATGATCGTGAACGATGGAAGCCAAGAGGCTTTTATGCTTCCAGACACCAACGGCTGCAGTGACCCTTTTTACTATAATGTGCTTTTGTTGGGATGGACAGTAATGTACGTACGAAGCGAAGAAGAAAGAGCAGGCTGGCGAATGCATATACTGTATTGTAAATTATCCACCCGACACAGAGACATGGAAGGCTGCGATGCAAAAAGCCCCAAAATGGAGATGTGGGAAGCAATATTTTATATGGCCGCGTTGTGCCACGGCTGTTTGTCGACGACCCAGACTGGCTGTGTGGGAAGGCGTTTTATCAAGCCTCATAAGGCTGATCTTGGGAAGAAGGCAGGGAAGGAAGAAGGAGAGGGAACCTGGGGCGAACCAACCCCCGGCACTGCTAATGGGAGCCGGCAGTAAAAGCATCTAAATAATGCTCATGAAAGGAACATCGTAATGGAGGCTCGAAGGATGCATTCGTTTTCATGCTGTGAAACAGTGGGATTAAAAGCCATGCTTCCTCGGCTCGTCTGCGCATCCGAACTCCTACCCGATGCTTTTTGCATTATTAGATTTTTTAAAAAGAGGTAAACATCTTTTCTTCTCTGACGCATCAAAGCCCAGCTTGCGCTCAACCGGCAGCCGCAGGGAAACACTGTAAATGGAATAAATGCTGGATCCCGATGGCAAGAAAGGAGTACATTGGATTTCAGCCCCTGGAATTGGAGAACTGTGTCATTGTTACCCTCCAAAGGTCATCTAGTCTGCCTGGAGGGCAGGTCAGAGATTGGCCACCCCCTTGACTGACGGGCTGTGGTGGTTTAGGGGTTAAGACCAGTGGTGGGATGTCAAATTTTTTACTACCCCACCATGATGTCATCATAGTGTGGGTGGAGCTAACATCATGATGTCATGATGCTATGGGCGGGGCCAAATAAAAGAATAAAATAATACAAAATAATAATAAAAAATAAAAATAAGTGTGTGCACGCACACACACCCCTCAACCTACCCACCCACAACACAAACCCGTAATTAAATTAAATAAATAAATAAATAAATAAATAAAAATACATTAAAACACACCCACCCACCCCAAACACAAATCAACTGGAGCTTTTAAACCAGAGTGTAAAGCTTATTCTGGCTAATCTTTCTCACACTAGGTCAGATGAAAGGAACTACAGAATGGACTCACCGCAAGATGGCTTCATTTTGGCAGTTTTCAACCTTTCAACAGTTAAAGAAGTTAGGTACTAAGTCTTTGCCTAACCAGTTCTCTAGGATAATATGCCTTAATGTAAATGTAAAACAGCTGTACCTCCTTAAGGGTTCTCCAATTGGAACAGCAATTGGAACAGCACAGGTGTAGCTTATTGATGAGGTAACTCCAAGACTTTGCTTTAAAAAACCCAAGCCAGGCCGCCAGGCCTCCATTTAGGAACTGTGGTATTACGTCAATATAGGTAAAGGTATTAAATACACATTAAAATACCACACCACATCCAAAGGTGAGTCACTTACCCTGGGGAGCAGGCTATAGGAAGCTTCAGGCTAGCAGCTTCTCTTCCTCCTCCCCACTTGGGAGGACAGCAAGGAGGCCATGCATACGTGCCAAGCACTGTAAGCATGCATGCACACCAAGTGCTTGGCATGCATGCACAGTGGGGAAACCAGTGAAAAGGTAACCCCCGAAGGTGGTTCCCCCAAAAAAGCTGCTACCGGTTCTCAGGGACAGTGGGAAAAGTTACTACTGGTTCTGGAGAACTGGTGATAACCTGTTACATCCCATCACTGGTTAAGACGCTGGACTTGATGACTGGAAGGTCGGCAGGCCAACAGCTCGAGACCTGAGCGCTCCATGACAGAGTGAGCTTCCGTCTCTGTCCCAGCTCCTGCCAACCTAGCAGCTCGAATAAGTAGACAAATAGGTGGTCATTTTCTTGCGGTTAAGCCACAGAACTTGACAACTGGCAGGTCAGCAGGTCAAGACCTGAGAGCTGTACGACGGAGCGAGCTCCTGTCGCCTGTCCCGGCTCCTGCCAACCTAGTCGTTCGAAAGCAAGGCATTGCAAGTAGATAAATCGGGACCACTTGGGTGGGAAAGGTCACAGCGTTCCATGCACTCCAGTCTAATCATGCCAGCCAAGTGTCCACGTAAATGTCTGTAGATGCAGACAGCGTGGCTCTTTATTATTTATTTATTTATATTTATTTTCCTCATTTCTTTGGCTTTAAACAGAGATGAGCACCCAACCCTAGAGTCAAATACGACTGGCTTTTGAGCAAGGCAGATCTTTACCTTTACCGATTCTGATTTTTATTTTATTTTATTCTTGATCGCAGGGGATCAGAAAGCAGCTTCGTAAAACTGTAGGTGCTGCATTTTCCCCATAAAAGGCTCTGCGTCTTTAAATACACAGCGTTTCAGATGTTCTTCTTTCCCCTGTGAGGAAGGCAATGAAATAAATTTAAATTATAGACCCGTAATTTCCCCCACTTCAGACATTTCCGTCCTCCTTCTGTCTTTCCTCTATTCCTCATGGTTCACCTGCTCTAGAGTCCTTCTGTCTGGGAAAAAAAAATATACAATTTCTTCTCCCGTTCAACGGTGACAGTTGCGTTGGCAGCAGGACATCGACGAGCAATTATTAAATTTAAAATGAAAGGGGAAATTGCCTTTTGGGCTTCTAGTTTCTTCTCCAGGGTGCTAAGAAGTCTCCCAGCCTCGCTCCGGTCTAGCTGGAGACAGGATTCAAACCTCAGGACTTCGGCACAGATGTATGAAAATTAAAAATCACTGAGATTATTTGACCTGTTCAAAGCTAGATGTTTCAGTTCCGAGGGCCGGATGGCCATTTTGCCCTGCTTGCACCATGGGTTGATGGTGGCCATTTTGTCCCAACAGCTTCAAAAGGGATGGCTATTTTTTCCCCTCGAATGCCCTTGGAGGGGTGGAGGGAGTCACATAAAATGGTGCCATGGGCCAGATGCGGCCCACAGGCCTTAGTTTGGGAACCCCCTGCTCTTAAATGCAAATTCTCTTGTAGAAAGGAAGGGGGAAATTTCCATTTTTCTTCTTCTTTTCTACTTCTAGACTCAAGTACAAGAAACCGGTGGCTTGACATGCTATTCTTTCCTTTATTTAAATGTGAGCTTTTGCGGATCGAGTCCTCTCCATCAGACAATAAGTGGCACAACATTTTTTTTTCATCTGTTGTTTTGTTCAATCTCTGATATCCTTGCAGAGACTATCACAGACGTTCACAACCTTTTCAAACCGGGAGCGCGGGAGCATATATATATATATATATATATAATAATTTCAATTATTATTTCCTTCTTTTCCCCAAGGGGCAGATCTGTTTACTAGGAAGAGCAAAAACACCAGAAAAGGAGGGTTTGAGGTGCTTCAAAGCAGCCGGTCTCAGCGTTCTCGCCGGTTCGATCCTGACATTCGCTCTGCCCAACAAAACATCCATGTGGGGTTTTTTAAACAGCCACTTTTCCAGGGAATAAAATGCATTTTTTTTATCCTTATCTATATTCATATTTTCCATGTCTGTCCACAAAGTGGTACCCGACGACCCCGGCTTAAGGCTCACCCCCATTATTCTTGAAGTTTCTTCCTCAAATTTTGCCCAAACATCTTTTACCACATTGCAACTTACCTTGCGCTACATCGGCCTCCATGGCGAGCCGTAACAGGTGGTCTGTGCAAAACCGTTCTCCACTCTTCTGATTTTGCCTGGATCCATCTCCCTTTAGCAATACACCAGCCGAGACCTGTCATCATCCTTCGAAGATTCTGCCCGATTTCCAACACTTCTGACGGCAAGAGATTCTCAACTCAACTGAGCATGAAGTCTTGCCATGTGACATCTTCATCCCATCCTGTTGGGTTTATGGCAAACAAGAGAAGACATTTGAGGCTGTCTACCTCCTTATCTCCTGCCAACCTAGCAGTTCGAAAGCAAGAAATTGCGAGTAGATAAATAGGGACCACTTCAGTGGGAAGGTAACACCATTTTGTGCACTCCGGTGTCTAGTCATGCCTGCCACATGACCACGGGAACGTCTGCAGAAGCAGACAATGCTGGCTCTTTGGCTTAGAAACAGAGATGAACACTGACCCCTAGAGTCGGATAAGACTGGCTTTCGAGCAAGGGAAACCTTACCTCCTTATATCTGTGGTGGCTGAGTGGTTATGATGCTGAACTTGACAACTGGAAGGTCGGCAGGTCGATTCCCGGCCACAGCAGGACAGAGTGAGCGTCCGTCGTCTGTCCCAGCTCCTGTCAACCTAGCAGTTCAAAAGCAAGAAATTGCAAGTACAGTACTATACATAAATAGGGACCGCTTCGGTGGGAAAGGTCACAGCATTCTGTGCACTTCATTGTCTAGTCCTGCCTGCCATGTGTCCATGGAAACATCTGCAGATGTTTGGCTAGAAACAGAGATGAGCACTGAACCCTAGAGTCAGATACGACTGGCTTTTGAGCAAGGACAACCTTTACCTACCTGTTTATATATAGAATTTGGGCTTCTCGGCCAGGTGTGGTTTCCTAGCTTTGACGACGTTCCCCTTTCTCTTCTCCTGTTCGTGATCTTTCTTCAGTGTTGGTTGTGATGACAACACCATCATGAAGCTATTGATGGATCCACGGGAGTCTCTCGTCTTGTTGATGGATGTGTTTTCGTCTCTCGGTGGGTTCCGGCTGTCACTGCTGCTTTATGCTGTTCCTCTGACAGGGACTATAAATCATCAAGCAATATGGCACATTTTGGGGGGAAAGAAAAAGCAAACTATGGCAGACCTGTAAGGCGATGGGGCCACCATCAGAAGGTAGATGTTTCTGGAGCAGATATCTAGGTGGGAGAAAGACAGTGACGCTAACCAGTGATGGTTTTTTGGTTCCATGGAGCAACTAAGACAGGTATTTGCTTAGATCAAGGACGGCCAACCTTGGCACTCCAGGTGTTCTTGGACTTCAAGAACACCTGGAGTGTTCTTGGACTTCAAGAACACCTCCAAGTCAGCACTCCTGTTGATCAGGGCTTCTGGGAACTGTAGTCTAAGAACCCCGGGATACCCAAGACTAGAACCACTACTTTAAGAGTGAATCCATATCCTATATCAATGATGGTGAACCTTGGCACTCCAGATGTTCTTGGCCTTCAATCCCCAGAAGCCCAAGTCAGCACTCCTGCTGATCAAGGCTTCTGGGAATTGTAGTCTAAGAACCCCGGGATACCCAAGACTGGAACCACTACTTTAAGAGTGAATCCATATCCTATATCAATGATGGTGAACCTTGGCACTCCAGATGTTCTTGGCCTTCAATCCCTAGAAGCCCAAGTCAGCACTCCTGTTGATCAGGGCTTCTGGGAACTGTAGTCTAAGAACCCCGGGATACCCAAGACTAGAACCACTACTTTAAGAGTGAATCCATATCCTATATCAATGATGGTGAACGTTGGCACTCCAGATGTTCTTGGCCTTCAATCCCCAGAAGCCCAAGTTAGCACTCCTGCTGATCAAGGCTTCTGGGAATTGTAGTCTAAGAATATCTGGAGACCCAAGACTGGAACCACTACTTTAAGAATGAATCCATCTCCTGTATCCATGATGGCCAAACCTGGCACTCCAACTGTTCTTGGGCTTCAATTCCCAGAAGCCCAAGTCAGCACTCCTGCTGATCAGGGCTTCTGGGAATTGAAGTTCAAGAACATCTGGGGTGCCAAGGTTCGCCATCACTGTTCTACACTCTATTCAAAGTGGTGGATTTTTGTTTTATTTTTTTTTTAATTAGGGAAGAATGAAAACTGTCTGTGTGTGAGTGTGTGCGTGTGCGTGTGTGCGTGTGTGTGATTACAGCTTTATCCAACGTTGGACAATCCAAAACCATACATCCATTCTAATGTCGCTCATCCAGAAGGTTTCATCATATCGCATGCAAAAGGCAGAATTTCCTGTCGCTTGATAGTACTGTGAAAAAGGTAAAGGGATAATTTCAAACACCGGGGGAGCCTTGACGAAGCTTTCTGTGATTTGCAAACACACGCTGAGAGAACAAAGCCCCTGTTTACGTTTGCACGTCAAGATCTGTGTCTTCTGTTTTTCAACTTTGCATGCTTCCAGGAGAGCTGGAGCCCTTCGCCAGCCGGAGGATCTAGCTCTCGTTTCATCCTCAAAGGGAATCTGAAGTGCCCCTGCTTGAGAAAGCCGCCCACTCGGCGTCAGGTGGCAGGAGGGCGGTGGCAGTTCAGCGGAGGCGGGCAGTCACGCTCTGGAAATCTGTTCTGAATAATTAAAGCCAAGCCAAGCGGATGAGTCACTGGAGTCTGGAACGGAGCCGGGACGTGTGGGTATAACTCAGAAATTGGCTTCCAACGAGAACTCGGAAAGGCCTAGTTTAGCAGATCCCAACAGCTCCAAAACATACCCAACGATGTCAAGGGCCTTTGCCTACCTTTGCGCTCTCACTGTCTGTCCTAGCTGCCGTTCGGAAGCAAGAAATTGCAAGTACTGTAGATCAATAGGTAATGTTTTAGCAGGAAAGGTAACAGCATTCCATGAAGATCAGTTTCTAGTCACTGCAGTGGCTTAGTGGTTAAGACGCTGAGCTTGGAGACTGGAAAGTCGGGTTTTGACGCCCAAGTGCTGTGCGACGGATTTTGGGGACATGAAAGGAGCCTCATTTGGGTGTCCCGTGAGCGGAGTTTCTCTAGCAAAAATCCTTTCAACCCAGAGTAATTTCTGACATGAAATTATTATAGTGTCTAGTCATGCCTGCCACATGACCATGAAATGTCTGTAAACACAGACAGTGCCTGGCTCTTTTAAACGAAGATGAGCACCATGCCCTAGAAATTTGCAAGTCGATAAAGAGGTACCGCTTTGGCTGGAAAGGTTACAGCATTCTGTGTGCTTTTACAAGATATAAAAGGGGGAGAGATTATCAAGGCACCGTTTCTGAATGGTAACCCAGTCAAAATAACCATGTTCCAAAATTTTAAAAATGGGGGCAGAGAAAGAAATTCATAACGAATCTTCTCTCGTTTATTGCTCTTGGGAAATAACCCGCCTGCCTTCCAAATTACCTCCGCTACTTTTCTTCCCATTGCTTGTTCCTTCCACGTCGCCGTATGAATTCTCATCGGGGATGACAGTTTACCATAACTCTCCCTTTTTTTGATTTGTGAGACACTCACAATCAGATGAGATGTCTCTCCCTCGTCGGTTTCCCGAGCTTCATTTGGGTGTGATTCTTGTCACAATTCTCATTATTTTTATTTTTTAAAATATATATCTATTTTTATTATTATCTCTGGAGCATTCAGCATATATTCTGAGCAGCCCCCGTTCCCTCAGTGTGTCTCTGTATCCTACAAAAAAAGAAATTACCCATGAATATTCAATGCCCGCGTCCCGCTTTGCAGTCGTGGATAATTTATATGTGAAATAACTAAAGCATCATAAATAATGAAGGAGATGTGATCACAGCTTTGGTGTGTGTGTGTGTACTTAATGCTTTCTCTTCTAGGCTTCGGCGCAGGGGTTTTGTCGATCTAAAACAGGGGTTTCCAACCTAAGGCACGTGGGACGGATCCGGCCTGCAGTGCCATTTCATGTGCTCTCCCTCCAAGGGCATTTGAGAAACAAAATGGCCACCACTGTTTTTATTATTTATTTATTTATTTTCTGATTTGTATTGCCACCCAGCTCCGAAGACTCTGGGCGGCTCACATAAAATAAAAACCAGTCATAGTTTTAAAAGCAGTAGAAAACCCATTAAAAACGATTAACAAAAAAAATTAGTAGGACAAAATGGCTGCCCCATCATGCAGGCAGGGCAAAATGGCCGTCCGACCCTTGAAGCTTACCGAGGGAGCATGACCCGGCCCCCCTAGCTTGAAAAGGTTGGGGACGCCAGATCTAAACGCTCCTTAGATTCCGGAAAGCTGAAGAAAAGCAAGACTGGATTGGTAAGGAGAGCAAACTAGGCCCAAGTGTGGTATTGTGGGCGGAGTGATGGATGAAGACCCTGGAGAGCTGGGTTCGAATCTCCTGCTTGGTGGTGAAGGATGTGGGGGAACTGGTGAAATCTCTCCTTAAATATCTCGCTTGGCCAGCTCTACTCTTCCAATCATCCATGCAAACGGTGGCTTAGATTGGTCTGGTAGAAGAAAATGTCATTTATATGGAAATGTCTCCTCCTTACGAAGCTCCCCCCTGGGGTCAGCAGGGCCGGTAAACTTTGGCTCCGTTAATTTCTCTGTTTCTCTCTCTCTCATTCAATCTCCCTCTCTCCCACCCAACCCTTTTGGCTTTTAACCTTTTGGAAAGGACAACATTCCCTCCTCTTCCAATTGACACAGAAAGGTTAAGAAGCTTCCATTAGATAGCTGATGGCCGGTGAAATGTGTGTCTGAGCCGTCCTCTTAACCAAAGTGTGTTCTTGGAGTTTGTAACCTTGCTAGTCAGTAAGGTAGTAGTAAAGGTCATGGGCAGAGTGATGGATTAGGACTCTGGAGACCTGGGTTTGAATCCCCCCGTTCGTTAGTGAAGGACGAGGTGGAACCGGTGAAATCTCTCCTTAAATATCTCACTTTGCCCAACTCAACGCTTCCAAACGTCCATGCAAAAGCTTGGCTTAGATTGCTCTGCTAGATGGAATGTTGTCGACCTTCCCCACCAAAGGGGTACCTCTTTATCTACTTGCGATTTCTTGCTTTCAAGCGGTGAGGTTGGCAGGAGCTGGGACAGAGACGGGAGCTCGCTCCGTTGTGCAAGCACTTGGGTCCCGAACCGCTGTCTTGCTGACCATCCAAGTCCAGACCTGACCGTTGGAGCAGGGAGAGGAGAAATGTGTTGAGAACGCACGAGACGATATAAAGGAGACGATGGCTGAGGAACTCCACCTCCCATACATCACTTGGAGGACCCTAAATAGGCTGAGGGTTGGAGTCCCTAAACACAAGGCCAACGTGGTCAAGTGGGGGATGATGGCGAACAGCAACACTCTGTGTGAACGTGGAGAGGTACAGAATCCAGTTCATTTGCTGGTCTGCCGAAGACTAACAGAAACACGCACCGATGAAGACTTAATTTTGGCCAAGGACAAATCCAAGAAAGTGGCTTCATTTCGGTACTTTGCTACGAGCATGGACACAAACAACAAGTACAGAAGGACTATACTGGTGTTAGGAAAGATGCGAACAACCCATCCAATGCTTCAAATTTGTACTGAATGCAGGAGTCAGAGGGTGAAATTGATCACATTGGACATTGTCGAGCCGAACCAGGAAACCACACTGACTTTGCACACAAACGTGGCCGATTTGGTAGACTGTGAGAGATCAGGTGACCAGAAATTTCCTCCCTTCCTTCACCAGTCAGGCAAATAACGTTGCACTTCCTTCCCAAATTGAGCAAAACGTTGTACCCAACAGTTGTTCCCTAGACATTTTTTTGCAACATGGGAAATATCAGTATCTGATTCTGGCAATGCCCAATTCACCGCAGTTTCCCAGGGCTAAGGGTGACGGGTAAATGGCTCAGCTTTACCCAAACTCCAAATTGATTTCCCAGCATTAATGAAGCATGCCGGTGCTTTTTATTGCATCTTGAAAAAGATTTATAATTATTCATCGAATGGCTAGAAGATAATTAAACTTCACTTAAAACAAAAATACGCAGGCACTTTCAAAAGGGTATGACCAAATCCCTCTTGTATTGCGGACGGAAAAAAGAGTTGGAAGACGGGAGCAAAGAAGATGCATAATAAATAAGTAATTATAAAAAGCTGGAAAGTGAAGACACAAAATGGGTCGTGCGCTCTGCAAAGTTTGTGCGATTTCCTAGTTCAGCTCAAAAATGTGCAATGGGATCAATTCCATAATCCGACTCCTGCGTTCAGTGTGAATTTGAAGCACCGGATGGGTTATTCACATCTTTCCTAACACCCAGGACAAGAAGCTGAAAAGAACCATGAAAGAAGTTGAAGAAAATCATAACATTTCTCTCTGGGCTACAAGAAACTGTTGCTAAAACTTATAAGTTTCTTCTCTGCGTTGCCCCAAATGTCACGGGGATTTGGTTAACCAGTGGGTTGCGGGTTCGATTCCTCCCATCGAAATGAGTCAGGCAATATTAAAAAAAAAGGATTGAGGTTTGGTAACTTTTGACATTCTTTCCAACTCTGAACATCTCCGATGCCAGAGTTTGAAAGCAAGATTTGAGCACAATAGATGGAAACATTTGTTCCCATCTTGGCGTGACATTACTGATCACAGATGAGTAGACAGAACAGGAGGCTTACTGGCCTTCTGTTGGTTTTATTTAGAGTTTTCGGCGGTTCATAAAGATGCTAATTTAGTTAAAGAGGCCCTGCAGTTGAGTCCCAGGATAATTGGGAACTAATTAGAAAGAACGACAAAGAAATCTTGGGCAGATGGAACGCAAGATGTCCGAAGGAAAAAAATGTACAGTACAAACGGGTGACTTTGAACAACGATGAAAACAAATCTTAGAAATGCCTTTGGGATGCATGGGCGGAGATGATTTTGCCTTTGAAATGGGTTGAAACTGGAAATCAACCGGGAGGAAAGAATGAAACAAGTTTATTCCACTGCATGAATGTGGAGAGAGACAGAATCTGGATCATTTACTGGTCTGCTGACAACTGCCAGAAAGAAGTTGAGTTTGGCCAACGTCACAGTCAAGAATTTGGCTTCCTTTTGGCAGTCCAGGGTTTGATTTGGACAGGAAAGGAGAAGGATTAGCAGGAGGACTGCAGTGACTCAAGGCGTTATGACACCGAAGCTGACGACTGGAAGGTTGGCAGTTCGATTCCAAAGTACTGCACGATGGAGCGAACTCCCGTCTCTGTCCCAGCTCCTGCCGACCTAGCACTTTGAAAGCAAGAAATTGCAAGTAGAGAAATAGGGACCACTTCAGTGGGAAGGTGAACTCTGGCATCAAGGCATGCCTGCCACATGTCCATGGAAATGTCTGCAGAGGCAGACAGCGCTGGCTCTTTGGCTATAAACAGAGATGAGCACTGAACACTAGAGTCGGATACGGTGGGCTTTTGAGCAAGGCCGACCTTTACGTTTACCTTTACCTGCTTTCTTTGATTAAGTGGTGAAATGGGGAATATGGAATTTAAAAAACCCTCAACAACTCATGTGTCTTAGTTTTTCAAACTGAGCAGGGTTCTAGTCCTCAAGATGGGCTCAAAAGTGTGTGAAATGGCCCGGTAAATTCTCAGAAGGGAGGAGATGGAGAGGTTGTGATCGAACTGCAGCACCCCAACATTTTAGGGTCAGATATGAAGGGGTTTTTTTTTTGAGAGGGAATCTCCATTTTATACCTTCATTGCCCCATCTAGAGAGCAATACCATCTCCTCTTCCACCGGAGTCCCCATATCCTAAACTAGAAAGCTGAGAGAGGAAGAAGGACGGGTGATATTTTGGCATCTGGCGTGCTTCCCTCCCTCCCTCTCTCCCTAAGCCATTACAGACTCCTGAAATAGCAGCAAATCAATGGATTCATAAGTAATTAAAGCTCCCCCCCCCCCAAACGCCCCTGGCTGGCTCCAGATCTATAGCCGCCTTGGCCGCTTCTCAACTCCCTCGGTCTCCTTCTCAAAGCGAGGGATTTCCCCAAAGTGGAAATTGCCTTGGAAGGGAGGTTTAGGAGGAGAGAACAGTTAATGCCACTATTAACAGGCTGCTGAGGGCCGGCTGGAATCAGCATTCAAGAGGCTGCCCGGCATCTCGTTTGCGTGATGCCTCGTGTTCTTTAAAACCCTCAATTTTAGGTGGGGATTTTTGAACTGCAGGCAGATCAGAGCTCTCCTTTCTTTCAGGAAAAGGAAGACTGGACGGCTGCTCGGGAATTTCAGTTCAGCCACCGAAGGACGACCTGCCCGTTATAGACAAGCCGTCGTCAGAAGTGGAAATTCCTGAGCTTTGGAAAGCATCTGACTTTTATTGACATTTACTAATAGAGGCTTTCTTGACCTCTTGGTTTATGGTTGATAGTAAAGAAGACCAATAAGGTAAAGGTCACCCTTGCTTGAAACCCAGTTGTATCTGACTCTAGGGTTTAGTGCTCATCTCTGTTTCATAACCAAAGAGCCAGTGCTATCTCTGTCTTTCCATGGACATGTGGCAGGCATACCTAGACACCGGAGCGCACTGAACGCGGTTTACCTTCCCACCGAAGTGGTCCCTATTTATCTCCTTGCAATTTCTTGCTTTCGAACTGCTAGCTTGGCAGGAGCTGGGACAAAGACGGGAGCTCATTCTGTCCTGCAGTACTCGGGTATCGAACTGCTGACCTACTGCCTTCCAGTCAGCATCGTCGCCACTTGACCCACTGCAGTTCCTTAAAGAAGACCTATAAACTGCTATCCAAAGTCCTTCATCCCCTGCTCAAACAGGTTCAGCACCACGGACAGATCCTATGAAGGCCTATTACCACTGCAGTGGCTTAGAGGTTAAGACGTTGAACTTGGAGACTGGAAGGTCAGGGTTCGATGCCCGAGTACTGCACACGATGGATTTTGGGGACATGAAAGGAGCCTCATCTGGGCGTCCCCTGAGTGGAGTTTCTCCAGCAAAAATCCTTTCAATCCAGAGTAATTTCCCACACAAAATTTATTTATTTAGCTACAACACTGGGTAGCCTTGCTGGATGCAACCCAATTGTTCACCCACGGAAGAACAAATCTGCAGGTGACCTGCCATTATAGACACGCCGTCGTTGGAGGTAGAAATGGCTGTGCTTTCGGAAAGCATCTGACTCCCCATGAGGGTTTTCTCGTCCGTCGTTTGCAAATGAGCTGCCTGTCTCCGGGAACGAAGCCCAGGCTTAATTTCAAAGTCTGATTCTTCAACCCCCCACCAACCCCTTTAATGGCGACATCGTTTTAGATGTAAGGGCAGGATGTCGACCAGGGTTTAATGCGCCCCTTAAGAACCTTGCCAGCCTCTGGGAAATCTGAGACCCCTTTTCAAACCTCTCCAAATGGAAAGAGAGAAGGGAAGGAAGAAAACGCGTTCTTCACTGGCAGGTCCCTTGGTGGATATCAGTAAGGAAGGCAAACCCCATAAGAGCCCGTTTCACGTTTCGCTTGCTTCTTCGTTTGAGCCGCAGCCGATTTGCAGGCGGAAATCTCTGGGGAGAGAGGGATACGGCAGACAGAGAAGAAAGCTGTACCAAAGGAGTCCTGACTAATACATCACCTCCTCGTCTTTTTCCATGACCTTCTGGAGGGCCATCACTTTTGATTTACTCCTTTGCCTCTTTCAGCTCCAAAGACGGGCAGAAATCCCACTGGCGAAGCTCCAGTAAGTCAAGGCCGGGGGGGGCAGGAATGCCCTGCGTCCTCCGGCAACTGTGAAAATTTTCCTCCTCTCAAACTAGGTTGCCCTTGCTCGAAAGCCAGTCGTATCCGACTCCAGAGTTCAGTGCTCATCTCTGTTTATAGCCAAAGAGCCAGCGCTGCAAGTCGGCAGTTCGAGACCTGGGCACTGCATGACGGACTGAGTGCCCGTCTCTGTCCCAGCTCTTGGGGACATGAAAGGGGTCTCATTTGGGTGACCCCGGAGTG
Source organism: Furcifer pardalis (assembly GCA_030440675.1). Taxonomy (NCBI): domain Eukaryota; kingdom Metazoa; phylum Chordata; class Lepidosauria; order Squamata; family Chamaeleonidae; genus Furcifer; species Furcifer pardalis. The sequence goes on from CP126891.1 coordinate 43,214,936, forward strand.
GAGTTTCTCCCGCAAAAATCCATTCAGCCCAGAATAATTTCTGACACGAAATTATTTTTATATATCAATTATGACTTATAAGCCTTGCGGAGACTTATTGGGGGCCAATCCATCTTAACCCAGCCAGGGAGGATTTTTTTTTTTTTGTAAGGCCATTTCCCTCAGCATTCATCTTGAAGGATTGTCTTGCTCAAGGACCGAGAAGAGAGGATATTTTCTGACAATTATTTTGGCTGCAGGACATGCAGAATCTTGAACTGATTTCGGCCTCCTCTTCTTCTGCGTTTAAACACTGGAGATAAGAAGCTGTTCGTTATTCACTTTCATTCGAGAGATTGAAGCCGAAACACCAGGTAGGGTTCACTTTATTTCATTTTTTGACACACAAGCCCGTGAATGGAAGAGAAAAATGTCACAAAGCAGAGATAGAAGAGATTGATAGTCGAACCGGCGCCGAGGACGGGAGGGGATGCATTAAAATAAAAATCAAAGCGGTTGATTTTTCCCCCCAAGCTTGCTTTAAGAATTGTGTCCTGCCGACATTCGGCTTTTATCCGCTTGGTATGCCAGACCAGAACTGCAGAAAGCCCTTTTTTCTTCTTCTTCCTGGTGCAGTTTCACAATTCTCTGACAATAGTTTGAAAATCATGGGCCTGAAATGAATCCTGCCTTCTTCTTTGATAGCCTAGCGGGGCGGCTTCGGCATAAATTTAACATGTTTCCCCCCAACAATCCACGAGCAAAATCCAGCTTCGGAGATGCTCTTGAAAGCCACATTTATGTGACGCGTCGGGTGAAAGAATCTAACATCAGGGTCCAAAATACATGAAATAATAAATGGTAAATGCTGAATATGGAACCGAAGGAGAAGGGTTTGAATTTGGGAAGGTTATACTGGAAAGAGAGAACATTTAAACCAGGGATTCCAAACCTTTTCAAGCCAGGGGCCGAGTCACACTCTCACGGTCAGCTCCGAGGGCTGGACGGTCATTTTTCCCTGCCTGCATGATGGGAGCGGCCATTTTGTCCCAACAGCTTCAACTGGATGGCTATTTTGTTTCTCAAATGCACTTGGATGGGTGGGGGGAGGCACATGAAATGGTACCGCAGGCCAGATCTGGCACACAGACCTTAGTTTGGAACCCCTGATTTAAATGATTGGTTTTGGATTTCTAGATAGATGTGTGTGTGTGTGAGAGAGAGAGAGAGAGAGAGAATATCTAGAACAGATTCTTTTAATTCCAGTTTTATCTCTTCCTTATTAATTAAACATTTCCCCCTGTTCCCAATGTTAAAGGGAACTAAGGCCAAAATAACAACAGAAGAAAAAAATCACATTATGTTTAATTCATCGTTTGCCCTCCAGTCTTCCACCTCTTTCAGAATGCATCTGAATGCATGTCCCCCAGAGAATTTGCTCCAGTGCTACTGAATGCACACATGCGCACCCATTGGCAACTTTCTGTTTTCTTGTCATTGCCTAACGAGTTTTATGTTTTCCTAATCAGGCAAGGGTTATGGGGGTTTTTTGCTCAGGGAGAGTCAAAAATAAATAATTTTTAAAAAATTAAATCCATAAAGCACCAAGCAATGTTTGTTTGTAGCCGTCTCTCTTCATTTGAACTCAGTGATTTCCTGTAATCTGCTATACAAGAGTTTAATGATAGTGTGCGTGCGTGTGTACATGAAAGGGGAGGGGAAATTGCTTTTGATTACATGATAAAATAAATTAATTCTGCCAATGCTGACGGATGTTTTGGCCTTTTCATCTCCGCTCCCTGTACGCAAGAGAGTGGAATAGGCAGACGGGTGAAATGAGGTAAACATTTCTGTGGCGGTCCATGCGCTTGTACAACTGTGATGGGCCTTAATCAATTAACTGGTGCAATTAATCAACCCCAGGGATGGTTTTCATGCTGTCTCCTGGGGAAAATCCTGATTTTTTTTTCTTAAGCTGAACAGTGAGTCTTCCATGTATTTATGAATGAATGAATGAATGAATGATGGTATCTATCTATCTATCTATCTATCTATCTATCCATGCTTCTATCTATCTATCCATGCTTCTATCTATCTATCTATCTATCTTTCTATCTATCTTTCTATCTATGTTTCTAACTCATCTTGGTGACTAAGAGATAGGGGGAAGTTTCATGAAAATTGTAACTCGGGAAGTATGTCATAATCACAGTTTTCCCGCTGCGAGCCAGAGGGGGAACGAACTTCTGCGAAGCCCTAATTAGAACCCAACAAAGGATTTCAACCTTTGCAATTTGATCATTGAGACAACAAATCTCCATCCCATTAGGAGACTCTCAACTTAGATTCCACAGGGGTGAACATTTTCCCCATTTTTGAGCAGAGGGGGAGGAAAATCCCTCCTATAATGTTCGGAATAAAACCCAGACTGGATCAACCACTTCCCAGATACACACTAAAACCAACATTGTCTCTCTCTGCTGAGCCTCCCGCTTTACTTCTGCAGCTAACAGTATTATTTCCGGAGGGCAGCCCCAAGACTCAGGAACTGAGGAACCATCTATGCTTGGCCATGAATATTTAAACCATCAACAGAGCCGAGACACCAACGCTGTCCCCAGTGGAGGCGGCTACTTTGGAGACTTAATTATTGTCGGCGATGAGTTCTAAAAGGCCAGAAGGATTAACCTCATAAGACGAGACAATTCCCTAAATTGCCAGCGCCGGGAGGCTCAGGTTGCAAAACGTGCCCACTCGCGCCTTTCCAAAACTCAATCGCCCTGTGTCGCATTCGTATCTGTGTTGTTTTCTGGCCGATAAGGAACCCAGCGGGGTTTTGAGGATCGGACTATAAAAACCTGGACATCCTGAACATACCTAAGCAAGGTGAGATGTCTATGGTCAACCAGGACTAATTGGCATTGATTCGTTTACAGCAGGGATTCTTAACCTTTTCAAGCCGGGGGCCGAGTCACGTTCCCTCGGTCAGCTTCCAGGGCCAGATGGCCATTTTGCCCTGCTTGCACAATTGGGAGGGGGGGTGGCCATTTTGCCCCAACAGCTTCAAAAGCATGGCCATTTTGTTTCTTGAATGCCCTTGGAGTGTGGGCACATGAAATGACATCATGGGCCAGATCCCTTAGTTTGGGAACTACTGGCTTACAGAAACGAAGTATTCGCCGATGTCGTGATTCTACTGTAGGTTGATGGCTTAGGTTTCATGCGGGGGTGCGCAGGGCATCATGGGAAGGCACTATGGAAGCCCGTACAGCCAATGACTCAATGCTGAGTGTCAGGTGGTGGTTAACTACTGCATATACTTGAGTATAAGCTGATCCAAATATAAGCCGAGCTACCCAATTTTGACCTGAAAACCCAGGAAAATTGATTGACCCAAATATAAGCTGAGAGTGTGGAATGCAGCCACTGCTAGTGAGTTTCAATAATCAAAATACAGTACATGAAAATATGGTATAATTAATTAAATTGTTGGTGCGTCTCAATCCAAAGCGGTCTTGGGACCCTTGTTGTCTTTGACCCGGGTATAAGCTGTTTCCCCATTTGGGGTTCATTTTTGGAACTAAAAAAACCTAGGCTTATACTCGAGTATATACGGTAGCTGTTGATTTGGCTTCCTATTTCATTTCAGATTTTGAAACCTTGGGTTCTTTCCAGCCTGGATCGGAAACATTTTCACCCTGATCAAAAGCGAATTGAAATTAAAAAGACTCTAGCCTGCCTCGGATCTGAGGATTTAGAAACAAAAACCAGCAGATGTATAGAAATAAGTAGCCCGAACCAGCCGTCTTCTAGTTTATTGTGAGCTGAACTGAAAGGGAGAGAAGAATTAAAAAATATTCTGCTCCGGGATTATGTGCCACGATAATTGACATTAAAAAGCATTGTAATCCAGGCTGAGCTCCCCAGATAGGGCTGGATTTAAATTGTAAGCGGCAAATGATATCACAAATCCTTTTTTAATCTCACACTTTCTAATCTAAATTTTCCTGTGACTTTGAAACCGGCCACTTCTTTCCAAATTCATACAAATAACGTACAAAGCTGAACTTGAAGAATGGAAGGTGGGAAGGTAAACAGAGTTCCATGCACTCCAGTGTCTAGTCATGCCTGCCGCGTGCCCATGGAAACATCTACTCAAGAAGGTGGTTTCTGGATTGCTTCTGGTGGGTTGATGGTTACCTGTTTAGGGACAGCAGTGTTTCTGCAATTTGTGGACCTTTTAATGATCAATTCCCAGACCAAACGACAGCCTGGGCTTTGGTGGAGGTGAAGGAAGCCTGGTCAGATCCATTCAGCATCCCATCAAGAGATCTTTGACCCACCCTCAGGACCTGACTTGACTTAGAAGAGACCATCAAGCTAGAACTCATGACCTCACACATCTGTTGCCTTGAGTAATTGTTCTAATCATGGATTATCTCATCAAGGTGACAGCATGCTGAGATGGAGTTGAGGTCCCTCAGCACACCACAATTCCTCCTGACCTCCAGGAGAAGATCAGTGGTTATTGTCTTCTGTTCCTTTTTCAGTGAAGGCAGTCTAAGCTGGTGAAGGCCAACCTTGGCACTCTTGAACTTCAGTTCCCAGGAGCCCTAATCAGCAGGTGTATTGACTTGGGCTTCTGGAATTGAAGTCTAAGAACACCTGGAGTGCCAACATTGGCCATCACTGGTCTAGGCTATCAAGACCCATCTTGGGTCAGTCAACTGAGTACCTTCTCTACCATGAGAACTGGATTCCCAGAAGGTTCTCCAGTATATGAAGGCATCTCCCCATCTCCTCTCTATGTTGTAATGCCTCACCTATAATAATCATGGACCTGATAAACTTTCTCAACTACCAGTGGCTTTCCATCTCCATCGGGATTCAAGGAATGGAAGCTCTTTGGGGTTCTGTCTTGTCCAAATGGCTGAACAGAAGAAGCTTGGGTGTCGGGGATGAGATTACACCACCCACCACTCTCCAAATCAAGCGGTGTTCCAGGGTTGATGGTTTTGGAGAATCTGCTTTGAAGCTTCATCCAAACATCAAAAGTATTCTCAAGAGCATAGAGATATAGCCACACACACACCCAAAAAAAAAAATTAATCCAGAACCTTGGAGAACCTCTAAGTACAATTGAGTAGATGGGACTGTACTGGGTTAGGGTTCACAACACTTTCTCCTTCCTCCAAAACTTTGGGTATTTCCTCTAAGCATTTCCACCAAAGACTAAAACAGAGTCATGGCTCAATTTGATTATTAGGTTCTGATCTCTGGTATTTGAGAGCTGAGTCCTCCAGAAGCATCCTTGATGCTTGCAGGATTAGGCTCCTAGCCTGGAAAGTAGTACTTGCAGGGTTAGGCCCTCTCCCTTCTGCAACTGCTAAGCCCGCCCTAGGGAAGGTTTTGGACCATCATAAGTTCCACCTGGAGGACTTTGGAGGCTGAGCTATATAAGAACCAGACCTTCACCTTGCAAGTTTTTTTTAACAAGGAAGGTCATTAGACTTGCATTTGCTTGGCTCCTGATTCATCACTGGTTCTTGGTTCCAAAGATCTTTTATCTGATTTCTGTGTCTGAAGATCTCCTGCTGGGTTCCTGTGGACCGTTGTCATGTTTTGCCCAGGTCCTTAAATCTTGTCACTGTTCTGCTCTAGTCCTTGAAGATAAATCTGCCTCATCTGTTCTCTTGGTCACCCAATGTCCGGTTTGCTTGGACTACATCCTGTTGTCTGGACCAACTCCATATCAACCTCAGCTTTGATTCTGGACTTTGATTTACTTAGGGCTTGGCATGTTGCCTTGGGTCCTGGTGCCAGCCACATCCTGAACATTGATAGAGGAAAAAAAGGTCACTTGATTGATCTTAGAACTTCCTGAGCTGTCTGGCCTTCCTTTGGTTTATTTCTCCCCGGAGGGTTTTCCTGTCCTGGTGGAGATGTTTCTGGGAAGCCATTGCTAGCAAGGAAGCAGAAGTCCAATTGACAAAAGTCAGAAATGACAAGACTCAAAAAATAGACCCACAGGCTCCAGAAGAGGCAAAGAAGGCAAACAATTCCAGCCCAGAAGAACAGATGACGCAAGGATATTTAATCTGACCTTCTTAGCCATTTGTCATGGCTCTGTCAGGACATATCCATTCCGGCAACCCTGCCTCCAATTAACTCTTTCCTCTAGGAAGCAGGGCAGTCAGTGACCTGGTCTACTGAAAGCTGTGATGTCCAGTCAAAGAAGACCAAGGGAAGACCCTGGACTGGTCAGAAAGGCCCTCCGTTGAACCCAATCCAAGACCCCAAAGCAAGGAAGGATGATCCATCGAGGAACCCTGGAACATCGGAAGCTGGTATAGAGTCACCGGAGATCAGTGACTCCCAGGTCAGTAGACTGGTAAATCCAGTCCGGGTTTTCATTTGACTTTTAGACAAGCTCAAAGTACTATAACTGGGCTATAGTGCTACAACCTGCCACTTGCAATCTTTTGTGTTCTCCATTAGGCATCCAAACCCATCCCAAACAAATGACATGTTGCATTTTCCAAAGGGTTGAAACCACCAGAAGTTGCCTCCTTTGTTCCCATCTTCTTCCTCTGCAGCCTCCACAGCGGCGGGGAAATTAACAGACTCGGAGACGGCGCCCTCTCTGTTTTAATGAAAAATTAAATATTAATTGTTGACGGAGGAGAGTTGTCAGCAGCTCAGTTTGACTGACGAGTCGCCCAGATTTATCTTTTCATGGGTGAGAAACGGAACACACGCTTCCCAGGGAACTTTCCGCACAATGGGTTGAGATCGTTGAACCTCTGGGAGAGGGAGACTCTCTGTGGTGTGTAGAAAGTGATGCGAACCATGATGACAGAGGATGGGATTTGTAGTTCCTTTTGTAAATTACAAATCCCATAACCAGGTTCTCCTTCTGCATCTTTTGCTACCCCAGCAGTTGACATGTTTCCCCCCAACAATCCACGAGCAAAATCCAGCTTCGGAGATGCTCTTGAAAGCCACATTTATGTGACGCGTCGGGTGAAAGAATCTAACATCAGGGTCCAAAATACATGAAATAATAAATGGTAAATGCTGAATATGGAACCGAAGGAGAAGGGTTTGAATTTGGGAAGGTTATACTGGAAAGAGAGAACATTTAAACCAGGGATTCCAAACCTTTTCAAGCCAGGGGCCGAGTCACACTCTCACGGTCAGCTCCGAGGGCTGGACGGTCGTTTTTCCCTGCCTGCACGATGGGAGCGGCCATTTTGTCCCAACAGCTTCAACTGGATGGCTATTTTGTTTCTCAAATGCACTTGGATGGGTGGGGGGAGGCACATGAAATGGTACCGCAGGCCAGATCTGGCACACAGACCTTAGTTTGGAACCCCTGATTTAAATGATTGGTTTTGGATTTCTAGATAGATGTGTGTGTGTGTGTGTGTGAGAGAGAGAGAGAGAATATCTAGAACAGATTCTTTTAATTCCAGTTTTATCTCTTCCTTATTAATTAAACATTTCCCCCTGTTCCCAATGTTAAAGGGAACTAAGGCCAAAATAACAACAGAAGAAAAAAATCACATTATGTTTAATTCATCGTTTGCCCTCCAGTCTTCCACCTCTTTCAGAATGCATCTGAATGCATGTCCCCCAGAGAATTTGCTCCAGTGCTACTGAATGCACACATGCGCACCCATTGGCAACTTTCTGTTTTCTTGTCATTGCCTAACGAGTTTTATGTTTTCCTAATCAGGCAAGGGTTATGGGGGTTTTTTGCTCAGGGAGAGTCAAAAATAAATAATTAAAAAAAAATTAAATCCATAAAGCACCAAGCAATGTTTGTTTGTAGCCGTCTCTCTTCATTTGAACTCAGTGATTTCCTGTAATCTGCTATACAAGAGTTTAATGATAGTGTGCGTGCGTGTGTACATGAAAGGGGAGGGGAAATTGCTTTTGATTACATGATAAAATAAATTAATTCTGCCAATGCTGACGGATGTTTTGGCCTTTTCATCTCCGCTCCCTGTACGCAAGAGAGTGGAATAGGCAGACGGGTGAAATGAGGTAAACATTTCTGTGGCGGTCCATGCGCTTGTACAACTGTGATGGGCCTTAATCAATTAACTGGTGCAATTAATCAACCCCAGGGATGGTTTTCATGCTGTCTCCTGGGGAAAATCCTGATTTTTTTTTCTTAAGCTGAACAGTGAGTCTTCCATGTATTTATGAATGAATGAATGAATGAATGATGGTATCTATCTATCTATCGATCTATCTATCTATCCATGCTTCTATCTATCTATCCATGCTTCTATCTATCTATCTATCTATCTTTCTATCTATCTTTCTATCTATGTTTCTAACTCATCTTGGTGACTAAGAGATGGGGGGAAGTTTCATGAAAATTGTAACTCGGGAAGTATGTCATAATCACAGTTTTCCCGCTGCGAGCCAGAGGGGGAACGAACTTCTGCGAAGCCCTAATTAGAACCCAACAAAGGATTTCAACCTTTGCAATTTGATCATTGAGACAACAAATCTCCATCCCATTAGGAGACTCTCAACTTAGATTCCACAGGGGTGAACATTTTCCCCATTTTTGAGCAGAGGGGGAGGAAAATCCCTCCTATAATGTTCGGAATAAAACCCAGACTGGATCAACCACTTCCCAGATACACACTAAAACCAACATTGTCTCTCTCTGCTGAGCCTCCTGCTTTACTTCTGCAGCTAACAGTATTATTTCCGGAGGGCAGCCCCAAGACTCAGGAACTGAGGAACCATCTATGCTTGGCCATGAATATTTAAACCATCAACAGAGCCGAGACACCAACGCTGTCCCCAGTGGAGGCGGCTACTTTGGAGACTTAATTATTGTCGGCGATGAGTTCTAAAAGGCCAGAAGGATTAACCTCATAAGACGAGACAATTCCCTAAATTGCCAGCGCCGGGAGGCTCAGGTTGCAAAACGTGCCCACTCGCGCCTTTCCAAAACTCAATCGCCCTGTGTCGCATTCGTATCTGTGTTGTTTTCTGGCCGATAAGGAACCCAGCGGGGTTTTGAGGATCGGACTATAAAAACCTGGACATCCTGAACATACCTAAGCAAGGTGAGATGTCTATGGTCAACCAGGACTAATTGGCATTGATTCGTTTACAGCAGGGATTCTTAACCTTTTCAAGCCGGGGGCCGAGTCACGTTCCCTCGGTCAGCTTCCAGGGCCAGATGGCCATTTTGCCCTGCTTGCACAATTGGGAGGGGGGGTGGCCATTTTGCCCCAACAGCTTCAAAAGCATGGCCATTTTGTTTCTTGAATGCCCTTGGAGTGTGGGCACATGAAATGACATCATGGGCCAGATCCCTTAGTTTGGGAACTACTGGCTTACAGAAACGAAGTATTCGCCGATGTCGTGATTCTACTGTAGGTTGATGGCTTAGGTTTCATGCGGGGGTGCGCAGGGCATCATGGGAAGGCACTATGGAAGCCCGTACAGCCAATGACTCAATGCTGAGTGTCAGGTGGTGGTTAACTACTGCATATACTTGAGTATAAGCTGATCCAAATATAAGCCGAGCTACCCAATTTTGACCTGAAAACCCAGGAAAATTGATTGACCCAAATATAAGCTGAGAGTGTGGAATGCAGCCACTGCTAGTGAGTTTCAATAATCAAAATACAGTACATGAAAATATGGTATAATTAATTAAATTGTTGGTGCGTCTCAATCCAAAGCGGTCTTGGGACCCTTGTTGTCTTTGACCCGGGTATAAGCTGTTTCCCCATTTGGGGTTCATTTTTGGAACTAAAAAAACCTAGGCTTATACTCGAGTATATACGGTAGCTGTTGATTTGGCTTCCTATTTCATTTCAGATTTTGAAACCTTGGGTTCTTTCCAGCCTGGATCGGAAACATTTTCACCCTGATCAAAAGCGAATTGAAATTAAAAAGACTCTAGCCTGCCTCGGATCTGAGGATTTAGAAACAAAAACCAGCAGATGTATAGAAATAAGTAGCCCGAACCAGCCGTCTTCTAGTTTATTGTGAGCTGAACTGAAAGGGAGAGAAGAATTAAAAAATATTCTGCTCCGGGATTATGTGCCACGATAATTGACATTAAAAAGCATTGTAATCCAGGCTGAGCTCCCCAGATAGGGCTGGATTTAAATTGTAAGCGGCAAATGATATCACAAATCCTTTTTTAATCTCACACTTTCTAATCTAAATTTTCCTGTGACTTTGAAACCGGCCACTTCTTTCCAAATTCATACAAATAACGTACAAAGCTGAACTTGAAGAATGGAAGGTGGGAAGGTAAACAGAGTTCCATGCACTCCAGTGTCTAGTCATGCCTGCCGCGTGCCCATGGAAACATCTACTCAAGAAGGTGGTTTCTGGATTGCTTCTGGTGGGTTGATGGTTACCTGTTTAGGGACAGCAGTGTTTCTGCAATTTGTGGACCTTTTAATGATCAATTCCCAGACCAAACGACAGCCTGGGCTTTCCGCACAATGGGTTGAGATCGTTGAACCTCTGGGAGAGGGAGACTCTCTGTGGTGTGTAGAAAGTGATGCGAACCATGATGACAGAGGATGGGATTTGTAGTTCCTTTTGTAAATTACAAATCCCATAACCAGGTTCTCCTTCTGCATCTTTTGCTACCCCAGCAGTTGACAAGGTTATTTTGGGGGCTACCTCTCCTAGGACCGCTGCCCAACTGATGCACTAACCTTGTCTGTGGGAGGAAAATGGGACTTGTAGTTGGTGAGATTAACTACAAATCTCATAATCCCCTAGCTAGGTTCTTCTGCATCTTTTGCTACCCAAGCAGTTGAAACGGTTATTTGGGGGGTTACCTGTCCCTAGGATTGCTGCGCAACTCAGCTACAAACCCTGCTCTGTGGGAGGAAAATGGGACTTGTAGTTGGTGAGATTAACTTTTGGGTTGTTCTGTTGCTTCTCTGTACTGGTTGCCCTCTGATCCTCCCCACGACCAATGCCTTCCAGACCCATTTCCTTGAATTGCATCTGACGTTTAGCACTTCTTCAGTAGAAACTCCACCACCCATCTTCCAGAAAGAGCCTCCTCGAAGACTGCCAGCTAAATTCAACTTGGGAGGGAATGGACACCCCCCCAAACCACTTCGAATTCCTTCTTTGCCGGATCCATGACCCCCGTCCACAAATGGAAGGTCAGTCGACGCTTAAACAAATCCAATTGATTCACTTGATGCACTCTAATCGGGAGCAGTAATCGGATTCTGCTTCTCTTTAAAGGATTGGTTCCAGATTTGCGTGCCTGGAACCGGATTAACAGGAAGGAATGTCTTATTCGCCCTGCTTTTAATTGAAACCCCACCAGAAAATGTTGTTCTCACAAACTCTACCAAAGGAGTTCCTCTTTACCTTTCTATACCACCTCACAGCGTTTAGGGCAGGGGGTCCCTGAACTTTCCGAGCCAGGGGCCGGGTCACACTCTCTCAGTCAGCCCTTCAAGGGCCAGACGGCCATTTTGCTCTGCCTGTACTATGGGGGCAGCCATTTTGTCCCATCAGCTTCAAAGGGGTGGCCATTTTTCAAATGCCCTTGGGACTTAGGTTGGGAACCCCTGACTTAGGGGGATCACTGGGCGGTTAACGAGCATTTCGCCCCCAACATGCTAAGAACACACTTGGAGGGATGGAAGAGTCTGGGTCAACCTTGAATCCCATCAGGATTGAACTCACAATGTCATGGCTGTGGGACAGCAGTTTGGCCCCTGCACTGGCAAGGCTCTTGGGCGGTACTTTCGTTAGCAGGGGCTTCTTGTGAGCAAACGGCGCTCCTCGAATCCAGCCCATGGCCATGAAAAAGGTACGTCCACTCCCCGTTAGGCTGTAGATGTGGATTAGAGTTTCTCTGCTAATCTGTGTCTTCTGATAAAGATCGAAGCACCTCCTGGCTGGCTCGCCAATTTGTGAGATTTAAGAACTGTGGGACTCACCACCACATGACAACGCTGTCAATGCACAAGGTTTTGAAAGGAGGTTAGATGCATTGATGGAGAGGATGGGCCATCAACATGTGCTAGAGAAGGTGGTTATAGAGAACCTCCAGTCTCCAAGGCAGTGTACCTTTGGATGTAATTTCGGGGGGAGGCATAAGGTGGACGCTCTTGAGTCTTGTTTATGAGCCTTGGAAACACAGCAGTGAGGTCAGAATTCAGACTAAAAGAGCTTGGCTTTTTTTGCATATTTTAAATAGGTAACGTCTGCCCTTGCTCGAAGGCCAGTCGTATCCCACTCTAGGGTTCGGTGCTCATCTCTGTTTACAGCCAAAGAGCCAGCGTTTTCCGTAGCTAGCTGAAAATCTGGCGCTTGCATCTGAAACAAGAGCTTATTGTACTCTTGACTTGACAAGTCCAATTCTGGAGACGCATCTATTTACGCATCCCTTTCCAGGTGCATCTCATCCGTTTTATCCCCCGTGGGCAGAAAGAGGGTACTGTATATATATTTTATTTTAACACACTGGTTTTCATACTGAACGCTTTTACTGCCTTGCGTTCCGAGCTTCAGATAAGAGACGAATTCAGATAATAAACGAATTCAAATAGACCCTTTCAACAAAGCGAAAACTGCCTGTGTATCCTCGGTGGTCTATCGGAGATCTTAAATGCGCAAGGTGCTTCTTCCGCATGGTTTATTGTTTATTTGGACATGTATAGGCCCGTCCAACATAGGAGGGCTGCAGGTTCCAAAAACTGTGGGGGGAAACAAGCAAATTTGAAATGTAAAATAGCACGTGGGAGAGGAAACTGCATAAAAATGAAATCATTCAAACATTCAAAACATTGTAGTATAAATGATGATATTCAAATTCACACACACACCCCAAGCCACTGAAAAATAAGCAATATCCCACATGTATATAAACAAACAAATGGAGAGTTCCAGGAAATGAAATGGAAGATCCAAGCCTTTTGGCCATCCAGATGTTTTGGATTTCACATCTCAGAACTGCCCAACCTGTACGGCTCACAATACAGGACTTCCTGGAGGGGAACAGTTCAAAACATCTGGAGTGCCAAGGGCCCGTCCTCTCTGAGCTAGTCCTGACGGTGGACTCTGAGTCCCATCAGCCCCTGATCAGCCCAAGGGGAGGAATTGAAGGAGTCCGAGTTTATCAGTGTTGGGGGGTCTACCCAACAGGCGGGCCAGCCCTCGTTTTGGAAACGCCACAGTGATCAGTTCCGTCCATGCAACGCTGACCCTTTGTTAATAAAGATCAAGGTCTCCCTGGCTTGAAAGCCAGTCGTATCTGACTCTAGGGTTCGGTGCTCATCTCTGATTATAGCCAAAAAGCCGGTGCTATCTGAATTTGTAGACGTTTCCATGGTTCCACACAGAACGCTGTTACCTCTCTCTCTCTTTCTTCCTTCCTTCCTTCCCTTCTTTCTTTCTTTCTTTCTTCCTTCCTTTTTCTTTCTTTCTTTCTTTCTTTCTTTTATTACACTTATATCCCGCCCTTCTACCAGTAGGAAAAGGTCATTCCTACTCAGGATGGCTAACATTATAAAACCAACACTAAACCAATCAAGGATAATTAAAAGTTACTTACAATAAAACCCACAATAGAACCAATCACAATTTCCTCTCCTTCCCTAATTCCTTTACACCTTTGCCTCCGGTGGGCCTCAGGTGTCCTGCTCACAGGCCGAGGGTAAGAGACGGAAACACCTTCCGTCTAACGAGCCGGGTGGTAGATGACATCCAATTATCCAAACGGAATATAATGTAATTTCACCCATGGGCAGCCCGGCATTCTTCCCAGCGGGTGATAGATGATGCCACGGCCCGCTATCTCCGTTTGCCAAGCCTCCAGCATCATCCACGGCTCCGTGGCAAATCTCTACAGCTCAGCCAGCACAAGAACAAGCGGGTTTCACAGCTGAAGAGTTCAGATAAACCCTTGACGGGGCGGATTTGTTGTTCCAACCGGAGCACAAACACAGAGAAATTAATGCTTCTCTCCCTCACCCGCCTCCTGCCCGGATCTGTTTGATTTCTCCTTTCCTGTGTTTCTTTCCTGCCTCCTTCCCCCTCTCTTTCCTCCCTCCAACTCTTATTTATGATAAAAAGCCACCGGTGTCACACAGCACGCTGCATCGCCCTAGGGCCTGGCTCATATATCTGAGGATAAAATGGACCCGGACCAGACGGAAGTGGTTTGGAGATATTCAGCCAGTATTTGGAGTTTCCTGGGGAAGTTTCCGGGGGTTATGGAAAACGCAGTCCTCAGCCAGCTCACGATAATATCTCTGGCTTTCTCCTTCCAATGTCTGCCTCACTTTTGACGATCTGAATCCCCTTCCTTCATTTCCAAAATGGAAATTAAGCCATGCAAGTTCTCTCCCACGTTGTTTAAAAAGGCAGATTTCTTTATCATGTGCAAAATCGCTTGCAATTTTGCCTCCTCCAATAAGTCTCAATGTGTCTGGCGTTTCTAACACTGTTTGCTCACTTTCTATGCGATCTTTTAGGAACGGGCACGTCTGTTTTGCCGCAGCAACACAAATAGACCTTTCTTTTTCTGGGTCCTTCTTTCTGTGCCGGCCTCGGACCGTAATATGATTTTTTGAGTTTTGTGGCTCACCAAAGGAGTTCTCAACCTTTTAAAGCCAGGGGCCGTTGAGTCATGCTCCCTCAGACAGCTTCGGGGCCTGGATGGCCATTTTGTCCTTCCTAAAGTGGTGGAGGTGGTGGGGGCCACATCTGGCCCGCAGGTTGAGAATCCCTGGGTTAGCGGTTTAGACGCTGAACGTGATGGTCAGAAGTTGGGCAGGTCAGCATTTTGAGACCCAAGTGCCGCGTGATGGAGTGAGCTCCTGTCTCTGTCCTAGCTCCTGCCAACCTAGCAGGTCAAAATTGCAAGAAATTGCAAGTACTGTATATACTCGAGTATATGTCAGGTTTTTAGCCCCCAAAATGAGGTCCAAAAATGGGACTCAACTTATACTCGGGTCAACATAAACACTCAAAAACATACCCACACAAATGTCTAAATTAATTAATTGTATTCTATTTTCATGCATTTTAATTATTGAAACTCATTAGCAGCTGCTACATTTTCCACCCTCGACTTATACTCGGGTCAAACTATTTTCCTAGTTTTAGAGGTCCAAATTAGGTACCTTGACTAATATTCGGGACGACTTATAGTCGAGTATATACGGTAAATAAATCGGTGCCACTTCAATAGGAAAGGCAACAGCATTCCACATGTCTAGTCATGCCTGCCACATGACCGTGGAAATGTCTGCAGAGGCAGACAGCGCTGGCTCTTTGGCTGTACGCGGCGATGAGCACCGAACCTTAGAGTCGGATATCACCGGCTTTCGAGCCAGGGAGACCTTTAAACCAGAAGGGAAAGAGGCATCCTTTTCCCGTAAATTGAATTGTATGGAGATGCTTTGGACGGCTGGCAGATTGAGCTTAATGAATATCTGAGAAGCCCTAATTTTCTCCTGCCTGCAGCCAAAGGTACCCGAAGGGCCTAGGCGTGGAGGCTTAATTGTTGCAGGCAATTAATAACTATGGATCCCCTGAATTCTCTATTGTGCTCTGCAGTTCATTAGTGAAGCATGGAAGGGGACTCTTCGGAGTGGCTGTGACACACGTCTGCTGACGCGCATAGGTTTCATTCCAGGAAAGCCCCTCGAGGGTCACATGGAAGGCTTGTAGAAAACCTTCCCAGCCTTCTTGCGATGGGTATGTTTTAATACACACTCTGAGGGAATGCGGTGGCCCAGGAGGTCGGCAGTTCAAGACCCGAGTGCTGCACGACAGAGTGAGTTCCTGTCTCTGTCTCCGCTCCTGCCAACCAAGCAGTCCGAAAGCAAGAAACTGCAAGTAGATAACTAGGGACAACTTCAGTGGGAAAGTAAACAGTGTCTTGTCCTTCCTGCCACATGACCACGGAAACATCTGTAGAAACAGATGTGTCTTTGGCTGTAAATGGAGATGAGCACTGAACCCTAGAGTCAGACACGACCAGCTTTTGATCAAAGTAACAGCATTCCGTGCACTCTGGTGTCTAGTCATACCTGCCATGTGTCCATGGAGACATCTGTAGACACAGACAGCGCTGGCTCTTTGGCTATACACACAGATGAGCACTGAGCCTTAGAGTCGGATACGACTGGCTTTAAAGCAAGGGTGACCTTTACCTTTCACCTTAAACAGGTACTCCTTTGGCAGGAAAGGTAACAATGTCCCATGTGTCCTACCTGCCGCGTGGCCATGGAAATGTCTGCAGAGGCACACAGCGCTGGCTCTTTGGCCATAAACAGAGATGAGCACCGAACCCTAGAGTCAGACGCGGCTGGCTTTGGAGTCAGGCCAAGGGCGACCCGAGTTTGAGCTCCCTCTTGCCTCCTCATTCCTCACAGGCTGGGGAAGGACCTCCAAGCTCGTTCAGGCGATCAGCCCCTAATAGACTTCCTGGAGGCTGGTTGTCCCCTCGGCGAAATTTACAGCCCCCGAGAGGACCAGGTAATGAGCACCTGAGCACAGAAGATGGTCCAGGCGGAGTTGGCTGCCCTCAACTCCACCGCCTGCAGCCACAAACGAAGCCATAAATAAAACTCGCCAACCCCCCCCCCAATAGCTCTGCGGAAAAGACTGAAGAGGGGGAAGAAGAAACCTTTAAAACAATGGCGTTGACCAAGGATTCGAAGGTCGAAGGATGAGAATGACGGGGGTGTGAAATGAACTGATATGCTCTCCAAGCTTCTTGAGGGTGGACTCCGAGTCCCATCAGTCCAAGGGGAGAAACCAAGGGAGTCCGAGTTTACCAGCGTTGGGAGGTCTACCCAATGGGCTGGCCGGCCCTCGTTTTGGAAATGCCGCAGTTATCCGTCCCACCAATTCAATGTTGACCTTTCGTCAATGAAGGCCAAGGTCACCCTTGCTCAAAAACCTGTCGTGTCCAACTCTAGGGTTTGGTGCTCATGTCTGGTTATAGCCAAAGCGCCAGCGCTGTCTGCATTTGCAAATGTCTCCATGGTCTTGTGGCAGGCATTGGGGAGCACAGAACGCTGTTGCCTTTCCCACCCAAGTGGTCCCTGTTGATCTGAGTGCAATTTCTTGCTTTCAAAGTCCCAGGTGGGCAGGAGCTGGGACAGGGATGGGAGCTCACTCTGTCGTGAATCACTCAGGTCGTGGACTGCCGACCTTCCAGACATCAAGTTCAGCATCTTAGCCACTAAACCACCAGATTAAATCTCCTGATTTCCTTTCTTTCCTTCCTTCCCTGGTTCCTTCCAGCTTTCCCTCTGGCGGGCCCTGGGATCCTGCTCACTGGCTGAGGGTAAGGGACGGAAATCTCCCCAAAAATGGCAGTGAAATCCATGCACTTCAATGGATTCCTGTTTCCCCCATTCTAGATTGAATTTCCACTTATGGGTCATGAAGGAGTCCTGCTATCTTACCGGAAGAAAAAATGGGCCAAAATCCTATTGCGTATTTCTGCCTGCCTACGAGAAACCGCTTACGGCTTGGTGGCCGCTCATTAAGGAAGGGCTGATTGAGTTCATTGATGTGGGAGGATTGTAAACAGCCTTGATAATGAGCAAAAGGTTTGCCACTTAGACTTAATGTGATTAGCTTTACACAGGTGTAAGTGAGCAACAGGATTCTGGCCAACGTACATGAGCCATTTTCTGGACTTTCTGATCTTTTCTGATTCAAGTGAGGATCGCTCAATCCGGGCTCCAATTCAACAGACACTTCAATGCACCTCAGATTGGAAAGTGGTCCTTTTTTGTGCACCATTGTGGTCAATTACCGAGCGCCATATCCCAGACGGAGCGCCGTGATGTTGGAGCGCATGCTAATTTGCGTCTGTTTACTGCCCTCTCAAATTGATTGATGGATCGTTGTCTTTCACGCAGCGTGGGCTCGGCTGAAGCATGATTTTTCCGGATTTTTAAAAACCAAGCACTCAATTTTTTCCGGCAACGCTCAGGCGATCAGTCATGCTTCTCCCGAGAAACTCCAGTTTCCTGGTCCCTTTTGGTTTGGGAAAGGAGAGATCATTAAAGGCAGGGAGACGGTAGAGTAAATCCGGGGGGGGGGGGATCACCCATTATGTCAAAGAAATTGGAGCAAGACGGAAAGAGGGAGAACGAACCGGACGTCTCTGTGAGCATGAAATTGGGAACTCTCTACTTGGGAAATGTACTTTGTGGAGCACAGATTTGAGAAAGACCCTTGGTAGGCCACCAGGAGATTTGGGATTTCTTGCCCAAAAAAGTTAGAAATGTAAGTTCTGTACCCCAAGAAAGTTAAAAGTAAAAGTCTCCCTTCCTCACAAGCTGGCCGTATCTGACTCTAGGGTTTAAAATGCTTATCTCCATTTACTGCCCAAGAGCCAGGACCTTCTGCACCTGCAGACACTTCCATGGTCATGTGGCAGACATAACCAGACAGAACTCTGTTACCTTTCCTGTCAAAGCAGTATCTGTTGATCCACTTGCAATTTCTTGCTTTCAAATGGCTAGGTTGGCAGGAGCTGGGACAGAGACGGGAGCTCATTCCGTCATTCAGTGCTCAGGTCTCGAACAACTGACCTGCCGACCTTTGAGTCATCAAGTTCAGTGTCTTAACCACTAAGCCACTGCCGCCTCCACACCAAGACAATTAAGATATAAATGCACATTATGAATAATAATTTGTTTATGAGATTTCAGGGATTCTGTTGTCTTCCTGTTGCTGTTCAAGCTTCAATTTCTTCCTAGCCAGGGCCAAATTTTGGATATTAAAGAAGGAGAAGGCAAGAAAAGAATAGGTAAATGTGGCCCTTGCTTGAAATCCAGTTGTATCTGACGTTAAGGTTCAGTGCTCATCTCTGTTTATAGCCAGAGAGCCAGCGCTGTCTGCATGGATGATGTGACAGGCATGACTAGACTCCGGAGCGCATTGAATGCCACTTACCTTTCCCACCAAAGTGGTCCCTATTGATCTACTTGAAATTTCTTGATATCGAACCGCTAGGTAGACAGGAGCTGGGACAGAGGCAGGAGCTCACTCCATCATGAAGTACTCGGGTCTCGAACGCCAACCTTCCAGTCTTCGCGCTTGGCCGTTGGAAAGACTCGCACCCACACCATCGGTCTTCTCTCCTTCCACACAAGCCTCAGAGACACCAGAGGGAGAGAAGTCTATAAACAACTGATGTATCGGATCTGTGCGGTGTCAAATGCTGAGTAATGAGAAATTTAATGAAGAGAGATGAGAGGGACTTTAAGAACTGCAGTGGGGAGGGGGGGAGTGAGAATGCTGCCACCTCGCCTCTTTCCCCACATCCTTGGGCTCAGAAACCGTCTTGGGCACCGTCTGTGCGGATGATTCATCGATCACTCGCTTCCCTCTCTGAAAATCCACGCGCCTCTTGAGTCATGTAACAGATTAAATCAGGGGTTCTCAACCTGAGGCCCATGGCCAGATGCGGCCCATGGCACCATTTCATGTGGGGGCCTCACCAACTCCACCACACCAGGAAGCGCCGTGAGGTGGAGGAAGGGCAAAATGGCCATCCGGCCCCCGGAGCTGTCTGAGGGAGCGTGACCCAATGGCCCCTGGCTTAATATGGTTGGGAACTCCCGATATTAAATTGACAGATGGGAAAGAAGAAGGAGAGAAGAGTTGGTGGAAGGGGAAAAAGAATTGTAATCTGAAATTTAGGGACGGGGGCTTTCTGGTGCCAGAGGAGAAGGGCAGGATTTGGTGGATCGGGCCCCCAACCCGTATTTTTATGACCGTCTTTGAACCATGGATTTGATGTGATTCATTGTAGAGAAAATGGAAGGTGAGAAAGAGTTGGTGGGGAAGCAAACTTGAAACATCCACTGGTAACTCTGGTTACTTCTGCATTTTCCCACTAATCGATTTCCACTTTCCAATAGCTGATTAATATTCTTTCCGTAGGACTGTGGTGGCTTAGTGGTTAAGACACAGAACATAATGACTGGAAGGTTGGCAGGTCAGCAGTTCGAGACCCGAGTGCTGCATGACGGGGTGAGTTCCCATCTCCATCCCAGCTCCTGCCCAGGAAAGCAAGAAATCGCAAGTAGATAAATAGAGACTGCTTCGGTGAGAAGGTAAACAGTGTTCCATGCACCCTGTTGTCTAGTCATGTCTGCCACATGACCACAGAAATGTCAGCAGATGGAGATGAGCACTGAACCCTAGAGTCATATACAGCTGGCAAAAGAGAGTTTTAACTATGATCATGTTCAGGGGAAAGGAAAAAACAAGTGATGGCTAAGGGAGAAATCAGATGACATAATGATGATGAAGATTAAGAGGGAAAGGATGATGATAACGACCATCACTCCATCCATCGTCATCCTTTATTAACTGATTAGTCATCTGACCAGATCTGGTTAAAATAAAATAAAATGCATTAGACAAAATATGATTTAAAAACAGGCTAAAAGTAGAGTGATACAATCACAATAAAGTGAGATATAAAATTTACTCAAAATAATCTATCGATAAAATTCGTCACCTTGACAAGAAACCCCCATCTAATTAATAAATCCATCACTCCTCGCGGTTTTTTTGTGGCCATCCATCAACGCTCCCTTTTCTTACCCACCCTAGCGATCCACCCCCCACCCTCTCTGCTTATATTGAGCCGGGCTGTACCATCTCCAGGAAAGCCCCAGCTGTGGGGAGGGGGAAAAGACCCAACCAAAGCCCAAGCCTCATGGCTGAGACACACACACACATCACCGTTCCCACCTACCCACCCACGAGCCAAACCTTCGGAGCGCAAAGGCGATGCTTTGCGGATTGCGCTCCGGCGCATTCGAGAGCCGGACCCGGGAGATGGATGGAAGGAAGGAAGCCGGTTCGGGGGACTCCCCCTCCAGCCTCGAATGGGGTGGTTGAGTCTTAGACTCCCCCCTCAACCCCAAAAAGCTGCCGAGGTGGAGTATAAAAGGCTGCGGCAGAAGGTGTTGGGGAGCGCAGCGGAGACGGCAGAGAAAGGGGGCGAAGGCTGGGTTGCTTTTGTCGCGGCTGCGCTTTGCCATTTTGGGGCAGGAAAATCCCCCCACCCCAAAAGAGGGGGGCTGAGGGTCTCCTCCTGTCCTCCTCCCTCCGTCCCAGGTTGGTGGTTTCACGCCTTGATCGTCGTCTGGAGGGGGGAGGTGTCTTTGGGGAGGGAAAGAAGCCGGGGGGGGTCGCCTTTTTACGCGCCAGTCTCTAGAGAGTTTTATTTGGCTTCCTCCTGCGCGCAGAAGGGAGGAATCAAAAGAGGGGAGGATGATGGCGGGGGAGAAAGGGAAGGCTGTTCTCTCGGGTCGCTGATAGCTGGGGGTGCCTCCGATTTCCCCCCCCCCCGGGGGTTGTGGGAACAAGTGGAAGCGACTTTGGAGAAACTCGCCCCTGGATCCGTGTCCCAGAAATGTTCATAGGTCAGATGAAAGGATTGTGTATCTTGTTGAGGACCCGAAGAAGAAGATGTTTTGGGGTCCCTAGGAGAAATCACCAATGAGATAATTTTTTTGGGGGGGGAGATAGGTGATTTGCAGGGTTTCCATAGCTAAAATTCTGGGCAATTCTTCTTTTACCCCGTTGGGTAAATATACAAGGTTCTTCTTCTGGCACTTCTAGCTGCCTCCACCAGTGTTGTTTGATGTTCTTGTGATATTTCTTTGATGTTATCTCTCCACCTCCCTCTGGGTCTGCCTTGTGATTTCCGTCCTTCCCCTCTTTCCATCGATGCCTTGTGGACTTCCGAGACATCCTCTCCAGATGGGCAAACCATTGTATTTGTTGTCTCTGGATGTAGCTTAAGATTGGTTCTATTTCCCACTCTTTCCTTTATAACCTAATTCCTGGTTTCATCCCTTCCAGTCACTCCAGCAGCCTTCCTCAGACATCTCATTTCCATGGCAATCAACTTCTGCATATGTTTCATTGTAAGTGTCCGTGTTAGGGGCTGCTCAGTGGTTAAGAAGCTTGCCTTGTTAGTTGGAAGGCCGGCAAGTCAGCAGTTTGAGACCTGGGTACTGCATGACAGAATGAGCACCTGTCTCTGTCCCAGCTCCTGCCCACCTAGCAGTTCGAAAGCAAGAAATTGCAAATAGATAAATAGGGATGACTTTGGTAGGGGAAAGATCTTGGGGACATGAAAGGAGCCTCATTCGGGCGTCCCCTGAGCAGAGTTTCTCCAACAAATATCCTTTCAACCCAGAATAATTTCTGACACAAAATTATTATTATAGTGTCCATGTTTGGCACTGGTAATGTATGGTGGGGATCAATATGCTTTGTATGAGGTTGTCGCCTTTATGGTTTTCTCTACCCAATCCGAGCATATGTAGCTAGAAGTCGAACCGACCCGTTTTACGTTGGGGATAGAGAATTAATCAGGATTGGAGGGTTGGTTTGGCGTGACCAAGCAGCAGATGGAACCTGGCTTGTTAGACTCAATTTTCATTATTAATTACGTCTCAACGCCAGCCAGTCGCCCAAACCGTCTGGGTGATTTTGCAAAATAGACCTAATTGATCAATTTCATAATCCTCCGCAGGTCTGGGAGAGAAGTAGATGGTATAAAACAGAATAAATCAATGTATTTTATGTTATTTTTGAGATCTTTCAGAATTCCTTTTGCTGGGAAGTTGGGCCTTTCAATAAAGGGCTCTCCAGAGAGTGTCTAGTTCCATCCCTTTGCTTAGTGCAGGGTTCAAATCTAGATTTCCTAGCAGCCCGACTAAATGGATTGCTTACCAGGTTTATCAGATAGCAAAATAAATGAATTAAAATAAAATAAAAACACTGCTACACTTTAAAGACTAATTGCTATATTTTAACTGTGAGTTTTTGTGGATCAAGTCCACTTCTTCAGACAAAGGAGTGAAATTTCCAGGTATGGTTTATATGTACCAGATACAGAGGTAAAGAGGGTTACAAGGTAAAGAGGGTTACGAGGTAAAGAAGTTACAATGTAAAGAGGGTTACAAGGTAAAGAGGGTTACAAGGTAAAGAGGTAAAGAATAATCAAGCAGAATGACAGATAAGCATGCATATCAATACAGCTTCCTACAGCTAGCAGTAAAAATTGAAACATGGTCTGAACCACAGACTAAAACGGCTACGATTCCAAAAACAAAATATCTTACCTGTAGGTAGAATATAGGAGACTGGCATCATCTTGTCTATCTGTTTAGGCAGCAAAATATTCTGGCTCATTCCCAGGTCAAGTGACACATTATAGACAACATGTCGTTTGAAGCGGAAATGCATTAGCATCCCAGAGACAAGATTCCAGCTAACTATCAGGACGGAGACGCCATGCTTGCCAACGAAGCTTGTGTTTACCTCCCTGGGGCCAATCGGAGAGCAAGGAGGGAATTTTCAAACTACATGAGATGTGAAAAGGCCAAGACAGTGAGGGAAAAGGGGCATTTGTGTGTGTGTGCAATTTTGTGCGTAGAAAAAAAAAGTTGCCACAGATAAAAGAAATGCTCAGTTTTTGACATCCTGAGTTCCGGCCAGAGTCGTCCCATTGGATCGATATGATTTAAGCCTCGGTGTGTAAGAAGAGAATACAAATCAACGTAGCTCAGAGTTTTCCTGGATGCAACTCGTCTTTAACAGATAACAGACTTTCTCCAGGCCTGTGAACCGAACCCTCTTCCTTTGTCAAATATTGATGGAGTCGGCTGCTAACTTTTACAGCGTTTCTTTCCTCCACTCCTTGGACGCCTATCAACTAAGGCTTCCTCTTGCCGGGGAAAAAGTGCCAGAGGGGAAAGGAAGAAATCAATTTTCCCCCTTCTTTTTATCATACCAGGAACCCACAGATCTGGACTTTTATTTCGTGGAAGAGCAGCTTCCAAATGGCTCACCTGCCAAAAGAGGAACCAGAGATTAGGAAGGGAGAATTGTCCAAAGAAATAAGGGGGGAATTGATGGGAAAGGAGGGGGAGAATGGGATTTTTTTTAACCAGTAGTCTCATCAGCCTGGGTATAGATCTGATGCTCCCAAATTAAATATATATATATATATTTAAATATTTATCTTGATTGTTTGCGTATGCGGTTGTCTCATTCGGGATTCAGATTCAGGGAAGCAGAGAATGTTTTGACGAGGCAAGAAATGTAGTAAAGGTAAAGGTCATCCTAGCTCAAAAAAAGCCAGTCGTATCCGACTCTAGGGTCCAGTGCTCATCTCTATTTACAGGCCAAAGAGCCAGCGCTGTCTGCATCTGGAGATGTTTCCGTGGATATCCTGCAGGCATGCCTAGACATGGAAATGCGGTTTACCTTCCCACCAATGCCGTATCTATTTATCTCCTTGTAATTTCTTGCTAGGTTGGCAGGAGCAAGGACAGAGACAGGAACTCACTCCGTTGTGCAGTACTCGGGTCTCGAACTCTGACCTTCCAGTCTTCGAGTAGAGCGTCTTTACTGCTTGAGCTACCGCAGTCCCAGGCAAGAAATGTGTCTTTCTTTTAATTTTGAGGGATTTTTCCTATGCTCGGATTTCAACCCTGTTTGAACAGAACAAGAGCTTGCAATTTCCAGCTGTTTTCCAAGGCCGTAGACATAATTTTGAGAACAAAGTGGTGGTTGGGAAATATACCTAATTTTTCCCCCAAGCTCTCTGGTGCCTGAAAAACAACTAATGAGGCAATTATTTCAATCAGCCTTGAAAATTACAGCCCAGGCTGTGAGAATGACGACTTAGTCAATTTTGAAAGAGAGAAGCAAAAAAAAGGTGGAAAGGTATTTAGGATTGTGTAGGATTATTTAGGGACTGCGGTAGCTCAGTGGTTAAGACGCCAAACTTGACGACGGGAAGGTCTACAGGTCAGCAGTTTGAGTACTAGAGGACAGAGTGAGCTCCCATCCCTATCCCAGCTCCTGCCGAGCAGTTCAAAAGCAAGAAATTGCAAGTAGATAAATAGGGACCACTTCAGTGGGGGAGGTAAGGATGTTCCATGCACTCCAGTGTCTAGTCATGCCTGCCACATGTCCACGGAAACATCTGCAGGTGCACAGCCCTGGCTCTTTGGCTGTAAACAGAGATGAGCACTGAACTCTAGAGTTGGATATGACTGACTTTCAAGCAAGGGTGACCTTGACCTTTAGGATTATTGAGGCCTCAAAGGATCCACGATGGGTTGATGGGCTGCGGAAACCCCACAGAATGACCTATATGAGACTTTAGTTGTGCTTTAATTGCCGGGGAGGGGGGGATTAATTGACGGTAATTAGTTGCTTCCAAACACTTCACTTATCTTTTTCGGAGCAGAGTTTGTGCAAATGTAACTGAAATAGTAACTCACTCCTTTTTGGGTAGCTTCAACTCTCACCAATTACTTTTTTTTTTGAACTTGCATCCCAAGTTCTGTTGTAGGACTCTTTGGAACAGGGCTCCCCAACCTAAGGCCCCGTGGGCCAGATCCAGCCCACAGCGCCATTTCACGTGCCCTGCCCCTCCAAAGGCGTTTGAGAAACAAAATGGATGCCGCCTTTGAAGCTGTTGGGACAAAATGGCCCCCTTCAGGGGCAAAATGGCCATCCAGCTCTTGGAGCTGAACGAGAGAGTCTGATCCGGACCCCCCGGCTTGAAAAGGTTGGGATCCCCGGGATGTCCTGTCTATGCAGAGCATAAGAGACAGGCCACTTACAACTGGAATGACATTAATTAGGAAGAAAATATAAGAGAGAAGGGAGATTATTTGCATGCAATAGATAGCATTTGGAATGACCCTTTTTCTCTCCTCTCCTTCTCCTGTTATTTATGGAGATTGTCAGCACTGGGGAGAAGGGATTTTCTTTTGATGAGGTTATTAAGGATCTAATCTGCCATGCATCACTCTTGCCCTCCGCCGGAGGCTTTTGTGGAAGGCTTTTTATTAGTGGGAGATGCGCTCGAAGAAGAGGGGCCGAGAACTGGCTAATACTCTGCTAACCACAAGCCAAAACCGAGATTTGCCAAGAACTGGGAAAGACCCGCTTCTTGGCAAAGAAAGGGTTTTGCTGGAAATGCCCGCCGGATCATAGTTAAATTGTTGGATAGAGTTTGGAGAAAGGGTGGAGGAGAACTGGAATGAGCAACGATTGTGCTGTAATAAAATGTTGTAGCGGTAGAGAAAAGCCATTTGAGGCGATATATATATATATATATATACTGTATATATATATATAAATATGAATCAATTATCTTCTTTGGGATACAGATTTATTTCCTTGCTTCAAAAACTACAAGCCAAAGAAAATAAATCCGTTTGCCAAAGAAGATAATTGACTCATTTTTTTTGCCTCAAACAATTTTCCCTCTACCTCTGTATCTCAACCATTTGCCAACATCATTTGTTCATGTCGCGGCATGAAGTTCTGCTGTTTGCTGGTCTGGTCGAGTGGGCCAACTCCGGTCGTCTGTCCCGGTGCCGGCCCACCTCGGAATTCGAAAGTAAGAAATTGCAAGTAGATAAACAGTTACCGCTTCAGTAGGAAAGGTAGCAGTGTTCTGGTGTCTAATCATGCCTGACCCCATGGACCACGGAAACGTCCACAGACAGCGTTGGCTCTTTGGATGTAAATGGAGATGAGCACCGAACCCTAGAATCGGATACGGCTGACTTTCAAGCCAGGGTGACCCTTGACCTTTATGGCATGGGAGGAGAAAAATACCTGTATATTCCAAGCAGTGGGAATTGGACGCATTGTGTACTATAGAGAAAGGGTTGAGATTTGTGCAGCGTTGTCAAATTTATTATATTTATACCATGTCTATCTAGGGGATTTTCCTACTCTGGGAAAAGCAAATGAAAGTACTGTACTGTATAATAATAATTTCGTGTCAGAAATTATTCTGGGTTGAAAGGATTTTTGCGGGAGAAACTCCACTCAGAGGATGCCCGAATGAACCTCCTTTTATGTCCCCCAAGAGCTGGGACAGAGACGGGAACTCATTCCGTCATGCAGTACCCGGGTCTCAAACTGCCAACTTGCCAGCCTTCCAGCTAACAAGGCGAGCGTCTTAACCACTCAGCCACTGCAGCCCCTTAACTGACATAGTTACATTTACATCAGGGATTCTCAACCTGTGGCCCATGGCACCGTTTCATGCCCCCCACTGCCTCTACCACACCTGGAAGTGCCATGTGGTGGAGGAAGGGCAAAATGGCCGTCTGGCCCCTGAAGCTGTCTGAGGGAGCGTCACCCAGCCCTTGGCTTTAAAAGGTTGATAATTCCTGATTTACGTAGTTACATATTGAGTATCATAGTTACATTTGAATTCTGAGAAAGAGTTACTCATGGGAAGCTGAAGTCCTTTGCACATCTGGCTCTTCCGTCTTGATGGTTCTCACCGTCTTCTCTTTGTTTTCATCCAGAGGTTCGTGATGGACGCCGAAGATGACCCCTTGATCCAGGACAGCTGGCTGAATGAAGAAGAAGAGGTAGCTTTCGGCCCCTGCAAGAGAACCGGTGCCCCCCGCCTGTGTGGGAAATGCCGGTGGAACCAGAGGCCGCGAACAACACCGGGCCCTGCGGTGTTGACCTCTGGCTTCTGGAACATTGTGGGGTTGGTTTTTACCAACCCCATCTCCGCCGGCCTCATCCTCTTCTTCGGCTGTGCCATCCCGGCCGTCTTGGCCCTGGCGATGTTCCTTTATTACCCCGCCCTGGACATCGACATTTCCTACGACGCCTTCGAGATCCGTAACCACGAATCCTCCCAGCGTTTCGACGCCCTGGCCTCGGCCCTCAAGTCCCAGTTCGGCTCGTGGGGCCGGAGCCGGCGCGACGTGGCTGACTTCAACACCGAGACGCTGCAGCGGCTGATCTTCGAGCGGCTCCAGCAGCTGCGCCGGAACGCCTCGCGGCTCCGGGAAACTGTGTCCGGATCCCGGAGCCCGCCTCACCTGGCTAACCGGACTTCCCGCCAGGCCAGAAGCGTCCCACCCCGCTGGGACGCCCCGAAGGCCGCCGTCGGTGCCAACACGCAAAGCCACGCGCACTGGCGGATTGAGCTCATTTTCCTAGCCCGGGGTGACACCGAGCACAATATCTTCACCTCGGAGCGCCTGGTTACCATCCACGAAGTCGAGCGGCGGATTATGGACCACCCTCACTTCCAGCAGTTCTGCTGGAAGCCCCACGAGGTCCTCAAAGACCTCCCATTGGGATCGTACTCGTATTGCTCCCCGCCGAGCTCCCTCATGACCTACTTCTTCCCCACGGAGAGGGGAGGCAAGATCTACTACGACAGCCTCGGCCAGGAACTGGCCGACATCCGAGGTGAGCATCTGGCTGGCTAGGGAACAGGTCCGGCCCACTGGCAGGTGGAAAAGGCACGCGATCGGTATATCGGATGGCCCGGCGGTTAAACTGCGGCCCTGTAACCTGGTGAAGGAAATCTTTTATTTCCTCTTATTTCTAGGTACATACAAAAGAACTCTAGGCACACTATCTTATTAAGTAGTTTACGGTAAGCAAAAGTCAAATAAAATCAGGACACATTATATAAAGTACAATACACTAGTATCCTGGATAACGTTATGACTTGGTTCCACAAGTCATGTCGTTATCCAGTTTATAGCGTTGTCCAGAGTATACACCGAACAACGCTAAAAAACATCGGGCGCGCTGGCGCGTGTGTGTCAAATACGGTTTGGGGAGGATACGGAGATTTTCGTATCCTCCCCAAGCCGCATCTGACAGGCGCGCACCTGCACGGTGTTTGGAAAGGGTACGGAGGATCTTCCCCGTACCCTTTCCAAACATTGGGCGGGCGGGCGCGTGTCAGAGGGGGTTTGGGGAGGGTACGGGGAAGATCTCCGTACCCTACCCAAACCCTGTTTGACACGCGCATGCCTGCACGGTGTTTGGAAAGGGTACGGGGACCTGTACCCTTTCCAAACATTGTGTGGGCAGGCCCTGGGGGGGTTGGATTGGGTAGATGTTCTACCCAATCCAACCCTCCCCCCCCCACACACAATTGTACCGGATAACGCTTAAAATCGCGTTATACGATGCAAGATTTTTCCAAATATCCTGCATCGTTATCCGATTCTAGTGCTATCCGGTACCATCTTTATCCGGGGTATTACTGTATCTTAATAATTAAGAGATGCAAGTAATATAAAGATCGGCCAATAATATAAAAACTGGAGCAAAGGAAATGCCCGCTTGCCTGCCTTTCCCCCTCTCTTATATACTTTCTGAAACTGCCTTTTATTTTTATTTTTAGTACATTTGGCCATGTCACATTTTGAACTTAACATTAGTCACATGTTTTGTGGTCAACATGATGCACGTGGTATGGCTAGCATTGACCCTGTCAGGTGATCTTGAGTCACCTATGACTGTCCCAGCTCCTGCCAACCTACCAGTTTGAAAGGAAGGAATTGCAAGTAGATAAATAGGTGCCACTTTGGTGGAGATGGTGACAGCGTTCCGTGTGCTTTGGCGTCTCATCGTGCCTGCCAAATGACCATGGAACTGTCTCCATGCAGATAGTGCTGGCTCCTTTGGCTGTCAACAGAGATGAGCACCGATCCCTAGAGTCAGATATGACTGTTGTTTGAGCAAGGGCAACCTTTACCCTCCTCTAGGGGGAGCTCTTGGGGTTGAGCAGCTAGGCCAGGGCTAAGCAGGCTGGCTCTTTCACCCGAGAGGCACAGAGGAGGAATCGAACTCGGAGGAGGGATCGGCAACAGGGTGTGTTCCGTGGAGGTCTTGCGTGGACCCTCTGTTGAAGCTCGGACCCCTCCCCACAACCTCCAGGTTCCCTCGAGCTGGCCATGACCCACCCGGAGTTCTACTGGTACGTGGACGAGAGTCTCTCCGTGGAGAACATGAAAAGTTCCCTCCTACGCAGCGAGATCCTCTTCGGCGCCCCTTTGCCCAGCTACTACTCGGTTGACGACCGGTGGGAGGAGCAGCACCGGAAGTTCCAGAGTTTTGTGGTCACCTACGTGGCTTTGTTAGCCAAACAGTCCACCAGGTATGGAAAGCAGCGGAAGTGGGCAGGTGGGCGAGTTCCCTGGGAACTGGACTGATTTGCCAAAACGGATTATTGCTTGTACACTGAAAATGGAAACTGGGGGATGTGGAAATGTCTGCAGAATACAGAACGAGGTTGTCTTTGGACTCCCGGCAAGATTATGCACTGCCAGAGGCAAGGAAAGAGGCGCTCTAGAGCAAGGGTGCCCAAACTATGGCCTGTGGGCCAGAGCCAGCCCCCTCCACCAATTCATCCGGCACAGGCCACGCTCGTCACTTCTGGAAGTCAGCATGTTTTACTTCCGCTTCCAGGAGCAACAAGGGTGGGGTGGGCTGGAGAAATTGGGGCCGGATCTGGCCTGTGGGCTGTAGTTTGGGCACCCCTGGTTTAAGCAGAGGAAAGGGCAGCTTGAAAATCTATCTCATCCTGTTGTAAAACAGATTTTGAGGCGTGTTTGACTTCCACTTCTGCCAGGAGGAGCTATGGGACCGGCCCACTGAAACACATGACCAGCCCACGGCCCAAAACATTTGGTCACCCCTGCTCTCGAATGAAAGATAGAAAACTCACCGGGGATAGTTGTCTGCTGTCTTTCTCCCCTGGAAATCAATTTTTTCCCCCGGAGACTCTAATCTGCCTGATTTGGAGAGCAGAGTGGGTGGAATTTTCCATCATTTGTAGGGATTTGGTTCTGGAGAGCTGAAAAAGCAATATACTTCCCCGTTTCTTCTAGGCTTAGAGGGAGCTCAACGGGGGATCTTGGTTTTACCCTCTAGCGACAGAAAGCTAGAAATTAAAATTAACCCCCTGAAAATCTTCAGAGATGTTATGGGAGAAACCTGAGATTTTTCATGTACTGCACATCAGTTGTGGAAAGACAAAGCCAACCGTGTGATCCATAACAAAATAATTGCAGAAGGAAAGCGGCACCTTTGATTGGATCGCTCAAAAAATAAATCGATTGTGGGAGAATCTAAAATTGGCAAATCTGGTCCTAAATAGGCACGACTTTGGGTATTTATGACTCCGGATTTGACTTCTGGGACTGTGGTGGCTTAGTGGTTAAGATGCTGCATTGATGACTGGAAGGGCGGCAGGTTCCCAGTTTGAGACCCAAGTGCTGCATGATGGAATGAGCACCCGTCTCTGTCCCAGCTCCCACCAACCTAGCAGTTCGAAAGTAAGACATTGCAAGTAGATAAATAGGGACCACTTTGGTGGGAAGGTAAACAGCAGGCCGTGCACTCCGGTGTCTAGTCATGCCTGCCACATGTCCATGGAAATGTCTGTAAACACAGACAGGACTTCTCTTTGGCTATAAATAGAGATGAGCACTGAACCCTAGAGTCAGATACGACTGCCTTTCTCCCCACCCAAATAAGGCTTTGTTTATTGACTCTGATGTCTTGGAGGCAAGCAGGCGTTGAATGGAGAAGTCTAGGTGATTGGTTCTGGAGTTGCGTGGGAACAGACCTGATGGGTTTTGAAGTCGTCACCCTTTCCCCTGGTTTGTTCCCCCCCTCCCTAGCAAAGTTCAAGTGCTTTACGGCGGGACGGATTTGTTCGACTACGAGGTCCGGACCACCTTCAACAACGACATGCTACTGGCATTCATCAGCAGTGGCTGTATCGTCGTGCTTGTCTATGTCCTGGCCTCTTGCTCGGGTAAGCGGCCATCGCCCCCCAACCCGCTGCTTTGTCAAGTGGTGAGAAGTCCCGAGGGCTCCCAGAGGGCAGTTTGCCAGGGGCTGGTTGCCTTTGCGGTGAGGCTGAATAAATGCAGAAGAACTAAGTCAGGGCTCTCCAACCTTTTCAATCGGGGGCCCAGGTCACACTCTCTCAGTCAGCTTCGCGGGCCAGACAGCCATTTTGCCTATCCCAACAGTTTCAAAGGGGTGGCCATTTCGTTTCTTAGAAGGGTGGGGGAACCACACCACATGGTGCCGTGGGCCGGATCCAGCCCATGGGTCTTGGGTCTGGAACCCCCTGAATTAAGGGGTGTTTTGGAAAGAGGGTGAGAATAACCCATCCCATGCTTCAGATTCTTACTAAGACCACAACAAGGTGGTTGTTTTGTGCAGTTGGTGAAAGTTTGGCAATTTGAATCTTTCCCTCTCTCTTACCATATCTCTCTTTTCCCAGTGTTCCTGTCCTTCTTTGGGATCGCCAGCATTGGCCTCAGCTGCCTCGTGGCACTATTCCTCTATCACGTGGTGTTTGGGATCCAGTATCTAGGAATTTTAAACGGAGTGGCGGCTTTTGTCATCGTGGGAATAGGTGAGTTGGCCTGGTTCTTCCTGAATCTCAAAATCTCCAACTGGCCTTCCAACCTTGTACAAGCCCAAACAGGCAAGATGGTGAGCTTCCCGGTTAGAAGCAGAGCTGATTTAAGCAGCAAAAGATGTGGGATTCAGCTTTAATATATTTCACAGGTTTGAAAGCGATGGGTTAATTAGGTTTTTTTTTAATGATTGACTAATGCAAAGAAGTAACAAGTGCAGTTGGTTTTGGAAGACTTCATTTCCACTGTGACGACATTTTATCCATCTAAATCAGGGATTCTCAACCTGCAATCTGTGGGCCAGATGTGGCCTGTGGTGCCATTTCATGTAGCCCCCCCCCCCGCCTCCAACACATCCGGAAGTGCCATGTGGTGGAGGAAGGGCAAAATGGCCGTCCGGCCCCCGAAGCTGTCTGAGGCAGCGTGGCCCAGCCCTTGGCTTAAAAAGTTTGAGAACTCCTGATCTTAAATCAAGGCTTTTATTTTGAGTCTCATTGAGTTTAGAGGGGTTTTATTCCTTTTAAAGTGGCTATAGAAGGAGTTCCCAACCTTTTCAAGCCAAGGGCTTGAATCAATTAATTCATCGCTTGCAAACCTGCAAAATATATTAGAGCTTAATCCCACATCTTTTGCTGCTTAAATCAGCTCTGCTTCTAACCGGGAAGCTCAGACAGCTTTGAAGGCCGGATGACCATTCTGTCCTCCCTGCATGATGAGGGTGGCCATTTTGTTTCATGAATGCCCTTGGAGGGAGGAGCACGTGAAATAGCACCATGGGCCAGATCCGGCCCATGGGCCTTAGGTTATGAACCCCTGGGCTATAGGGTGGCCACTGAGATACTGCTCTGCGAGGTGAGATTTTATAAATCCAGCAGAAAGACTGTTGCAAATTGATCTTGGTAACCATTTTTATCTTCCGCCAACCCGCTAAACCGCATGGCCTCGCAGTGGGTGGGCCGCAAAGGGCGAAAGGCAGAGGAAACAGCACGGCAGAAGTCTTTGCTAGGAGAAGGCGGCTGAGTGCAAGATGCAAGGACACAAATTAAGTCAAGAAGATTTATGCACCTGTCTCCGTAATAGAGATCGCCGTGCGATTCACAGTAAAATATTTTTTTCCCTGTCATGAAAATCGGAGCGAAACAATTACAAAAGGCAATAAAATCACTCGACAAGAGAGAGAGAAAGAGCTGCACGACAGAGGAGCGAGTATTTATGGCGGAGGTTGAAAAGTAATTAAAAACCTACCCATTTTTTTTTAAAAAAAAAATTCACCTCCTGCCTACAGTTTACAGCCTGTGATCCGGGGAATCCCGTCCGGTGACCACTGGTCAAAATGAAGCCACTGTAAAGATTAATTAGTCACTTTGTTTTTTAAAAAGTCTTACCCATGTTTAAAGCTTTGAAAGTGGAAAAATAGAGATGGAATTTCATATTTTGCATCTTCTTTTTTCTTCTTTTTTTGGTGTCTCCTTGAGTGAAATTGTGTATAGGTGTGGAAAGTGTAAGAGCCCAATATTTGAATCTATCCCTGTCTGCCAACCTAGCCATTTGAAAGCAATAAATTGCAAGTAGATAAATAGGGACCACTTTAGTGGGAAATTAGTGTTCCATGCGTCTATAGTCATGCCTGTCACATGACCACGGAAACGTCTGCAAAAGCAGACAGCGCTGGCTCTTCAGCTTTGAAGCAGAGATGAGCACTGAACCCTAGAATCGGATACGGCTGGCTTTCGAACAATGGAAATCTTTATCTTTACCTACCCCTGTCTGCAGTGGCTTAGTGGTTAAGAAGCTGAACTTGACGACCGGAAGGTCAGCAGGTCAGCAGTTCGGGACCTGTGTGGACGACAGAGTGAGCTCCCGTCTCTGCCCCAGCTCCTGCACACCCAGCAGTTCGAAAAGCACAAAATTGCAAGTAGATAGATACCACTTCGGTGGGAAAGGTAACAGCATTCCAGCATCTAGTCATACCTGCCACATGATCATAGAAAAGTTTTCAGACTCTGACAGCACAGGGCCTTTGGCTAGAAACGGAGATGAGCACTGAACCCAAGAGTCAGCTATGACTGGCTTTCGAGCAAGGGCAACCGTTACCTTAATAAAATTGTGGACAGATGTGGAAAGCGGAAGAGTCCGGTTTAACGTGAATCGGTCCCTCTTTCCATGTCATCCTAGGAGTAGATGATGTTTTTGTCTTCATCAACACCTACCGGCAGGCCACGCACTTGAAGGATCCCAATCTTCGGATGATCCACACCATCCAGACGGCCGGAAAAGCCACCTTCTTCACTTCCTTGACCACGGCCGCTGCGTACGCGGCCAACATCTTCTCCCAGGTAAACCTGAACTGTGCTCCGCTGTCTGACAACCCGACACGGAGAAACCCGTGGTTACATTTCAGCTTCCTTTTCCGAGCACGGAGAACGCCGAAACGGCCAGTCACTTTCCAAATTCTGGACTGACGGTCCATGATATGCGGTGACCCGATAGACCCTAAATGGGGAAGGAAACCTGTCCATTTTCGGAGAGGGGGCTTGTAGGCTTTGCCTGCGAGGAACCTTCAAATCCTGTGTGCGAATTTTGTGGAAGACAATTGTGTAGGGCTTCGCCCACTTCCGGAACGGCCCACAATGGACTCCATTTGTAAATGTGTCTGACGTTGCCCCGGAATCAGAGCTGGCCCTGCCAGTTTAATCTGAGTCTCATATTAATAGCATCTGGGCAGTTTGGCACACAACCCTAAACATAAATAAATAAATCCTGGTTTCTTAACCAGGATCAGATTGGTGTTCACAATTTGCCTTAACAAGAGTGATGCTTGTGGGTTTTAAAAATGATGAATTTAACATTGTGGGTTGGGTCCATTCATTCCCAAATGCCTCCGCTGACCTTCTTGAATCCAGATGTGGCTTCTTTCTCTTTGCCTTGGGCCAAGACATCTGGGTTCTTTCTTTCTTTCTTTCTTTCTTTCTTTCTTTCTTTCTTTCTTTCTTTCTTTCTTTCTTTCTTTCTTTCTTCCTTTTTTTCCTTCCTTCCTTCCTTTCTTTCTTTCCACTTCTTTCTTCCTTCCTTCCTTCCTTCCAACTCTGATCTGATCTTTTGGCAGATCCCAGCCGTCCACGACTTCGGCCTCTTCATGTCCCTGATTGTCTCCTGTTGCTGGGTGGCCGTCCTCTTTACCATGCCAGCGGCGCTGGGCGTCTGGTCCCTCTATCTGTCCCCTTTGGAGAACGCCTGCCAGGCCAGGTGAGGCCCGTGAGAGGTCGCAAGCAAGGAGGGCCTTTGCCCACCAGGCAAGCTCCATGCCACCCTAGTGTTGCTGGCACTGGCTGGCAGCAGCCATTCTCCTCATATCTCACTCCCAATCACACCCAGTTGTGCGACCAACGCGTGCCCTGAGCGCAGCCATTTCCAGACAAGTCCGTCCATCGCTTCTCCACCAATCCACTCTGTCCCTGTGGCCTGGAGATGCTTGCTGACGTGGCCTGGGTCTTTCCTTTCGCCACAGCTGCGGCCAGAAATGTGTCAAAGAGAGCACCACGCATATCTCCGACAGCCTGCTCGTCCCCCCGGAGTCTGCCAGCAAGGCAGGAGCGGGTGCTTTGCTATACCTGGACGACGACATCCCGTTGCTCAACGTGGAAGAAGAACCAGGTTGGTATGGGAAGATGGATACCTTTCCCTTTGTGTCCCTATGATCGTGAAATACCTTTACTTACAGTTACACCTTTTTCCCTTCTTTCGCATGCACAATTCAGATCAGAAAAAGCCACCAAAGTTTTCCAAATGTTTTTGTGCCTTTGCACGGGAAATTCGTAGAAGTTAGGTATTTGTTTCATTTTTCTGCACGGACCTGAAATCAGAAGACCTACAGCTGCAAATTACCACATTTTCCGGCTTATAAAATGCATTGGAGTATAAGACGCATCCCATTATTACCACAATAGCACACTATAAGCCACTATATATAGTACCTGATGCACACCATTTCCCCAGTGTATTTTAAGGGGGGGGGAATGGGCCTTATATGCGAACAAATATGGTAATCCCAACCCCCGACGTCCAAGTTCTATAATATATTAGGGCCAATTTCCAAGTCTTCGTCCTTCACCGGAGGAGGCAAAATCCAGTCCTCTGGATAGCGTTGGACTACAAATCCCAGCATTCTTCCCCCTCTGGATGAGGCTGATGGGATTTGTAGTCCGGGAACCTCCAGTAGGGTACATTTCCCCCATCTTGTGTCCACGTTTCAAGAGTGGATATGAGAGAAGCCCCTTGTTTTCATTGCGGGGTCCACGTTGAGACACTTTTACGTGAGAGTAGGGTATGGGTTGGGGGGTACCGCTCCGAGAGTTCCTCATTCCTCCACTGCCATCAGAGGCCAGCGGTTACTGAGAACATCTGGTGAGTCCTTGACACGGGTGTCTATGCTCGTTGCTATGTCATCTCTGCACCATATGGTAATTTATGGAAATAGCATCGTTAGCTGCTTTTCTGGAATATTATTATGATCCATGAGGACAGTTTCCTCTAGGAGACTTGCTTGGGGTCAACAGGGCAGGGATGCTGACGCCGTGCGCATGCAAATGCTTGCCATGCTAATACAGCTGAGGAGATTTTGGAACATCAAGATGCTCAATTAAGGGTCAAAGGTCGCTTCTTGGTTTTGGAGCGAGACGAGCAAAGCGGTCTCCTAACGGAGGTGTTGGAAACCAGGGACCCCCAAAGGGGCTGTGAATCCGTTCCGTGTTCTGCTCCGAACTGTAGAGGACCTCTCCGAGAGGTTCGGCCCCCTTGCCTCCACATTGGTTCAGCAACACGGACAGCTCCTGTAGAAAGTCACATGGAGCAGAAAACCTGTAGCAAATAGGAAAAAAATCTTTTGCAGCATAAATTTGTGCAACAATCGAATCCATTCCCAGAATTGGTCAATACCCAAAGCCTTCCCAGACTTGCGCGGCAAATTTGTAAATAAAATAAGCAAAATTGAGGGACCCGTAAAAATCAAACCAATGCAGGAGGAAGGCGATACCTTTATAGGATCACTTCATGACATGTTCTTCACTCCAAGTCTGTCTGCATAGGTGTTTCATGGGGAAATAAAGAGCAGACCAGCTCTTTTTACAATCCAAAAACAGGAAGCCGGCATTCCTCCTCTTTGAAGGTAGGAGGCCATGAAGTTTGCCTGACGAAGTGGCCTTTGAGTCACGAAAGCTTGCAATGTTGGATTGTTTAAAAGTGACCTTATAAAGGTATCACTTTTCTCCTGCATTTGTAAATAAAATGACTCGCTCGATTTTTGTTTCCTAAGAGCTTGATTTTGATGTAAACTTTTCCGACTCCACGTTCTCGACTCTTTTTGTTCCCAGTCGCGCTGGAGATGGGAGACGTCCCGTTGGTATCGGTGTCGCCGGACAGTCTCTCAGCCCATACCAAGAATAGCAGCCATGGATATCTGATCGTTCATCTCCAGGAACTTCTCCACCATTGGGCAGTGTGGTCGGCTGTAAAGAGCAAGTGGGTGATTGTTGGTAAGTCTTTGCGATGCGTTTGCTGGTTGGACCAAGAGCGTTAGCGACCCTTGGGAACGGATTTGCCGGTGATGCCCAAATGTTAGTTGTTTTCAGTCAGTCTCAATGCAGCTCATATGATATGAATGAATGAATTGAATGGATTGATTGATTGAGTGAGTGAGTGAGTGATCCAGCTAATTTATGGAAATGTAGCCAGTCTACAACCAATCCTTGAAAGGAAGGATGGATGGATTTGTTCATTTTCATGTCAGAGATTACTCTGAGTTGCAGGAGACGCCCGTATCAGGCTCCTTTCATGTCCCCTATCATGGAACTTTTGGGAATCGAACCCGTCTTTCCCCTAGGTCCTTAATAGATATGTTGATGGATGGATGGATAAATAGATTGGTTGATGGATGGATGGATGGATGAGAAAGAGGAATTGATGGATGGGTGGGTGGGTGAATTGATGGATGGATAGATTAGATAGATAGGTGGGTAGATAGATAGATAGATAGATGGATGGATGGATGGATGGATAAATAAATAGGTAGGTGGACTGGATGGATGGATGGATGGATGGATGGATGGATGGATGGATAAATAGGTAGGTGGATTGGATGGATGGATAAATAGATAGGTGGGATGGATGGATGGATGGATAGATAGATAGATAGAAGGATAGATAGAAGGATAAATAGGTGGGTGGGTGGGTGGGTTGGATGGATAGGTAGGTAGGTAGATGGATGGATGGATGGATGAGAAAGAGGAATCAATGGATGGATGGATGGATCGATGGATCGATGGATCGATCGATCTAAGAAATGCTGCATTAAATTTAACATGGTAGCATTAAACTACTCCCTTCCCTGTCACAATGAAGGAATGCATCTGCTTTTTAATAAAATGTCATTATTTCAATATTTGGGGAGGGTGGAGTCCTGTTTTTAAAATATTCTTCGGAGGCTTTCATTGCCTGCTGCTCCTGTTTCATGCAAGAGCAAAAGGCTTAAAAAGTGGAAGCGTTAAATGCACACTTTGCTTCCGAAGTTGGGATTTTGCTGGTCTTGGTCCGATGCAGTGATCTGGAAACCAGAGGAAAGATCCGTCTTCTCAGGGTTCGACTCAGGCTTAGCCCTCCCCCGTGTTTCTTTTCGGCAGGTCTGTTTCTCTCCGTTCTCACCCTCTCCGTCTTCTTCGCCAGCCGTCTCCACCCGGCTAGCCGCGCCCCTCTCCTCTTCCGGCCCGACACCAACATCCAGGTTCTGTTGGACCTCAAGTACAACCTGAGCGCCGAGGGCATCTCGTGTGTTACCTGCTCAGGTGAGTCAGTGAGGCCAGGACCCGAGAGAGGAGGGGAGACGGTGGGGTTTTGCAGATTGGCATTCACAACCTTTTCAAGACGGGGGCCAGGTCACGCTCTCTCAGTCAGCTTCGAGGGCCCGACAGCCATTTTGCCTTGCCTGCACAATGGGGGTGGCCATTTTGTTCCAACAGTTTCAAAGACGGTGGCCATTTTGTTTCTCAAATGCCCTTGGAGGGGTCAAAATTAGGTACCTCGGATTATATTCAAGTCAGCTTATATTCGAGTATATACGGTAGTCCAAATCAAGTATCCGTCTTTATTAGGTCATCGCGGAGCTTAAATCGTGTTTTGACATGTAGATTCTTCCCAGTAATTGAAAAGTTGACGAAGTATTCATAACATAGCAGAAAAGAACAGAAATGAGCCCCGTTCTCCATAAATCTGTTATGAACAACAAAAAGCTTGCGGATCAAATCCATTCTCCAAATTGGTTCGGCCTCAACGCTCTGATCTTGGATATCTTTTTGTCCCTGACTAACCTTGTGTGACAGGCTTGTTTCAGGAGAAACCCCACAATCTCCAGAACAACATCCGCACCTCGCTGGAGAAGAAGAAGCGCGGGTCGGGGCCAGCGTGGGGCAGTCGAGGGATCGGGGCCAGTGACGGAGGACCTGTGCAAGGTGAACTTTAGGGAATCCCTGTCTATCTGAATAGCCTAAAATTTCCCCTAAACGTTGGATCCGATGAGCATATAACGTGTTTGGTCCCAGTGACATATTACCATCATCCAGATTTGATCTCTGGTCTTGCTGCTTCCCAAATTAGCCCCAAAATTCTGAGTTTGATCCATTTGGGCTCTCTGAACCAACTTTGGATCCAAAACCTGATCCTCCGCTTGGAAATCCCAATCTGTTTGCTTTTGGCAATTGGGCCATTGCCTGTTTCAATATCATTGGTTGGTCAGAATCGGACGGAAATCTGGAGTCAGTCAATTCCCAAGTGAATTGGGATGATATAGAGTTCTTGGCCAACCTTGACAACTTCCAAGAGATGTCCGCTTGGCCACCATAGCAGAAGCAAAATGGCAGAACTTCAGCGTGTCCCCGGAAATCATATAGTGATGACTGTGTCCTCTTCTCCAGACCCCCAGGGAACCGTTTACATCTTCAAATCCAAGAGCCGAGGGAAGCCGGTGGTGTATCGGTTCTCCCTCAATGCCACCGTCCTGGCACCATGGCAGATGGTCTCCTCGGGAGATGGAGAGGTTCCGTCCTTCCAGGTGAGTTCCTTGAGATGCCTTGTGGGGTGGCACTCAAGGAAAGAGACTCCCGGGGGTGGGTTGACTTAGTCCCCCCCCCCGGCAATTTCATAAACCAGGAGCTTGAAAATCCCCTTCTGTCCAGATCTTTGACTATTCCCCCAATACTTCTTGGAGACCTTCTAAGTTGAGAATCCTAAACTGGAGAAGACCTCTGTTGATTGGTGGGGTTCCTTCTCAGGCGGTTGGTGTACTCCAATGGCCATCATCACCAGCCTCTCGTATGAGGACGATGGGCCTTGGAGTCCACCACAACCTATGGATTCGAGGCCCGAAAGGGGCAGGAAAGAGCTGTCCTTGTAGGGCTTCCTGCTGTGGGTGATGACCACCATGCTGGTGGTGATGGAGGTTGAGGAATGGGAAGCATGGGCGGAATTTGCCTCTTAGGCCGTGTCGCATTGAGTGATCTGTTCTCATTGATCCGTTGCTTAGGTGTATAAGGTTCCGTACGGTAACTTCACCAAGAGGCTGACCGCTTGTATGTCCACAGTAGGGCATGTCCAGCCGACGGGCCTCAAGAAGTGGATAATGACCACGTTGCCCTGCGATGCCAAGCGAGGGTGGAAATTTGACTTCAGCTTCTATGTGGCTTCTAAGGAGCAGCGGCAGACACGGTAATAATAATAATAATTTCATATCACAAATTATTCTGGGTTGAAAGGATTTTTGCGGGAGAAATTCGGCTCAGGGAACACCCAAATGAGGCTCCTTTCACGTCCCCAAGAGCTGGGGGCGCTCCATCCGTCATGCCGTACCCGGGTTTCGAACTGCCGACTTGCTGGCCTTCCAGCTAACAAGGTGAACTTCTTAACCACTAAGCCACCGCAGCCCCGACATCGTAATGAACCAGGAGAGAGAGAGCGAGACATGGCCCTTAAAGGGGGGACTCTTGAAAGCCAGCTACCCTCCAGTTGTATTCTAGTTTTAAATTTTAGAGGGCAAGTTTCTAGTCCTCATCAAGACAGCTGTACGCTTTGCAACACAGATGTGATGCACCACCACCCCAAGCGTCTTTGCTCCACGGGTTTCTCGAGGCCAGTTTCGCAGCTTGGAAACTGGCTGGGGTGTCACAGCGACCTCCCATTTTTAAGCCTCATTGGTCCCAATGTTTCCTAGGAAGCGAAAATTTTAGGAGATGAGGAATGCCAAAGATGAAATGGATTGACTCCATCAAGGAAGCAACGATTTTGCATGAAATGAACAGGGCTGCTCAGGAGAGGACATTTTGGAATTTTCTGGATTCTTAGGGTCACCGTCAATTGGATGGGATTTTCCAGAGTTCTTGGACTCCGAAACCCATCATTCTCAATTATGGGAATAATGGGGTTGAAATATCTACAAGGGCATCCTTGAAACTCAACGAAATGTTGTTGATCTTTTGATGTCATATTGAGCTTTCTGGGTCCCTTATTGCTTCCTTTGGTCTAGGAAGCTGTATTTCGCCCAGTCCCGTAAACCTCCATACCATGGCAGGGTCTGTCTGGCCCCTCCAGGTTGCCTGCTGAGTTCGAGTCCCGACGGACCCAACAAAGGCTTCTTATACGTCCCGAGCGAGAAAGGTGAGACCAAAAATTCCCAATGTTTTCGATATTGTATTACGTCACAGATTCTAGCTGTTAGATTGTGTTAGCACTAAAAAGAAGGGGAAAGAACAGATGAACTAAAGTGATTATTTGCAAAAACGCATTCCCACTCCACTTCAGAGGTTGCTGTTAGACAGATGTTTGATTAAATTGCAAGAATTTAATTTTTTTGGATAAACTGAAACTGTTATTAAGACGATAACTTTTTTTGGATTATAGAAAACAGTGGAATGTTGTAGCAAGTGATATGGAAGAAAGGTGGAAGTTAAAAAGAAAGGTGGAAGTTAAAAAGAAAGCTATCCCATTATGAATAATAATTATGGGTTATTATAATTTATTATTGAATTATTGTTCATTGGGAATAGTAATTCATAATGAATAATGGGATAGGAAATTGCTCAAAAGAAGACTCATTCGCAAGTTTCCTATAATAATGGTCTAATGATATAGGATTACTAATAGGAGCTAAAGAAGATAAATGAAGTAATGGAAGTAAATCTTTGTCCAAGAGTAAGAGAAGAGTTGTATATCAATTGAACATTTCTTTCTCTTTATTACTGTTAATTACAGGGGGGGGGGGAGTCAATGAAATTTTTAAAAAGAACTACTGAGTCTATTTTGTACCGTTGGGTTTAAACTATTGGCTTAATTAAATTAATTGCACACCATAAAATTGATTCAGACTTTTATGATGTCCCTTTCCAGGGCTTTTGAGATTTAAAAAAAGATGTTTTCTTTGATCTTTTGCTCTTTATTCGTTCATTACCTTTTTTTACCATTTTTTACTTAATTTGCAAACATCCTTTTCTTTTTGCGTTTCTAACAAGAGTTTCCAGAAACGTCAAGCCTCTCAAAATAGAACTGGAAGGAAGTTTAACTAGATGGTGGTAAAGAAGAACTAATAATCCAAACTTTTAAAACTTTCCTGTCGCCCTTTCTTGCTTTCCCCAGCTGTTCCTAAAGCTAAGCTTTCCGTTACATCTGGATTCAACCCGTGCAGGAACGCCAGCTGTGGAAAGCCGGCAGTGCGGCCGCTGGTGGATACGGGAGCGATGGTTTTTGTAGTTTTTGGGATTCTTGGCGTGAACCACACCCGGCGCACGGACAACCACGTCATAGGCGACATGGTACATGTGCTTTCCTACGTAGACTGGGATTTGGTTTAGACCAGGAGCTGTGATTCTGCTACATTTGCAAATTGCAAATTTGAGTGTGTGCAAATCCAATGGATTTTTGCGCAAAATGCAGTGATTTTGTGCAAAACTCTCTTTAAGCTTGAAAAAGTTGGAAACTCCTGGTCTATAGGGCGGTGATTTCTCCTAAGTCAATTTGGCTTCTTCTCGTTGTCTCACGTGTTTCTCTCTGTCTGTGGTTTGTGTCTCCTTGTGGAAAGGGCAGCGTTGTTTACGACGAAGGCTTCGACCTTTTCCAAGAGATTGGTCCCCTGTGCCGGATTTGCAAAGCCATCGCTAACAACACCGAACTGGTCAAGCCAGGAGGGGCCCAGTGCTTACCATCAGGTCTGGTCCAATATGACATTCCAGAGGGTGGATTCTGGGGGCTGCTATTTTGAAGGGGGGGTTCTAGGAATGGATCAGGGCTTCGGACAACCAGACTCCAGCTCCATGAAGCTCCCTAGTTAACCCCCTTGGCATAGAACTGGGATCTCAGGGCACCCTGAAATCAGGGGATAAATAAACCCGTAGTGAGAAAACAAGACAGGATGACATCAGGGTTGTAGATAAATTAATTTGGAGTTGAATAGGGGGGCGTATTTAACCAGCAAGGCTTTGCAAATTGGGGTTCTTCTGATGTAGCTTCTTAAATTAGAAAACTAATCTCCTTTTTGTCCCCCAGGTTATAGTATTTCTAACATCCTTCAAATACTTCACCCCGAATGTAAAAACCTCCCCGAACCAAACCTTCTTCCTGGACAGCTCTCCCACGGTGCAGTGGGGGTGAAAGACGGGAAGGTGCAGTGGATTTCTATGGCATTTGAGTCGGTAAAGTGGGCTTCTTTCTCTTTTGACTCTATTTCTGTCCTGTAAGACGTTGCAAGTAGATAAATAGGTACTGTTTCAGCGGGAAAGGTAACAGCATTCCGTGCAATCTGGTTTTGCTTTATAATTATTAAATTGCATTTACTTGCTCCCTTTATTTGTTAGTTACTTAAGAATTTATTGTTGTTATTACGGACTTCTTTGCTGTAGGAGTTCGTTCACAGCCTTCCTGATCCCATTAAATGCCCAAACTAATATGTAATTCTGTGTAATGTCTTGGAATGGTAGTTAAGAGCCATTAGCCCTACAAAATACCCCACAGCACACTGGCCTGAATAATCAAATGCGTGCCCATCCATCTATGCATCTTTCTTCTTTTCAGTTGTCTCCCTGTGTCTTCCCTTCCAGACGACCTACAAGGGGAAATCTTCTTTCCAGACCTACTCCGACTACCTGAAGTGGGAGACGTTCATCCAGGATCAGCTCCGGAAGTTCCCCGAAGGTTCGGCCTTGCGCCGGGGCTTCCAGACCTGCGAGCATTGGAAGCAGATCTTCATGGAGATCATCGGTCAGTGGCGCAAAGAGGCGGATGCCGCAACAAAATGTTGAAGCGCGGAGGGCTTTGTGGCCCGCTTCCCTGGCTAGTTCACAATCCACCGCTTCTGAGCATGCGCAGGTCGTTTATAGGCTGGTGGGCACCACCCCCACCTCTTTTCCTTCAGTACCTTTTGTGTTTCCACAACTCCCCAAAGTGCATAATTTGCTCTTTGGCTCAAGCAATGTAGTTTTGGCGTCTTAAGCAGATTAAAAGTCAAGGATAACAGATCGCCGGATGGGAAGACCGACTCCTTCGAAGTCAAATTCGTCCCATTCCTACG
The DNA here is from genome assembly GCA_030440675.1 of Furcifer pardalis. Classification (NCBI taxonomy): domain Eukaryota; kingdom Metazoa; phylum Chordata; class Lepidosauria; order Squamata; family Chamaeleonidae; genus Furcifer; species Furcifer pardalis. Next base: position 43,259,798 of record CP126891.1, read on the forward strand.
GTAGTTAAGAGCCACTAGCCCTACAAAAGACCAGATTGTATAAAAAAGACAGTCCCAGAATGGGGTGGTGTGGGTTCGAATCTGTACTCCATGGCCAGTCTTGTTGAGCCGATCGTAAACTTTCAGCCTCTGCTAGTGGTAGTTGGGGAAAGCTGTGTGGGCGAGTGGCTAGTGCTAAGCTGGGATTTGGGAGAGAAAATATGTTTATATGTAGCAGACCTAGACAGACAGACAGACATGTGCTTGATGATTTGGATAATCAAGGTTTTAATTATCAGCTTGGCCCGTGATCTCTGTTTTCTTCTCGTTTTCTCTTTCCCTGGTCCACCTCGCAGGGTTCTTAGGAAAGTGAAACTGAGGAAAGAGCCACAGATTGAAGTATTTGAAAAGATTACTGCCCTCTCAATGTTTCCTTCCTTCTCTTCAAGGGGTACAGAGCGCCCTGTACGGTCTCATCCTGTCCCTCGTGATCTGCGTGGCAGCCGTGGCCCTCTTCACCACCCACCTCCTCCTCCTGCTCCCCGTGCTGCTCACCATTTTAGGTACGCAGGGTTTGAATCTGACCTTGGCCAACACCAAGTTGTCCTTGGCCAACACCAAGTTGACCTTGGCCAACACCAAGTTGGCCTTGGCCAACACAAAGTTGGCCTTGGCCAACACCAAGCTGACCTTGGCCAACACCAAGCTGACCTTGGCCAACACCAAATTGACCTTGGCCAACACCAAGCTGACCTTAGCCAACACCAAGTTGGCCTTGGCCAACACCAAGTTGACCTTCACCAATACTGGTTTGGGAAATTCGGCATCTGTTGGGGATGTGGCAGAGACAGAAGCCAGTTTTAGCCCAGCTCTTCCGGTTGCTGTAAGCACAAAAATGTAGAACAGGGATTCTCAACCCGTGGCACCATTTGATGTGGCCCCACACCACACCAGGAAGTCCCATGTGGTGGAGGATGGACAAAATGGCCATCCAGCCCCTGAAGCTGCCTGAGGGAGCGTGACCCAGTGGCCCCCTGGTTTTAAGCGGTTGAGAACACCTGATGTAGAAGAAAGAACTGGTTCCCAATGTGACCCTAACTCAGGAATTCTCAACCTTTTAAAGCCAGGGGCCGGGTCACACTTCCTCAGACAGCTTCGGGGTCCAGATGGCCATTTCCCCCTCCCACCACCACATTGGCAGTGGAATGGTGCCATGGGCCGCATCTGGCCCACGGGCCACAGGTTGAGAATCCCTGCCCTGACCACAATGCACATTCTTACCCCCTTTCTATCATTTTAATCAATGTGGCTGCACATTTGACAGATGATGCGTATCGAAATCCCTCTCTCACAGCCGTTTCCCAAACCTCTTGTCTTCCAGGCGTCGTCTGTCTGGTGGTCACCGTCATGTACTGGTCAGGATGGGAGATGGGAGCTGTGGAGGCCATCTCGCTTTCCATCCTCGTGGGCTCCTCAGTGGACTACTGCGTCCACCTCGTCGAGGGCTTCCTCCTGGCGGGGGAGAACCTGCCGCTTCACTTGGCGGAGGTGAGACGGCCCGGCGGGTTGGGAGCGGATGGCAAAAGAGTCAGAATCCCGGACTAATCCTTCGGCGTTAAATTCATCCCATTGTGCAAAGTCTCGGAATTGGTAGTCAAGAGCCGTTAGCCCTGCAAAAGACTACATTAAAAGGTCTCCCTTTCTCAGATACCAGTTGTGCCCAAGACTGGTGCTCATCTCCATTTACAGCCAGTGCTGTCTGCAGACATTTCCGCGTTCACGTAGCAGGCATGACTGGATGCTGGAGTGCACGGAATGCTGTAACCTTTCCCACCCAAGTGGTACCTCTTTATCTACTTGCAATTTTCTTGCTTTTGAACTGCTAGGTTGGCAGGAGCTGGGGCAGGTCATAGGAGCTCTCTCCATTGTGCACCGCTTGGGTCTCGAACTGCTGGCCAGGAATCTGAATTGGAGAATTGTGTGTTTTATATTTATTGTTCCTTTCCTCTCTCTCTCCTGCTCAACCTTTTGCTTTCAGGACCCCATTTCCAGCCGTCAGTGGAGGACGATTGAGGCCGTCCGGCACGTCGGCGTGGCCATCGTCTCCAGCGCGGTCACCACGGTCATTGCCACCGTCCCGCTCTTCTTCTGCATCATTGCCCCCTTTGCCAAATTTGGCAAGATCGTGGCCCTCAACACGGGCGTCTCCATCCTGTACACACTGACCGTCAGCACCGCCCTCTTGAGCCTCTTCGGGCCACCTTTCTTCACCCGGAGCCGGACTTCGTTCCTCAAGGCCTTGGCCGGGGTCCTGATCACCCTGGGGACCGGCCTCTTTCTTTGCCTCTTGCTGCTGAGAAGCGGTTTCGAGATCCCCCTCCCCAATGGGAAGGCCCTATAGTTTCGTATCTCCAAATTACCCCCCTTAAAATATTTCCCCCTTTTTCTTCGTCTCCACCCTTAACACATCTGGAGAATTTCAGGAACCTTAGAAGCACGGAAGTTGCATTAAGTTACTTTATCCCAGCCGATGCTTGGAAATAACCAGTTAGAAACCACTAATTCCTTGGAATCAAAGACAGGAAATCTTTTTGGATTAGGGCTCCCCAAATACTGAATATTGGCCAGAAAAACCAACATCTCCCACCTTTTTGTAATTAATTCCTTTCCCCAAGTTGTAGCTGAGTTCTGTTACAATGTTAGGAAGGAAAACTGCAACTAATTCCTTTCCCCAAGGTGTAACTAAGTTCCATTACAACATGGGGAGGGGTAATTGCAACTTATTCCTTTCCCCAAGGTGTAACTAAGTTCCATTACAATGCACGGAGGGATAACTGCAACTAATTCCTTTCCCCCAAAGTATAACTAAGTTCTATTACAATGTGAGGAGGGATAACTGCCACTTATTCCTTTCCCCAAGGTATAACTAAGTTCCATTGCAACACAGGGATAGATAACTGCAACTAATTCCTTTTCCCAAGGTGTAACTAAGTTCTGCTACAATGCAAGGAGGGATAACTGCAACTAATTCCTTTCCCCAAAGTATAACTAAGTTCTATTACAATGCGAGGAAGGATAACTGCAACTTATTACTTTCCCCAAGGTGTAACTAAGTTCCATTACAACACAGGGATGGATAACTGCAACTAATTCCTTTCCCCAAGGTGTAACTAAATTCCATTACAACACAGGGAAGGATAACTGTAACTATTTTAATTCCTTTTAATACCGTAGATACAGGGACTAAACAACCAAGGAAGAAGACCGCACAATTTCAAGCGCTGGGTTGCATTGTGCCTTCCAATGGCCCATCTTGGCTGGGGATTTTGGGAAGTGTAGTCCGAGGAAGGAAACTGTTTCCAGGCTCAGGGTGGAAATGGGGTTCTCCTTTCTCATTACATTTCTCCGGCTATGTTTTATAAAAGAAGAGATCTGGGTTTTTTTTTTTTTTTTTGTAACTCCGGAAGTAAATCCACTCGACGCACTGTGGCTTTTTCTGATCTCGATGTCTCTCTCGTGCGCACACAATTCACAGGCACTTTAATTCCTCCCTTCCTGATTTTTATGCTTGAAAATGTCTATTTATTATCTCCACACGTACTCCCCAAGATTGATTGAAGTAGTGGCTTGTTCAGACAGCGGGCCATGGGTGGTGGTGGGGGTTTGACGTCAGAGTAGAAAGAAAACAGGCAGAAATTCAGCCACCTTCTTTTGGGCTAATTTGTTTATAACGACCTACGGCGAAACAACTGGCTTTGATATGGACGGATGCAGCTATCATCTCTTGCGATTAAAAGAGCATCATCTTTGTAGTTATGGCCATTTCCTCCTGGAACTCCCCCCGGACAGGGATTTCATCCCACCGGCCACCCTTCACGGCCACGAGCGACCTGACGGACAGCAGATGGTTTGAATTAATCTCCCAGTAAAACCACCGAACCGTCCCCGTTAACAAAGATGTTTAAAGCACCGCGGTTCTCTGATCGTCTTAATGGTGAAATAATGAAACCATCTCCCTTTTATATGCAGAACAGCTGTTCCTATGGAGCAGAAAGGGATTTTCTTCTTTCATGTTCTGATCAAACCCTGGACTGTCAAAACGAAGCCACTTTCTTGGCACCATGGGCCAGATCTGGCCCACAGGCCTTAGGTTGGGAAAATCTGTTGTACGGCATTGCAAAATCGACAGAGGCAGGGCTGATTTTTGAGGTGTCCTGTGGTCACGTGAGCCTCGTAGACATTTAGTCTCCATCGCTCTCTTTGCTTGGAAATCTCCCCAAAATGTCTCAAACTCAAAAGATTTTGTTCACGCAGTGATGGAGAACCTCGGCACTCCAGGCGTTCTTGGACTTCGATTCCCAGAAGCCCTGATGAGCAGGAAGCACTGGCTTGGACTTCTGGGAATTGTAGTCCAAGAACATCTGGAGTGCCAAGGTTGGTCATCATTGGTCTAGGGCAGTGATAGTGAATCTTGGCACTCCAGCTGTTCTTGGACTTCAATTCCCAGAAGCCCTGATCAGCAGGAGTATCGACTTGGGCTTCTGGGAATTGAAGTCCACCTGGAGTGCCAAGGTTGGCCATCATGCCGGACAAGGGATAGATCTCTCCCATACAAAGCAAGGGGAAAGGATTTCAGGTTTAGATACTAAATTAAGCCTTACCTGGAAATCGGCCCTAAAACATTTGCAATTCAATCTCTGTTCTTGCATTTTTAAAAAAAATCCTCATTTCTCAGCTGTCTTGGTTTTTTTCTCAATTTTTAAACCAATCCAGCTCATATTTTGAGGCTGAATCGGTGAGTTTTGGGTCTTCCGACGGAGAGCAACGATTTCTCTCTGGAAGGTAATAAACGGTGTGATATTTATTACGTTGCTCTGGTATAAATCCTTTCCAAAGGCAAGGTTTCCGGAGATTGATTCACGGAAGACTGAAGAATGCAAAGTTTTGTCTGGAAGTGAGGTTTCCTACTGGCTGGGTTTGTAAATCATGGTGACTGCAGAGGAAATGTAAAAAATCTAGGTTTTTATAACCCTGAATCTGTTTTGGATGCATCCCGCCGGAGCAAAAATCTGATCTGAAGACAGGTTTTTAAGCCAGCCGCTTTCACCCTCCGGAGCATGCGAGCTGTGGATGGTGGGAATCGGAGTCCAGCCTATCCCTGTTTTGCAAAATCAATTACTGAATGAATTTGTGGCGGAGTCAAGATTCGAACATGGGACTTCTCGATTTCTAGGTTCTCCTCTAATCCCTGAGTCCTTCCCTGGGTTTGTTTGGGAAGGAAAGATTTCTTTTCCCCCAAATAGTTAAAGGCCACCGTGTTGAAAACCAGTTGTATCTGACTCTAGGGTTCAGTGCTCCTCTCCATTTATAGCCCAACAGCCATTGCTGTCTGCAGATGTTTCCATGGACAGGCATGCCTAGACACCAAACTGCATGGAACGCTGTTTACCTCCCCACGAAAGTGGTCCCCATTTATCGACTTGCAATTTCTTGCTTTCGAACTGCTAGGTTGGCAGGAGCTGGGACAGAGACGGGAGCTCACTCAGTCGTGCAAGCACTCGGGTCTTGAACTGCCGAACTTCCGCCTCCCAGTCAGCATCTTAACCACATGAGATATAATTAGATATTATTTTATTTTAAAACAAAGGATGTCTATCTTCCCTTGAAACCATATAGGGCAAATATTTGCCCGTTTTCTTTTTCCAATTTCCATTATGATTTTTTTGTTCTGCTTCCCTTAAGTGTCAGCAACTTTTGTCTCCTCAGGGGACTTTAGACTACGGGTCCCATCAGCCCTGGCCAAGGATCAAGGACAACAGGGCCCAGACTCCAAAGATCTGGATGGCCTCAGGTGACTGGCCTTCGCTGTGTCAAATTATACTGTACCTGCATGCACGGACACCCAGAATTAAAATGTAGCTTCCATGCCTCTATCCCCAAATTAACTCAACACTCCAAATTTAAAAAAAGTTAATACACATTTGCATTCCCTCCCCTTGAGACTTATTGTTGCACAAGAGCAGAGAGTAATTAGCACGTCTCATCGTCTTAATCAGATGAACTGAACTTCTCAGGGAGATCCCAGGCGACCAAGGTTTGAAGCAAACCTTTCTATTTTTAATGCACCCAATTTCATCAGTGTACACAGGAGTGCAGTGGCTGAGTGGTTAAGATGTCGAACTTGACAGCTGGAATGTCAGCAGTTCAAGGCCTGAGTACTGCATGATGGAATGTGCTCCCGTCTCTGTCCCAGCTCCTGCCAACCTAGCAGTTCAAAAGCAAGGCGTTGCAAGTAGATAAATAGGGATCACCAGTGAGAAGATAAACGGCGTTCTATGTTTAGTCATACCTGCCACATGTCCATATAAATTTCTGCAGACAAAGACAGCTGTCTCTTTGGCTATAGATGAGCACTGAACCCTAGAGTCGGATACGGCTGGCTTTTGACCAAGGACGACCTTACACATTCCTAGCCTGGGTTTGATCTACAGAGATAATATAGCTATGCAAAAAAAAATAAGTATTTTTGGGATGGAGCAATTATATAAACCAGTGATGGCCAACCTTGGCACTCCAGCTCTTTTTGGACTTCAATTCCCAGAAGCCCAAGTCAGCACTCCTGCTGCTCGGGGCTTCTGGGAACTGAAGTTCAAGAACATCTGGAGCGCCGAGGTCGGCCATCACTGATATAGGCTATAATAGGAAGGAGTGAGTCACAGTGGATTTAAAATGCAGATGTTGGGTATATCTATTTATTTTTCTCCCGAAATAGTTTCATAGCACAACTTTCTCATGTATTGTGTCTCTATTCTGAACATCTGTTTTATGGGGGTTTGTGTGTTTTCCTCCGGCATTCTTAAGTTGTTGCACTTTTGTGAAATGCTGTTTTTGAAGACGGCTGTAAATAGAGAGGATTAAAAAGTACACCAATTTTTGAGATTCAAACTGTGGTGACCTCCTTGGGCCGGGCCCATTTCTTCTCTCTGCGGATGGCGCTAGGCTTGGATGGAAATTCCCTCTTCTCTGGCCTGGATCCTGGGAACGGCTGGGAAAGGCTGGGAAACGGGGGATCATTTACCCAATTCGTTCTGGATGGCGATGTTGGAACGTGGCAAAATAATGAGGTTCTTTTTTTTGGGGGGGTGTCTTTATTAGAATCAGCCTCGTTAGGGCTTTCTTCGCTTCCTCTTCGACAAAGTGGCTTCATCGGACAGTGAGAAACTGGCTCCCATTTGGAAGGGAAAAACTGGTAACTGGTATGTGAATGCGCAAGAAACATCTGCATCCGGTTCTTTCAAACTGAGATTTTGGGTTTTTTGGGGTCCAAAGATTTCGATATTAGTGCTAGTTCATCATCAAAAGAAGTAAACCAAAACAGAATCCAACATAAAACTTTTTAAAGGGGGGGATTTGAAGGGTTTTCTTAATGATTTCCATTGGATGGATGGATGGGAGGGAGGGAAATAGGAATTGGTGGGTGAGTGGATGGATGGATGGGAAGGAGGAAGCGATGGATGGATGGAGCTAAGAAAGGAAGGAGTGATGGATGGATTGGGTGGGTGGGTGGGAAAGAGGAAACAATGGATGGATGGAGCTAAGAAAGGAAGGAGCGATGAATGGATGGGGATGGAGCTAAGAAAGGAAGGAGCGATGGATGGATGGATGGAGCTAAGAAAAGAAGGAGGGATGGATGGATGGAGCTAAGAAAGGAAGGATGGATGGATGGAGCTAAGAAAAGAAGGAGCGATGGATGGATGGATGGAGCTAAGAAAAGAAGGAGCGATGGATGGATGGAGCTTAAGAAAGGAAGGAGCGATGGATGGATGGAGCTAAGAAAGAAAGGAGCGATGGATGGATGGAGCTAAGAAAGGAAGGAGCGATGGATGGATGGATGGAGCTAAAAAAAGGAAGGAGCAATGGATGGATGGATGGATGGATGGAGCTAAGGAAGGAAGGATGGATGGAGCTAAGAAAGGAAGGAGCGATGGATGGATGGAGCTAAGGAAGGAAGGAGCGATGGATGGATGGAGCTAAGAAAGGAAGGAGCGATGGATGGAGCTAAGAAAGGAAGGAGCAATGGATGGATGGATGGAGCTAAGGAAGGAAGGAGCGATGGATGATTGGGTGAGTGGATGGATGGAATGGATGCTTAAGGCCAGGATAAAATAGAGAGAAAGCAAACTCAACTAGAGTTTAGTCCAGGAGTTCTCAACCTTTTAAAGCCAGGACCCCAGTCACATTCCCTCAGACAGCTTTGTGGGCCATACGGCCATTTTGCCCTTCCTCCACCACATGGCACATCCGGCCCACTGGCTGCAGTTTGAGAGTCCCTGGTTTCGTCTTTGAATGTAAATTCAGTTAAATCTCCAGTCCATCATAGATGCATTAATGTGGATGCAGCTGATTCGCCGCCTCTCACTACACTGAATTTTACTCTCTAGGTCTAATTTTGCTTCCCCCTTTTAAATATATATCTCCAGCTCAGTTACAGAGAGAAAGCTTTTTCTCAGAAAGGGCAGATGTGCTAGCGACATTTTCCCATGCACAAGGCACATCTGTTTGGGTGGGGGGTGGAGGAAAACCTTATTTAATCCAAGAGGGGAAGGCAGTTAGAAACAATAGCAACCGGAGGAAGGGGGGGCGGTGAGCAGATATTTTTCCATCCCATGTTCTCCTTAATTTAACAATCTCGGGATATCACACGCCAGCAGCCTCGTGCCATTAAGCAAATGTTCTTTAAATTGATTTCAAATTAGCGGATTAATGATTCCCCTCACCTCCCGTCTGCTGTTTTCCGGAAGGGTCTAAGACCGCTGTTTTTGAGTCAAGGGAGGGTTTTCGGTTCTAAATGGACCGGTTTTGGTGGTCACACATCCCCATCTATTGAAAGAAAAATGAGAATTAAAACCTGCCAAGTTTCTAGCACATTGAGAAGGAAGGAAAGAAGGAAATGATTTAAAAATAAACTTGATAACATCAGCATTGTTACAGCTTAAGGCCGGGGCTCTTGACCTTTTCGAACCAGGGGCCAGGTCACGCTCCCTCAGTCAGCTTTGAGGGCAGGATGGCCATTTTGCCCTGCCTGCACGATGGAGGTGGCCATTTTGTCCCAACAGCTTCAAAGGGATGGCCATTTTGTTTCTCAAATGCCCTTGGAGAGGTGGGGTGATACCTTAAAAAGTCAATTTTTAAGTTATCAAGGGGACCCACATAAAATGGCCCCTTGGAGGGGTTGGGGCCCACATGAAATGGTGCTGTGGGCCGTATCTGGCCCATGGGCCTTGAGAACCCCTGGCTTAAGGACTTGAGTTTGGCCAAAGCCAAGAAAGTGGCTTTGTTTTGGCAGTTCAGGGTTTGAGCGGGACACAAACAAAGAAGAATCGGAAACGGGCACCGATGAGGGATTGCGCTTGGCCAACGATGAAGCCAAGAAAATGGTTTGATTTTGGCAGTCCAGGGTTTGATCAGAGCATGAACGAAGATGGATTTGAAGGGTGTCCTTCTCAAAACTCCTGGCTTTCTGCTACTCCCCTTCACAGTCACCTTTTCCTTCTAAAAAAGTAAAATAATTAAACATCTGTTCGGAAAAGGTTGGAAAGCTCGTTGCTTGAGGTATCAAACAGACAATTCATCTGGTACAGAGAGGATGCACCTGGAACCGCTAGATGGTGATGGCCATGATACAATTTGCCCAAGGGCGTTTGCCACATCGCATCAGACGAGTGGCTCTCCAGAGGGGGGATTTGGAAGCCCTCACCGCACACCGCCTTTCCAGACAGATGGTTTGATTTCCTTCCAAAGTTTGGTTGTGTTAAACTTGTAACCGCTGGCTTCCACTCAAGGCAAAACTCTTCATCGGCAGGGGTGCGGGGGAGGAAACGGCTTTTCCGGATCACCAATCCAAAATAGTCCAAAGGGTAATCTAAATGAGTCTCGTTTTGTGAATAAATTGCGCCAACGTAAACCTGGCGCTTACATCTTCCAAGGCTGACCATGAACCCTTTGGGAAGGCTGGCTGTTTATGCGATCTGACCCCGGGGCCAGATCTGGCCCAACAGGCCTTAGGTTAGGTACCCCTGAGTTAAAGGAAACCAACAGAGCCGATTCCAAAGTACGACACAAAGGAAAATCCCCTTATGAATGGATCGACTTCTAGTTGAGGCTAGCAAGTGAACCGAAGCTGGGGTCTACCGTTCCCAGAATCCCCTGACCAGCAGGGGAAACTGGGATTTGTAGTCCACATAGGTGACTCTGTTATTTCTTTCCTTCGCATGACTCTCTTAGCTGCTTCGGGGCTACATTTTCTCAGTGCACCCTTCATATCCTCGCCCGCCCGCCCCAAAAGCTGCGGAAAATGGAACTAAATAAACAGTAAATCAAACTCAGCCACCTTTACTGACTTCTTGTAATGGGAGGAAAAATTTGTGCTGGCTCAGCAGAAATTGTACGAGTTTCAAAGGTTTCCATCCCCCCCCCCCCCAATCCATGCACGTCGACACATTTAACTCTTACAGATACAAGCTAGGTGTTTGGAGTACAAAAGATATCGAGATATTCCTGTCTTGCCAAACCTTAGCTACGCTTGGTTCTGAAAAACTCAGGTTTGGGGTGGGCCATTTGTGGCCTACGGGTTACCCTAGGCCTGTTCCACATCATAGCTTTATGATTGTGCACGTCAGTGATGCACCGGCCAAGGTTTGAGCCGTTGGACTTTGCCCCACAAAACTGATCTCCGGCCTTTTCCGTCCCAGGCACTTGCCTGAATCTGATGAATCTGGCGGCTTCGTGGTTAAGACGCTGAACCTGACGATCGGAAGGTCAGCAGTTCAAGACCCGAGTGCTGCATTGATGGAATGAGCTCCCGTCGTCTGCCCAAACTTCTGCCAACCTAGCAGTTCGAAACTACAAGAAATTTGCAAGTGGATAAATAGGTACCTCTTTGGTAGGAAAGGTAACAGTGTTCTGACATCAAGGCATGACGGAAACGCCTGCAGACGCAGATAGTGCTGGCTCTTTGGCTGTAAGCAGAGGTGAGCACTGAACCCTAGAGTTAGACACGACTGGCTTTTGAGCAATTAAGACCTAACGATTGGTTGGGATTGATAGGGGCAGGGGAAGAAGATATTGTGTTTCAACCCAACGGGATAACCTGAGCATTTATTGCTTGCTAAGCGCTTAATTGTCCAATGCAAAAATTAAGCCCACCAATTCTCCAGTGATGCGCGAAGCACCAGGATGTCCAGATGGCAGGAACAAGTGTTTACGGAAGCATCACCGTCTTGGTGAGCATTAAACAAGGCAAAGAAGCACACCGGAGCATTGCTATAATCCTCGGGAATGCTCACCGGCACGGTCTAATTCCTCTTCCTGATTTATTTATCTCTGCATCTTCTGCGCACGGGGTTTTATTGTTGCTGCTAGTTATTTATGCATAGTTCGGGATCCGTCCTCAGAGGCGCCACCAGTGATGCATAATTCAAGCCTGCAGGTGTGCTCCGATTCTGACTCTCTTGCTGTGCCCGGGAAGAGGTAAAAATCTGGGCCAGGGATTAACCCAGGCATGGTTCTGGATCAAGGATGCTCGTGCAGTTCTCAAAAGAGCACTTTAGGGGGATCTGAGCAAAGGTAAAGGCCAGCCTTTCTTGAAAGCCAGGTTGTGTCCGACTCTAGGGTTTGGTGCTCGTCTCTGTTGACATCCAAAGAGCCAGCACTATCTGCATCTTCAGACATTTCCATAGACATGTGGCAAGCATGACTAAACAACGGAGTGAATCTATCTCTCTGTCTGTCATCATTCTTTCTTTCTCTTTCCTTCCTTCTTCCTTCCTTCCTTCTGTCTGTCTTCCTTCCTTCCTTCTTCCTTCCTTTCTTTCTCCCTCTGTCCCTCTCTCTCCCTTCCTTCCTTCTTTCCTTTACCTTCTTCCTTCCTTCCACTCTTCTTCCTTCCTTCCTTCCTTTCTCCCTCCATCCATCCCTCTCTCTCTTTTCCTTCCTTCTTTCCTTTTCCTTCCTTCTTCCTTCCTTCTGTCTGTCTTCTTTCCTTCTTCCTTCCTTCCACTCTTCTTTCTTTGTTTCTTTCTCTCTTCCTTCCTTCTTTCCCTTTCCTTCCTCCTTCCTTCCTTCCGTCTTTCTTCCTTCCTTCTCCCACTCTTCTTCCTTTCTTCTTTCCCTTTCCTTCCTTCCTTCCTTTATTTATTTATTTATTTTTCCCTCCATCCCTTTCTCTCCCTTCCTTCCTTCTTTCTCTTTCCTTCCTTCCACTCTCCTTTCTTTCTTTCTTTCTTTCTTTCTTTCTTTCTTTCTTTCTTTCTTTCTTTCTTTCTTTCTTTCTTTCTTTCTTTCTTTCTTCCTTCCTTCCTTCCTTCCTTCCTTCCTTCCTTCCTTCCTTCCACTCTCCTTTCTTTCTTTCTCTTCCTTCCTTCCTTCCTTCTGTTCAAGGTATATCTCTTGATCCCTGAAATCTTTCTCTGAATAATAAAAAAAAATCTGGATATTTTTTTTATGAATGGGCAAAGAGGCTCCTTTTGATTGCAAAAGAGTATTTTTAGGCAAGTATTATTTTCTTTTCTCTGTTAAGAGACATTTCTCCCGCACCCCGCTGCTCAATAGACAAGGCATCCATGCCATGCCTGCTGTTCTTCTAAAGAGAAATACAGTACAGTACATCTCAAAGGTTTTTTTTCTCTCTCTCTCTTGCTTTCCCTGGTTCTATGAATGAGCTCTCCGGAGCTAAAGCATTTCATTAATGAAAGGGTCTTGGTCAAAAGCTTATTTCTCTCTGGAGGGAGGGGGTGAAAAACCCCATTCCTATTCCAGATTAAAACATCTCTCCCTGTAGCCATTTAAAAAGGTCTTTCCAGTAAAAGAAAAAGAAAAACGGGGTGGGGGAGGCAAAGAAGAACCGGCTGTCAGGAAACAAGGGAGTCTCTGAAAATACGGAGCAGCTATTACATGGGTGATAAGACCAAGGCTTTGATCTTTTAAGAAGGCAGGTCTTCTATGACCCATGTGATGGAGCTTTGAAGTTTCAGCCTGATAAAGTTTTATATATATCTTCTTTTTAAAAAAGGAATGGTGGTTTCTTACCACCTCACGTTGAAGCTAAGAGGAACCCAAATGACTTCTACATTGGCCTTGGGTGGCTTTTATTAGATACAGTTGTACCTCGCTAAAAGAGCATAATGCGTTCCATGGGATTGCTCTTTAAGCGAATTTGCTCTTTAAGTGAAACACCATTGCAAGTGACCAATTGTGGAGGGGATTGTGAACCTCGATTTATTTGTTAAGCAAGTTTTTGGTTGGTTTTATTTGTTATGTGAAGCGAACATTCAGAGAAAATTCTGCTCTTTAAGCGAGGCGCTCTTTATGCGAGGTTTGACTCTTGGGTAACCATCCATCCATACATCTATCTATATACAGTATCTATCTATCTATCTATCTATCTATCTATCTATCTATCTATCTATCTATCTATCTATCTATCTATCTATCTATCTATCTATCTATCTATCTATCTACAGTATCTATCTATCTATCTATCTATCTATCTCATCCATCCATCAATTCCTCTTTCCCATCCATCCATCCATCCTTCCTTCCATCCACCCAAACCTTCCTCTTTCCAATCCATCAATCCATCCATTGATCCATCAATCAATCCATTTTTCTTCCATCCATCCATCCTTCCTTCCATCCTTCCTTCCATCCACCCAGCCATCCAATGCTTCCTCTTTCCCATCTATCCATCCATCAATTCATCCATCAATCCATTCTTCTATTAATCCATTATTTTATCCAACCATCCATCCATCCATCACTTCCCTCCCTCCCTCCCTCCCTCCATCAATCAATCCAGCTAGCCAGCCATCTATATACAGTCAAACCTCCCATAAAGAGCAAACTCGCTTAAAGAGCAATCCTGGGGAACGCATTATGCTCTTTAAGCGAGGTACAACTGTATCTATTTAAACCAATATCCGTGTTCTAGGACTAACACCAGATCCATCCACCCATCCTTAGATTTCTCTTTCCCACCCACCCATCTGTCCGTCCACCCATCTGCAAATATGATTTTGTTTGGTCGCCATCTATGGTTGGTGACGTGTATTTTTGTGTCAGAGAAAGGTTAGAAAGGTTTTTTGCAGGGCGCGCCCGAAAGACACGGTTTCTAAACTGGTTTTTTAGTTGTCTATGTCATTTTGCTGTGAGCACTGAACCCTAGAGTTGGATACAACGGGCTTTTGAGCAAGGGTGACCTTTACCTTTAAGGCCTCCCCAACTGGAGGTGTGTAATCTAGACCTTTCCAAAACAAAATAAATAAATAAATCAGTTTTCCACTTTCATGTACAAAACAGCAGCTGTATTGTACCTCCACTAGAGGGTCGTAATTTAACAAGAACAGCAAATCCGTCCACTTCTGGCCTCTGTGCGCCATAAATCCTTTGCAATAGATTTTATTGAGTCTATGCATTTTCCCTTCTGGTCTACTGAGTTCAGGATTATTTTGTGTTCCCTGGAAGTGCTTTTCATGCTTGTGTACACATTTTACGACTCTACGAGGAACCTTTGCCTCACACCGGCCACTTTGCTGTTTTCTCTCTCAAAGGATGTTTCTCTAAATCAAACCTTCCCTTGCACTTAAGGTGACCTATTGCATTGAAGGTGAGCCTAGGAAACATTTCCTTCCTGACTAGAAAGCCAACATCTGGTTGAAAGACTGCAGCCCTTCCTAAGCACTGCACAACAATGATTTCGCTACTGGGAATAACGCATGCGATTTACATGATATTGAATGTGCTGATTCCAAATCTGAACTCAGAATTTGCCTATCGTGTAAGGCATGCTATAGCTATTCAGATGATATTGGGTAATGTGTTTTTCCATGGGAACATTGTAACAGTTGCAGCTACCGCTCTGCCTGCTGCCGCCTCAGCTGAATCACGTCCCCTGCTGGCATGCATGTTCCAGCGTGTCTGGGTAAATCAGGGAGTGGAGGTCAGAAATACTGGTAGGTATACCAGGCAAGATGGACCAAAGACTGATCTCGAGTGCGAAACCATCTTATTGGATACTACAGCTAGGCCATCATGAGTCTGTTTTGAGCTAAAGAGGAGTAGGCACAGATGTGTTAATAAACCGGACAATTTTTGCTACATTTGTGGCAAATATATCCTGTGTGATCAACGCTAGAATCTAACCAAGAGGGTGAGATTTGCTAACTTTAGATGCTAGGCAGAATCAGGCTTCCGATTTGGATTCAGTGCACTTGATTTAGTATAGGATTCGACCAAGTAGCAGACCATATTTATTTTTATTTTATTTTGTGATGCAGTGTAATACACGTCTTCCCTCCCTGTTTCTCTCCCTCGCTTTCCTTCTTTCAATGACTAGTAGTCGTAAAAAAACTGACAGGTTCATTAACTAGAAAATAGATTTCGTGCTCGTAGGGACCAAATTCGACTGACTTGGCAAACTAGCAGCCCCATCTGGCTTTCTTTTTATTGCTTTGCACTTCATGGGTAAAGGGAAGGAGACCTTCTCAGCCCCAGTCGCGGGATGTCTGAGGAAGATGGAAGGATGGCGCTACCACCCCCACCCACCCACAAAATCTGCTGCCTGAAGCAGCTGGTGCTATTTGTAAGGTCCCTGAAAGCCAACGCGCGCTGCTCGTTTCCGGAAAGCTTCATCATACATCGATAATGGGGCAAACATGAATCGCTCTGGTTTGAGTGGTAAGTGTAGCCCAATTTGAAACCCGAGGGAGTCAGGATCAAAGTATTTAGGAGTGGACGTCACGGTCACCCTTGCTCAAAAGCCAGTCATATCTGACTCTAGGGTTTGGTGCTCATCTCTGTGTATTGCCAAAGAGCCACTGCTGTCTGCATTTGCGCAAACAGCACCCGTCGTCTGTCCCAGCCCCTGCCAACCATGCAGTTCGAAAGCAAGAAATTGCAAGTAGATAAATAGGTTCCACTTCCGCCAGGAAAGGCAACAGTGTTCTGTGCACTCCGGTGTCTAGTCATGCCTGCCACGTGTCCATGGAAACGCCTGCAGATGCTGACAGTGCTGGCTCTTTCTTTTCCTTCCAGCGCGCAGAAATTCCTCCCTGTCTTCATCCACCATTTTCTTGTATCATCTTGTTATTGTCAAAGCTGTCCTTTGTCCCTAAAACCCAGCAAGGCAATTAATCAACAGCCAGGCATTAAATCCGATTGTAATATTTTGTGTCTGTGTGTTACTATGGGCTGCATACAAATCCAATAAATCAAATCAATTAAATCAATCAATCTCCCGGAGCATTGCATGGAATTAATAATCCCCTAATGCAAAAGTTCTCAACCTTTTAAAGCCAGGGGCCGGGTCACGCTCCTTCGGACGGCTTCAGGGGCCAGACGGCCATTTCGCCCTGCCGCCACCACATGAGACTTCCTGGTGTGTGGGGGGGCACATGAAATGCTTCCACAGGGCCACATCCGGCCCATCGGCCACACAAGTTGAGAATCCCTTCCTTAATGACCCAAGAGCAATTTGTACACTTGGCTATTTCTCTGTCTCTCTGCCGTTTCATCCTCTTGTAACCACCACTTTTAAACAGAAAAGTAATTTTCATTCGTGCGTCGGACGCAGTCTTCACAAATG
Source organism: Furcifer pardalis (assembly GCA_030440675.1). NCBI lineage: Eukaryota > Metazoa > Chordata > Lepidosauria > Squamata > Chamaeleonidae > Furcifer > Furcifer pardalis. The sequence goes on from CP126891.1 coordinate 43,276,416, forward strand.
AAGGATGGCAAAGACTGCGCAGAGAGAAAATATCTTTCCGTTTAATTAGCGAGCAAAGGGAACTTCTCTCTCTGCCGTTCGTCACCCTCCTCTCTTTCTTATTAAAGTCGGAAGGTGGGCCGGAGGGGGGGGAGGGAAATAGATTTAAATGCAAATCAAAACCAACAAGAAGATACAAGCCAGCAAGGTAAGGATTTATCTGGCTTATGCTCTCCTCTGCCAGGAAATGGCAGGATGCATCCATCTACTCGACCGATGCCAAACTTGGGCCGGATTTGAGCTATGGATCCGGACAGAAACCTGGATGCAGAAAGAGGACCATTCCAGCTGCCTTAAATCCTTACAGTCCCCAAGACAGCTTTTGGGTCTGGTTTTGGGGCAACGTGGGTTTCTCAATATCTTCGTGTTGCGTTGTGCCAATGGGAATGATGTCAAAGTGGCGTCCGTTCCCCTCATGATCATGAAGCCTAGTGGGTAGAGCAGGGCTTGTCAACCTACGGCCCATGGGGTGGACCTGGCCCGCATCACCATTCCATGTGGCCCGCATCACTGCCGCGGAAAGTGGACGCATTGACAACAGCCGTCGATGTGCCCGTGGCTGTCGTAAACACGTCGACGACAGCCGCGGACGCATTTTACAGCAGCATTCATGGCGGCGGCACCACCAATCCGGCCCGCTCAGCTGCCTGAGGGGGTGTGACCCAGCCCATGGCTTAAAAGGTTGAGAATGCCTGGGGCAGAGGATCACTGACTCGGGCCATCAAGCTGACGTCTCCACAGCTTGTCTCAAGACAGATCATGCTCTCTGGCCTACCTTACAGGGGTGTCGTTGTGAGGACATAGAGAGCCACAGAGCCATGACCCAGAGAAAGGTTGAGCGCTCTATCACTTAGAGGAAATGGAAACCAACCCTCTACCACAGGGGTTCCCACCACATGGCAAACATGAAATTGTGCCATGGTCCACATCTGGCCCACGGGCCACAGGTTGAGAATCCCTCACCTCCATTCTTTTTTTTTTTCCCTTCTCCTACGCCAATATTTCTTCCTTGGCCACCAGAAAACTGGTTCAAATTCTGGGCCTAATTATCTCATCATCACCCAAGATTCATTCGCATCTCTTCTTATTTTTATTTTTCTTTCCGTGGCAGCAATTAAGAAGCAGCTCGTTAGGTCCGTCATTACAGAGCTTCTTCAAACTTCGATGTTTTCCTTCCCTCGCTACCGGAGCGATACATATTTATAAAGAGGGTTTTAGGAAAGCATAACGGATCCATCAATTTATCCATGTTTTGGCGGCGCGTGCGGCAAGATTTCGATGACGGTTCGTCGGCTTGTTAGATGGACGGAAAAGTAAATGTGAGGAAAAAGGTGAATAAAATTATAAATTGATTGAGAAGAAAGGCTGCGATTTCTGATTTATTTAGCACCAAAACAGGGGCTCCAAAACTTTCCGAGCCAGGGGCCGCGGTCACTGTTTCTCAGTCAGCCGCGAGGGCCGGACGGCCATTTTGCCCCGCCTGCACAATGCAACCATTTTGTCCTGACAGCTTCAAAGGAGCAGCCGTTTTGTTTCTCAAATGCCCTTGGAGGGGTGGGGGTGCCACATGAAATGGTGCCAGGGGCCGGATACGGCCTTCAGGCCTTCGGTTGGCAACCCCTCCACTAAATATAAGGGCTTACAATATAATAAATTGGTTTCAAGCTCAGGGGAGAGAATACACAGAGTTTTCTCATCTTTGCCTGTGGAACTCTCTGCTACATGAAATAGCAGGTTTTGGTTAGCACAGAATAGTTAAAGTTGGACTTTAACGCTGGCTCGTGAGCTGTTCAAATTAAACACAAGGAAAGCCTGATAACGGAGGATAATAAGAGGGGGGAAATTAGAATATATATCAATCAAGCCGACAGAGCTGAGTTCTGATAGGCAGAGGTGTTTATTTAAAAGAAAAATAATGATTGTAGTTTGAAGAATCACATTCGGAACCTTGTCTGATGAACTGTCGCGCATATTAATTATGTCTTACGCCATAGCCGTGCTCCTTTGTCAGATAACACATTATTATAAGCCGCAATTAAAGATTTTTAATAACAAACATTTCCTGCCAGAGGCAGATGTACTAAAGCATCTCATTGGTTTTTCTAATTAAGAAAAGGGATGTATTTATGAATCATGGCTGGTTTTATACCAGGAGTTTGCAATCTTTTTAAACCGAGGGCCATTGGGTCACGCTCCCTCAGACAGCTTCGGGAGCCGAACGGCCATTTTGCCCTTCCTCCACTACATGGCACTTCCTGGTGTGGTGGAGGCAGTGGGGAGGCCACATGAAATTGTACTGTGGGCCGCATCTGGGCCGCTGGTTGAGAATCTTTGTTTTACTCCCTGCCTTTCTTCCACCAAACTCATGGCCTTCTATACAGCTCTCCCCCATTTTGACCATCATCACAATCTACCGATAGTAAGGTAGGTAATTGCTGATTTAACTACTTTAACTATTTCACAATAGTGTAAAGAAAACAGTTCCTTCGTACAGTAGGTCAGTTACTTTGGGGACCAACTGCCCAGTGGAGATCTTGAGATGCAATTCCTTGAATCCCAGCTGCCCTGTAGTGTGAAAAAGGAACTTTTCTGAGCTCGGTTTAGTTATTTAGTAACTACTGCAATTAACTAGTTACAAGTAACTGTGTTACTCATGATAGTTACTTGTGCAAGTTACAAGTAAAAAGTTACATGTAACTTGTGTGCGCATCTGTCATACAGAACATTGGGTGGAATTAACAGGACTGACCCCCCCCCCCCAATCCATACTTGGATTCTCGCAAACCCACACTCGGGAGAAAGAATAATGAAAGGATTGCTTGAAGGCATTATTAAAAAAGAATTCAATTTAACTTATCATTAGTTTTAATTACATCTTTTCCTCCCCCCCCCCCCCCGGGTTCTCCGACCGAAGCCACCTTCCTGTGCGATAATTTAGTTTTGTTCTTTCCTTTTGCCTTAATGTAAACTGTGGTAGTTTACAATCTAATTACAGTGAGGTTTAATCGAGTTAGGCGGGATGATGTGTCACCCTCGGAGCCTTTTCTGATTTTCTAATTATGTCCTTTTATCTCCTGGCTTTAGGGATTTGCGGGGAGGAGACATTAAAATCAGCCAAGAAGGCCAGGAAAGATTATTTTTTCCCCCTTTCCCAAAAACAAACAACAATGTAGGACTCTAAATCTCTTCTTTCAGTCTGTTTTCCCCCCCTTTTCCTTTAAATAAATAAATATAATATTTTTTTAAAGCCAGCTTGGCATAATAGTAAGACAACTGGAAGCGAACTGACAAAATTGAGGTCTAAAGCAGGGGTTCCCAAGCTACGGCCTGTGGGCCAGATTTGGCCCATGGCACCATTTTATGTGGGCCCCAACTCTTCCAAGGGCATTTGAGAAACAAAATGGCCAAACTAAAAAAAATTCATGGGCCATCCCTATAGATGTCCTTTGTCAGGGATGTCCAAACTAAAGCCTGTGGGCCGGAACTGGCCCCTAATGCCAATCCATCCACCCCGCACTGCCCTCGTTGCTCCCAGGAGTAAAACACACCCAGACAGGTGTGTTTTACTTCCACTTCTGGGAGTGACGAGGCCAGTGTGGGCCAGATGGATTGGCAGATCTGGCCCACAGACCTTAGTTTGGACATCCCTGACATAGGATATCTATAGAGATGGCCCATGGATTTTTCGCCTTTGGCAGCAGGTTGGTCTAAAATTTAGATTCTAAATGATCTCTGGGGACCCCTTTTTAATTCATGTATTTTTATTCTGTCTTTGTCCATGACTGTGTGTGTTTTTAATCAACTTTTCTTCTTCTTTCGGAAAATAATAATAAATAATCCCAGCACTTAAAGACCGGAGCAGGACTGATGGCGAAATTAAACTTGCCAAAAGTGCCTTGTTTAATTGAAAATGCCATCTGTAATTTAAATGTCAGCGCTGAGGATGGTTATTTTTTTAAGAAAAAAATCCTTCTTGATTGCTGTGCCTCGTTTTACAGTTTCAAAACAGACAAGAAGAGGTGGTAAATGGAGCATGGAACACCGCCAGGCAATGGTGCCATTTATAACCCTCCCTGACTGGATTTCTCCTTCCATTTCTCTCCCTCCTCTTTTATCTCTTTATTTTCGGTCCATCTTTTACCCCCCTCCTTTCTCTCTCTCTCTCTCTCTGCCCTTTAGAAAATGGATCCAAATCTCAACAAAAGGGAGAGAGAAGCTGGTTTAAAAATAAAATGCATGGAAAGAGGAGCAGGTTTTTCATCACTCAGGGCAAGTGACCCTTGTGGAGACTCTTCCTGATACTCAGGAAAGTAGCTTTGTGAGTGGGGTGGGGAGGGTGGCACGGAAATAAGCAGAGACCCCCCCCACACACACACACAGGTTGTCTAGTGTCAGAGATAAGCTTCCTTCCAGTCCTGTGGAGAAGAGCAAAGGGGCTGTCTTGGGGGCTGGGAGGAGGAGGAGGAGGAACCGCTTGTAAGGGTCTGGAAATGACAAGGAGGGAGGAATAGAGGACAAGAAAAGGAAGGAAGGAGAGAATAGAGGACACAAGAAGAGAAGGAAGAAGAGAGGAGAGGAGAGGAGAGGAAGGAAGAATAGAAGACAATAGAATGAAGGAATAGAGGACAAAAGAAAAGGAAAGAAGAATAGAAGACAAGAGAAGAGAGGAAGAAGGCAAAAGAAGAGAGGAAGGAGGGAAGAATAGAAGATGAGAGAAGGAAGGAAGGAAAGAATAGAGCATAAAAGAAGAGAGGAAGGAAGAATAGAAGAAAAGGATGGATGGAAGGAATAGAAAAGAGAGGAAGGAAGGAGAGAATAGAGGACAAAAGAAGACAGGAGGAAAGAATAAAAGACAAGAGAAGAGAGGAAGGAAGGAAGAATAGAAGACAAGAGAAAGGAAGGAAGGAAAGAATAGAGCATAAAAGAAGAGAGGAAGGAAGGAAGAATAGAAGACAAGAAAAGGATGGAAGGAAGGAAGGAAGAAATAGAAGACAAGAGAGGAAGGAAGGAAGGAGAGAATAGAGGACAAAAGAAGACAGGAGGAAAGAATAAAAGACAAGAGAAGAGAGGAAGGAAGAATAGAAGACAAGAGAAGAGAGGAAGGAAGAATAGAAGGCAAAAGAAGAGAGGAAGAAGATAAAAGAAGAGAGGAAGGAAGGAAGAATAGAAGACAAGAGAAAGGACGGAAGGAAAGAATAGAGCATAAAAGAAGAGAGGAAGGAAGGAAGAATAGAAGACAAGAAAAGGATGGATGGAAGGAAGGAAGAAATAGAAGACAAGAGAGGAAGGAAGGAAGGAGAGAATAGAGGACAAAAGAAGACAGGAGGAAAGAATAAAAGACAAGAGAAGAGGAAGGAAGTAAGAATAGAAGACAAGAGAAAGAAAGAATAGAGGACAAAAGAAAAGAAGGAAGAAAAGAGAAGAGATGAAGGAAGAATAGAAGGCAACAGAAGAGAGGAAGGAAGAAGAAAAAAGAACAGAGGAAGGAGGGAAGAAGAGAAGGAAGGAAGGAAAGAGGATAAAAGAAGAGAGGAAGGAAAAACAGAAGACAAGAAAAGGATGGATGGCTGGAAGGAAGGGATAGAAAAGACAAGAGAAGAGAGGAAGGAGAGAATAGAAGATGAGAGAAGGAACAGGATTTTAAGGGCAGCGTTTTCCGGGGGCTTTGAGGATTCTGGTTTTTAAAACATTTAGGGGCCTCTTTTGAGGAGCCTCTGGTCCCCCCTGTGAAATCAGGGGTTCCGAAGCCTCCGTCGGTTGACTGGGAGGTGGACTTCCTCCTTTCTCCAGGTTTATGAATTGGTGAAAGATCTGATATTCCACCACCACCACCACCACCACCACCACCCCTGTTTTAAAATAACATGTCAATGGCGTCACCTGCTGGTCATATCTAAACACAGCAGCTTCAGTTTACTCCGTATCAAAAGGGGGTGGGTGGAATCCCACAAGTTCATCAAAACACAGGCACATGGGAATGAGAGTGGAAGCAGCTTGATATTTTATTTATCCGCACATGTGTTTGTGAGAAAGTCTCTCGTGGGAGTTTCTTTTGCATCAAGACAAAACTGCTGTGAGCCCGCGCTTCTCGAGCATCTCTCTTCCCAGGGGGGAATCCAAAGGACATCCAAAGCAACAGGGACCAGAAGGCAGGATACGGCCGCGATCTTTGGTACAGTGAAATTTCGAACAGCGTAATTAGAAACTCCAGCTCCTTTGAGCCGCATCGACATTCAATTCCAAGGTTCTCTTGCTTTTCGTTATTTTGGACTACAGTGCCCATGATGCACGACCTTGAGAGCTTTCGTTGAATTGACAGGTTTCCTTTTGGATGGCTTCAGGCCGAGCATTGGAATGGATGGGTTTTCCCCACCCCAAATCGGAGTCTCCCTCTACTGATATCTAGCAAAGCTCGCTTGGACTTAAACTTAGTTTTAGCCTAAGGTTAAGGATCATGTGTTATGGAATTCCAGAGAACTAGATCATCGTGGGGGTGGTGGGTGTAAATCTTGCAAAGTTAACGTAGTGTTTCGCCCATGCAAAAATTCTCTTTTATTTTGCGTGTGCACCGTAATCGACTGGGGTGCTCTCAGAGGCCGGATTTAGGGTTCAACTGTCACGCTGCTGTGGGTCACCCGTGCTCCATACCACCCCCTCCAGAAGACCGTGTCTTGGCCGCCGTGCTTGAAACAGACGAAACGGACTCCCGGGCCGTAGTCAGTGAAGGTGTGTGTGATCTAAGATGGAGGGAAAGAGAGACAGTTCAGGGGCATGGATCACAGGATGGAAATGTTGGCTTTCAGACTATACCAGGGATTTTCAACCTTTGGCCGGATGCGGCCCACAGCACCATTTCATGTGGCCCACCACCACACCCGGAAGTGCCATGTGGTGGAGGAAGGGCAAAATGGCCGTCCATCCCCCCCCCCCCCAGAAGCTGTCTGAGAGAGCGTGACCCAGTGGCCCCTGGCTTTAAAAGGTTGAGAGCTCCTGAACTACACCTTTCAGAATCCACCGTGGCTATCGTGGGTGGGGGATTCTGGGAGTCTGTTTCTCAGCCACACACTCCTTCCACCCACCTCGTTCCACTCGCCGTCACCGTCCTGCGGTACAGCGATGGTGTCGCTTTCGAATTCTGCCACCACGTCCTCGTTCTCAGACAGCAGCTTGACCTTCAGGTTGTAGAGGCAGCCCGCATCGCAACGGCCGGCGTACCTGCAGCACGAGAGGTGTAACAAAGGAAAAACTTGCCTGCCATATCACAGTGAAACCAACAGGATTGGGTTTGGGCAGATTAAAATTCACTGTCTCTGTCATAGCTTTATCGGTCCAAGGAGAATCCAAAATTCAAGCAGGTGTATGAATCTGTACCAGTAGACATTGTTCTGAGACCAGGAACGGGTCTTTTGTAGAGCTAATGGCTCTTGATGAGCCTTTCCATCACAACTTGCCCAAGCAAAATCCACACGCTAAGAAATGTTTAGCACAGAGGGAATGGAGATACTATTGGACTGGGGCTGCAGCGGCTCTGTGGTTAAGAAGTTGAAGTGGTACCTATTTATCTACTTGCAAGTTCTTGCTTTCGAATTCCTGCATTGGCAGGTGCTGGGTCAGACATGTAGAGAATCAGGTCTCGAACTGCTGACCGGCCAACCTTCCAGTCATCAAGTTCAGCGTCTTAACCACTAAGCCATTGCAGTCCTTTAAACTGGTAAATCCACACAAATTTAGACACTGTGGGGGATTAGGGGGGGTCCTCTCTTGCCACTTACCAGTCTTTCACCATGATTTTGGGCTGGATGGTATCCATCATCTCTTCCCAATATCCTTCGGCTCGAAGGTCAATAACTTGAGATTTACTGCACCATCTGGAACAGAAATGGTCAGCATCTTGGAAGAGGACACGATCTTGAAGGATTTGCTCTATGCAGATCAGAAAATACCAATTATGTGCCCCATGAGCATTCAAAAAAACAAAATGGCCATCCCTTTGAAGCTGTTGGGACAAAATGGCCACCTCCATCGTGCAACCACGGCAGAATGGTCATCCGGCCCTTGATGCTGACTGAAAGAGCATGACCCGGCCCCTGGCTTGAAAAGGTCGGGGACCCCTGTGCTAAATCAAAGACCCTGGCAAATTAAATGAAAAATCTCAGAGACGATTTACCGTATATCCTCGACTATAAGTCGTCCCGAATAATAAGTCAAGGTACCTAATTTGGACCTCTAAAACTAGGAAAATAGATCGACCCAAGTATAAGTCAGAAAATGCAGCAGCGGCGATTGAGTTTTAATAATTAAGATACATGAAAATATAGTAAAATTAATTAATTTAGACATTTGTGTGGGTATGTTTTTTGAGTGTTTATGCTGACCCGAGTATAAGTTGAGTCCCATTTTTTGGACCTCATTTTGGGGGCTAAAAAACCCGACTTATACTCAAGTATATATGGTAGTATCCCTTCCGTTGCTTGCCTTTGGTGGGGTTGCTTTTAGAGCCAAAAGGTGGTATCTATGAAAGCAAAAGATGCCACAGATATGGGAAGAAAATCAATAAAAATGAAGGGAACCCTTTCTCTAAAAATTTCGAAATCCCCTGGTCCGTTTTCTGAACCGGAAATCACCAATTTTGAATTTATTATCCCTTTGCTCTTTAAAAAAAATAGCCTTTTTTCCCCTGCACATTCTTTCTCCAGTTTCTGGAATTCCCTTCCACCAACTTCCCATAACCTTTGCAACGGCAGGGCTATTCACCCACCTCGATTGGATTTTCATGATCCACATGGACTAGGAACTTGATTTTTAAAGAATAAATGCCAGGGTGGGGGTTCTTTTACAGGGAAGTAAAATACACTCCAGTAATCTCGCTATATTTATTTTACTCGTAGAAGATCCCCACCTGGTAATGCAGAGAGAAACCAGACTTACTGGAAGGACGAAGCAAAGTATTTATGGACCTCGTCCGTTGGGAATTCCTTCCCAAAATCCCCCGGCAGGTCTTCGATTTTCCATCCATCGCCCCCGTTCTCCAGATCCATCCAGGATTCAAACCCTTCTGCAACATAACAAAATCCTTCCAATTCTCATCTGCAATGTAAAGGTGAAGGTCACCCTTGCTCAAAAGCCAGTCGTATCTGACTCTAGGGTTCAGTGCTCATCTCTGTTTATAGCCTATTTTACCTTCGCCATCGGGGTTCTTGATCAGGTTCCGTCTCCTCTTGTGTAAGAAGTAAAGCGTCTGCCAGGGCTCCCCGCTTTCTCCTTCAGCCTCTTCCCCAACAAAACCCTCCTGCTGGCACTTCAAGAGCCAAAGGGTTGCCCCGTCGACCAGTTGCTTCCACTGGGAACAGACCAGGCGGCACACCAGCACCAGCTCCACGGCGGGGATTGCGGCCAGGATCCGGACCACCAGTGCCTCCGGGAGGGTCTCCATCTTTTCAGACGGGGAGGCGGAGATGCCTCACTGGAAACAGAATCAAAGTGTTATGGAGGATACAAATAGGAATTCGTTCAATTCGTCTGACTTTGGACATCAGGGTGTGCCTTGGCCTCAGACGGCAAAATCTGTTGTGTCATGCTTGCATAGGTGACAACTGTATAAATCAGGAAGAGACCAAGGGATGGAGGGATGGATCTGCTGTTGGTCCTAGAACAGACATACTGGTTGAAATCTAGGTAGCTAGCTAGCTAGGTAGGTAGGTAGACGACAGACAGACAGACAGATTTGGTGTTAGTCCTAGGACAGACATACTGGTTGAAATCTAGGTCGGTAGGTAGGTAGGTAGGCAGATGACAGACAGACAGATCTGGCATTAGTCCTAGGACAGACATACTGGTTGAAATCTAGGTAGGTAGGTAGGTAGGTAGGTAGACGACAAACAGACAGACAGACAGACAGATCTGGTATTAGTCCTAGGACAGACATACTGGTTGAAATCTAGATAAGTAGGTAGGTAGGTAGACGACAGACAGGCAGACAGATTTGGTGTTAGTCCTAGGACAGACATACTGGTTGAAATCTAGATAAGTAGGTAGGTAGGTAGATGACAGACAGACAGACAGATTTTGTGTTAGTCCTAGAACAGACATACTGGTTGAAATCTAGGTAGGTAGGTAGACGACAGACAGACAGACAGATCTGGCGTTAGTCCTAGGACAGCGATACTGGTTGAAATCTAGATAAGTAGGTAGGTAGGTAGGTAGATGACAGACAGACAGATCTGGTGATAGTCCTAGAACAGACATACTGGTTAAAAGCCATTCCTAAGTTGAGTACAGAGTAGGCCCATTATAACTCAGTGTCACTTATGGAGGAGCTGACTCACCGAGTCCCCACCCTCTATCCCCAATCCAATAGGCCTACTCTGTGTGCAGCTTACGGCTGGATCAATACTCCATGAGATCAATGGGACACAATTCCCCTACTGGTTAGGCTCCTCTCCAGTCCCATTCCTTTCAATGGGTCTTCTCAGCCTGCATGGATTTCGCTCCCGGCCACAGAGGTGGCGTGTGGATAATAGGCATGTGTGTATTCCACAAAAATAGGAATTATCGCTCCCCGCAGGCTGATGTCTCCAGCCCAGCCTAACATTTTTCATGCGCTGCTGAAGCTTTGATTTGTTTTATAAGAACGCATCAGTGATTCTGTTTCAAAGGAAAGAGAAGAAAGAGATAGAGAGACGCAGGGGATAGACTGCTTCTCAGGGTGCCTACCTTGAAGATCCGAGATGGGTCCCTCAATTCAGTGCCGGAGAAGAGATGGCGGGTCCCTCCTTCTGGTGGAAGAGCAGCCTGGGTTTCAAACACCACCTCCTCTGGGGCTGGCGTCCTCAGCCAGAACTAGCCTGCCGCAGGCAAGTAACTTTGCAGGATGGGCAGTTTGGTCTCCGGCCAGGGAGAGAAGCCAAAACAATCGGAGAGAAACAGAAGGAGCGCCAGCCCATCCCGGACTGGAAAGATCTCAAGGAAATCAAAGATCTCTTTGTACATTGCTGGAAACACGTCCAATTCCAGAGGACGGGAGAAGAGGAGGAGGAATTATATATAATGTAGAGAGAGAGAGAGAGGAGTTCTCAACCTTTTTAAGCCAGGAGCCAGGATCAATGCTCCTGGAGACAGCTTATGACCTGTTCAAATTAAAAACAAGGAAAGCCTAATAACAGAGGATAATAAGATGCAAGGGGGCAGGATTAGAATACAATACAGTATCCATCAAGCTTACACGTTGTGTTTGGATAGGCAGCATTGTTTATTTACAAGAAAAAAGAACTGTAATTTGTAGAGTCACATTAGGAACCTTGTCTGGTGAATTGTCATGCGTATTAATTATGCCTTATTTATAATTTTTATTTATAATCCAAACTTGTATAAGAGAAGAGAAAAAAGGAAGGAAGGAAGGAGGGAAAGCAAAGAGTGGAAGGAAAGAAGGAAAGGATAGAAGACAAGAGAAGAGAGGGAGGAAGCAAGGAAAGGAAGGAACGGAAGGAAGAGAAGAGAGAAAGAAAAGAAGGAAGCAAGGAAAGAAAGAAAAGAGTGGATGGAAGGAGAGACTAGAAGACAAAAGAAGAGAGGAAGGAAGGAGAGAAGAGATGAAGGAAGCAAGGAAAGGCAAGAGCGGAAGGAAAGAAGGAAGGAAAGAAAGAAAGGAAAGAAGAAATGAAAGAAAGAAAAGAGTGGATGGAAGAAGGAGAGACTAGAAGACAAAAGAGGAGAGGAGGGAAGGGATGAAAGAAATAAGAGTGGAAGGAAGTGGTTTAAAAACCTGTAATTCATGCGTTGCTTCTGGTGTTTTTGGGAAGGATAGGATTCCCCCCCCCTTCACAAAATAGGATCCCCCCCCCTTCACAAACCACCACCACCACCACCTCAATGGCCCCCTCCTTTCTCCCCTGCTGTCCCCATTCACTACTGAGGGGGCGGAAAAAGGGGGAATCCCCGCTCATTTGCGTCATCCTCTTCCGGGAACTCTCGCCTCTTCCCCTTTCCGAGGGGTGGGGCGGAGGGGAAGTGAGGGGGTTTCAAGGGGGGCTCGTTTGGTTTCGGCTTAAAGGGGAGCGGCGGTGGGTGGGGGTCTAATGGGCAGAGCAAGCTCTGGAGAGGGCTAAGCCAGCGGAAGTTTAAACCCACTTCGCCCGCTGCTGCGTTACTTGGTTCGTTACTTTACGTTCCTTTTGAGAGAGGTTGAAGGAACGCGTTCCGAGGGGAGGAATTCGTTCCTCGGAGTGCCGTGGATTCACGCCAAGGGTTCGATCCTCCGAGATGTGGATTTCCACACACACACACGTCTTTTCTCCCTGACGAGACCGAGGATCGAACCGTTGTCCGGGGAGTGGGGAGGCTTCGGAGTCCCCTCCCCGGTCGGGCCCTGTTCGCATGACTTCATACTAACCTCATCCTGTGTTGTTGGGCGGTTTTCCTTCCGCCTCGGAGCAAAGAAGAAGAACATCCCTTCGCACCTGACTTCGCCTTTCTCTTGCTCCGGATTCGAACCCGATGAGCCACTACGGAGTGACACCGGGTCGCCCTTGTCTTTCCCTGCCCAGGTAATCCCAGGGGGTAAGGTGGAGGGTCTCAATTCAGCTCCTAAACAGGAGTTTCTCTCACATACACTACATCTGCCAGCATCGTTCCGGATGAGACCCAAGGAAGTGCAGTTGTTGTTGGATTACAGCTCCCATCAGCCACAGAAAGCCAATGGGACCTTCTCCCACCTAATCCAGTCACTTACAGGCATCGCCTGCATCTCCCACTGGGGTTCAGATCTATCTCCAAGACTCCTTCCACAAGAGCCTGGCTCAAGACGAGAAGACATGGAAGGTCTCCCCCAAGTCCCATGTGCCACACTGTGGCTTGTGGGCTCTTGAGTGAACCATCCTTGGAACATGGACCTGATCTAGACTCCCCTGGTTTCACCTTAGCTTTTATCTCCTCCTTCTCCTCCTCTAGATGGCTGGAGTCACTCTTAAGGGAGAAGGCCACTATTCAAGACCTCCCTGAAGATGTCCTCCTAGATATTTTGAGTATGGTCCCCAAGAAGGACCTGATCTTCCACTGCCGGCTGGTGTGCTCCCGATGGAGAGATCTAGTTGATCTGCCGATTCTCTGGAAACGCAAGGCCGAACGATGTGGTCTCTACCCAAAGACGTCTCATGGACCCATCCAAGACTGGAGAACCTTCTACTTTGATCACTGCCTGAGGAACCTGGTCAAGAACCCATGTGGAGAAGGTCAGTTTGGGGCCTCATTATGGAATAAGAAGGGTGGGAGACTAATAACCCCAAACACGTTGGCCAGGCTGGAGTCTTACTCCCAGAATCTTCTCTCTCCTGGAAGATCTCATGATCTTTCTCCTTCAAACAAGACCAATCCCTCCTGTATAGTAATGGTTTTCCACATCACTTTGGACTTTGGGTGCCTTGTTGGTATGGAGACCTTGGAAAGGTCCTCGTCCGTGGTGGCCCCATACAGCTCAAAGTTGTGGTTTCCTTGACTGAGCCAACCATATCCAGGGCTCCTCTTTTCCTACTGCATATAAATTATATCAATCAATCATAAATGAAATTGCTGTTGCCTGGATTTCTTCTCATCCCAGTGTTTTTGGGCTTTTCCGCAGAGGGTCTGGCTTTCTGGGACCTCACTGGGACTGACTGGGCCACCTACCCATTAAAAGGTTACTTTTCTTCCATGTGGATGCCTCATGTACCGAAGGATGTACAGAAATGCTTTGTGCTTACTGGTCCATACTCACTGTTAAGTGTGCATCTTTATTTATTCTGGGCTGGGTTCCCTCTGGTCCTTCTTCTCTCATGCTACCTGGGAGCAAGGGACAACCTTCTTGTCAATGGGAGAGCAGCGGAAATCTAGTCTTAACACTGCCCCTCATATACACTAAATATGCTGATCTCATCAGCTTTAGCTCTATGCCCTCCATCCAAAACTCCAGTGGACCCATTGTATCATTATCCAGTCAGTATCTGTTTGGGAACATAGGGTCACTGTGACCTTGTCCCATCCCTTCCTTTGTCCAGTCTGGAATTTCCTCACTCATTTTACACTCCAGATGCCTTATCTTTAAAACTTGGCAGCTATCATCCACTCTGCTTTACCAAGACAAAGACACAGCTCCTTCTCAGACATTATATCAAAGAAGTTAGACCTCTTCTGTTGTCTTGCCAAACACTTCCCCCTCCTGTCTGACTCTGGGGTTCCCATCCTTGTTAACCTGGGGGCCAGGTCATGTTCTCCCAGTCATCTTCAAGGGCCGGCCGGACAGCCATTTTGCCCTGCCTGCACGACAGGAGTAGCCATTTAATCCCAACTGTTTCAAATGGGTGGCCATTTTTTCTCTCAAATGCCCTTGGAGAGGTGGGGGGCACATGAAATAGCATCACAGGCCAGATCTGGCCCACAGGCCTTCAGTTGGGAACCCCTGGTTTAACTGATGTACTTCGTTGGAAAGTATCTTTTGGTCTGTATATTCTTGTCAAGAATAAACTGACTAGCAGGAAATTTTAACACAGACCCAATTATAGGATTTTAACCATTTCTGGAGCTTGGAGTGGGGAAAACTAAACTAAGTGCCTCACAATATAATACTCTACCCCTCCTTGGTGAGCAGTCACTTCCAACTGGAAAACATCAACAAGAAAGGGAGTGAGTTAGGGGACACCGGGTTTTGATCCGAACTGTGATGTAGGTCTTTCAAGGTTCAGCACCCTGGATAGCTCATATAATACCTGGACACCCAACCCTGGTGTGAATCCGCTTTCCCGACCTAATCGGAGCTGCCGTATTCTACTCTAGTTGGGTGGTACCTTACAGCGCCTAATCCCACTCAAACATAGCATCTATTTTTGGAAGGGTTGGGTGGTCTTTGTGACTATTTTCATCCACACCTCAGGGATAAGACCAAGAGACAGCGCATTAACCTTCGGGAAGAAGGCTACTCTGATCAGCTGATGGATGAAAGGAGACCCCCGATTGTGGTGAAGGACTGGTGAGTAACAGACCAAACTGGATTTCGGGGTTGGTGTTGGGGATAGTCAAGGTCAAGGGGGAAAGCCAGTCGTGTCATCTCCATTTATAGCCAAAGAGCCAGCGCTGCCTGCAAAGTTTGCAGAAGTTTCCGTGGTCATTTTGCAAGTCTGACTAAACACTGGGGCACATGGAATGCTGTTACCATTCCCACCGAAGCGGAACCTATTTATCTACTTGCAAATTTCTTGCTTTCAAGCTGCTAGGTTGGCAACAGCTGGGACAGCAGGCGGGAGCTCACGTCGGGTCTTGATCTGCTAAAGTGCCACGGGCCGTAGTTTGAGGACCCTGGTGTACCGTTAGGCCCATTCCATCAGCTACCAAACCATCCGTCAACATGTCTGCAGGTCCACTTGGTGGTAAAAGCTGCAGAATATCAATTTCGGCAACTAGGAGAAACTTCCGGTTCAATATTCATGGTCACTGCCAAATTCCAGTTAAGTAACAATTGGTGCTTAAAGTCTTCCCATTCTTTTCACCACACCTGTTCTCCCCACCTTCCCGCAAAAATTAGGTTTTATAAATACTGGTTCGGTCATTGTGAACTGCGTGTGAAGCTGCTGTCAGCGGATTATGAAGTCCTTCAGGAATGTCAGCTCGTTTTAAGATCGGATTGGTGGTGCCAGGTAAGGGAGAAACAATCTGAATGCTAAATTTGCATTTTAAACTCTTAGACTAGAAAAAGGCAAATCTCTGAAGCCTCTTTCCTCAAAGAATGCTTTGGCAAGGAAAAGCTACCATGATTCCCACCAGATGTTTGATAGTTTAAATCGAATTGTTCCTTTCGAAGCTGCTTAGTTTAAGTTTAAGTGTAGGTTTAGGTTTAGGTTTAGGTTTAAGTTTAAGTTTAAGTTTAAGTTGTTTTATTTTGCCATCTCTCTAGGCCACCTTTCTCCCGACAAAAGGACTCAAGGCAGCTCACTAACGAGGGCAATTAAAAGCACAAGAAGTTGTAGATTTAAAAATATATATCCACTATCACAACAATGGAAATAGATTGATTTTTAAAAAAATCACCAGGCTTTAAAACAAACTTAAATGGGCTAATCTATTCTTCTAGATTTCAAGTTCTCTTTCTCTCTTTTTCTCTCTTTCATTTTCAGGTATCACACACCTTTGAAGACTACCCTCCGGGTGTCCGGCACATTGATGTAGAACATACCGTCAGCGTCACCAAGAACAAAGTGCTAATAACAAACACTAGCATTACAGTTGACCATGAGGCATCGCCACGGAGAAATGAACAACCCGATCACTGGCATCCCTCATTTAAAACTCCTCTTTTTCAAGAAATTGAGAAACTGGGGAACATGGAATATGGGATCTGTTTAGAAAGTTCTGCTAGCTTGAGAAGGCAGGGCTCAGCACCTGCCAAGGACAAAGGACTAAATAACATTTGTGACTAAACTCTTGTCAACAAGGAAATCAAAGCCAGGGAGAATTTCAGCTGTGTGAAAGGAGAGGGTCAGAAAGTGCTCTTGTCTTGGGAAATAGTCAAGTGAATTCAAATGTTGATTGGAAAGGTCTGGAATTAATATAGTTAAAAATATATCTGGTTAGATGGACAGATATCTGGTTAGGTGGCTCAGTGTTTCTCTAAGGCCATGGTTCTCAATGTGGGGCACATGTCCCACAGGGGGGCAATTTTATTTTTCAGGGGGCAATTCAAGAATGCGTCATTAACGGTGAATGGCTTTATAAGCTTCCTCCGCATGAATAGGAGTTCACTTTTTCAATAATAAGAATTATATGATACTGGGGGGCTGAGTTTTAGAGGTGCTTAGGTGAGACATGGCCAAGAAAAGTTTGGGAACCACTGCTTTAAGGGAAAGGCTTTGCTCAGCTACTGTCCTACCATGTCAGGAAGGATGCACTCAAGATGTTAGTATCAGGTAGATTAGATTAGCTTTGTTATTTTCTGGTGTGTTCTCTTGCCTTTCCTTCTTAGACTGCCTCAAAATGTATTTTGCTCAAAATGGTTCTTTGAAACCGTCAGCAGCCTTTTGCCTTTTTACCTTCCCTGCTTCTTTTAATAAAATATAAAACTGTATGGGTTTTGGGCCCAGCATTTGTGGTACTAACAGATTCACACACACATACAAGAGTATCCAGGCTGTGTGGCTGAATATAGAAGGACACCCCACCACCAAACCCAGAAACTTTCAAAGACCCCTTCCATTCTCTTCTGCAATCCTTACACTTGGGGAAGTCTTAGCGATACCCCAGCTGTGTTCTGCATAGTTCCAGATGTTCTCTGTTTCTCTGACATCCAAATGAGCTCAGCGTCTTAACCACTATGCCACTGGGTGAGCTGCAGAGGGCTGGTTATTAAACCCAATGAAGGGCTTTCAAAATATTTACGCGGCATGTATATATATTTGTTCTGGAGGTAGGTAAAAAGCAGATGGTTTGCCTGGTGTTTTCAAGAGCTGAGCTGTGGAGGGCAAGACATTTTGGGTGGTCTCTCATTCATCGGATCTTTCTCACCATCACTTCTCAGATTTACGATCGACCTATGACCTTATGAGCGACCCATGGCGCCCTATAAACAACTGGCCTCTAAAATGCCCTCTCCTTGACCACTTGGCTCATATCTTTTAAACTCAAGCCTTGTGGTTTCCTTTACGAAGTCTGTCAGTCTCACATTAGCTCTTTCCTCATCTCCTGTTTCCTTTGCTTTTCCTTATAGTCTTTCCTGGACAATCCTGCCTTCTTCTCTTGAACAGGACAACCTCTTCTCCATCTTTTGTTTGAACCCAAGACACCCCCCCCCCCCCGGTTTGTCTTCCTAGAGGTCCACACCACAGACCGATCCAGATCGAGACCTGTGCACCCTTTTCATTGGGTCCTGGTCTATCTGGCTCATTGAAAAGCAGCGTCGGGGGGGGGGGGGAGCACATCCCTGCTTCATCTCTCCATCCTTCCTGGCAACTGCGATGGAGAGATCCGGATCCGAATCGAGCAAGAGGCGGAGGAGAAGCGAAGGAAGCTCCTCCCTCCGGATCCAATTCTGCCTCCGGGGCGGATCCGGCGCCGGTCGGGTTCGCCTTTGCCAAACCCTCCCGGGGCGCAGCGTGGGGAAACCTAATGGGGCTGACGTCCAGGGAAGCATCCTAAGGACCCATCGGATCTGCGACGGTTTAATCCCGGCGTCTAAAAGGAGCAGATTTCAAGAAAATAACGAGCTGCCGTAGTTACTTCTTTCGTTACTAGCCCTTTAATTTGTAACTCAGAGGGAAGCGAGGGTGGAGGTCCCACCCACCCCCTCTCCCTTTTGTGCCCCAATAAGCGCTTGAAGCTAGAGACTTTGACCCAGGTTGCAGGCGCAGAAGATGCCCCTGGTGTCTCTGAGCATGTGCAGAGTTCCTTCAATCCCTTCCTCTTTTTTATTTCATTTGTTAAATTTTCAAACCATAGTAAAGGTAAAAGTCGTCCTTGCTCAAAAGCCACTCGTATGTTCTCTAGGGCTCGGTGCTCATTTCTGTTTAGAGCCCAAGAGTCAGCAGTGTCCTGAGTCTGCAGACTCATGTAGCAAGGCATGCCTAGATGCGTGGAACGCTGTTATCTTTCCTGCCGAAGCAGTACCTATTTATCTACTTGCAAATTTCTTGCTTTCGAACGGCTCAGTTGCCAGGAGCTGGGGCAGAGGACGGGCGGCCACGCCGTCGTGCAAGACTCGGGTCTCGAACTGCTGGCCTGTCACCTTCCAGTCAGCGTCATAACCCAAATAGAAATACTTATTGTTTTGTTTTCTTGCAGCCGGTCAAGATCTCTTTCGAGGAAGAAGAAGGTCGCCTTAGGAGCCCTGCCCGAAGATCTCCTACTGGATATCTTGTCTTTGGTCCCGAAGAAGGACCTGATCCTGCGCTGCCGGCTGGTCTGTTCACGGTGGAGAGATTTGGTGGACCTGCCCGTCCTTTGGAGACACAAATGCCGGCGTTTAGGTTTCCACCCACCGCAGCCAGAAAGTGTCAACATCCGGGACTGGAAAACTTTCTATTTCCATTGCAGTCGGAGGAACCTGGTCAAGAATCCGTGTGGAGAAGGTCCATCCAGCTTCTATCTAGGGAAGGGGTCCCCAACCTTTTCAAGCCAGGGGGCCCGGGTCATCTCTCAGTCAGCTTCGAGGGCAGGATGGTCATTTTGCCCTGCCTGCGCGATGAGGGCGGCCATTTTGTCCCAACAGGGGTGGCCATTTTGTTTCTTGAATTCCTTTGGAGAGGGGGAGACACATGAAATGGCACTGTAGGCCATATCCGGCCAGTGGTGGGATTCAGGAAATAAATTACTACCCACTCTGTGCACATGGTATGGTGGGCGTGGCCAGGGGGAAAATCCTGCCTTGCACCCGAATTAGGACTACTTTATTTCAAAACTTGGATGGGAGGGGCCAGATGGAATTTCTGCTACCGGTTCTGGCGAACTGGTGTGAACCTGCTGGTGCCCACCACTGTATCCGGCCCACTGGGCCTTTGGTTGGGAACCCCTGATCTAGGGAATTTTAGTCTCTCTCTGTCTCAACCTCTTGATATTTCTCTCCCCCCTTTCTTTCCCACAGAAGGGTTGGATTCCTGGACCCTCAATGAACTTCAGTGGACCACCACCGAGGACATTATCGGCACCCACCTCACACGATTCCACAAAAGCTGCCCCGGCCTTCCTCGACCCCTTCTGGACGTCCAGAAATGCTTCACCCTCATTTACGTGCCAGGACTTAATTCTCAGTTGAGTTAGAGTCCGTTTGCATCATTTGTTCTAGGACAGAGCTGGAATATTTTACGTACAACTCTGTCTAGGACAACATTGAAATGTTTTATGCCATTGAATGTAATTTTCCATAGAAATGCATTGAAAACTAATTAATCCATTCTGGGAAGAAGAAGAAAATCCGTAAACTGACCCACTATTTTCTATGGATTTCCTTTTGCTATGAAATGTTAACCAAGCCATCTGTTATATTCCACTGTAATATAATGCCGAGAAGCAAAGATTTTAGCTGGGCATGTTATAAGCCCACCAGTCTCCAATCTCCCTACAATAAGTAAAGGTAAAGGTTTCCGTTGCTCGAAAGCCAGTCGTATCCAACTCTAGGGGCCAGTGCTCATCTCTGTTTCAGAGCCAAAGAGCCAGCGCTGTTTGCTTCTGCAGACGTTTCCATGGTCATGTGGCAGGCATGACTAGAGTGCACGGAACGCTGTTACCTTCCCACCAAAGTGGTCCCTATTTATCTACTTGCATTTTCTTGCTTTCAAAATTCTAGGAAATCCAGATTCTCCCCCACCTCCAAATCCTTGATTTATTTTGTCTCATGTCCAGGCTTAGCATCAAGACCCAACGCATCACCTTACGGGATGAAGGCTACTCAGATTATCTCATGGACCAGATCCGGCCGGATATTGTCGTGAAAGATTGGTGAGTCCAAGAGACCACTTTTTCTCTTTGGGCGGCGGCAGGGTCGGGCAAACTGCCTCCCTCTCCCAGCTGGTAATAAGCTCAGCACTTGGAGAAAGTAACTTTTCTAAGAACAGTATAGCTGAGAATCCCTTAACTAGCACAGCCTGTTTACACCAGAGTGTTACCAACCTTTTCAAACCGGTGTCCAGGTGAAGCTCTCTCAGTCAGTTTCAAGGGCCGGATGGCCATTTTGCCCTGCCCGCATAATGGGGGCAGTCATTTTCTCCCAGTAACTTCAAAGGGGGCAGCCATTTTGTTTCTTGGATGCCCTTGGAGGGGGGGGGCACATGAAATGGTGCCAGGGGCCGTATCTGGTCCACGGGCCTTAGGCTGGGATCCCCTGGTTTACACATTTGGATTTGAAGTACACTGGGTCTTTCTCTTGTGAAATATGGACGTGGAAATACTGCAGGAACCAAGATGAAGGTGGATTAAGCCAGCCACACTGTAATCCAGGGCTTCTCAACCTATGGCCTGTGGGCCAGACTCAGCCCACAGCACTATTTCATGTGGCCCACATTGCCGCCACCGTTAGCAGAAGTGGACGCAGCAGACGTGTTTACGACAGCTGTAAATGCACCCGTGGCTGTCGTAAACATGGACACATTTTACTGCAGTGTTTATGGCAGGGGGAAACCACCAGTCTGGCCCGCTCAGCTCTCTGAGGGAGAGTGATCCGGCCTACAGTTAGAAAAGGTCGAGAACCCCTGCAGTAATCCATGTTTGTTCTCCCCGATTCAAGAGTTGTCTCTTCTCTGCTCCTGTTCCCATCAACCCGTGCCACCCCAAAATTTAAACATTCACAATAATAGGTTTTACACCCCGTTTCTGGCCAACTGTCAACTGTGCGTGAAGCTGCTGTCTGAAGATTTCAGCCCCCTCCAGCAATGCTGCCTAATGAGCACCAATGAAGAATGGAACGAGGTGAGGACTGTGGGGGAATAAAGGGTTACTCAGCCTGGTTTTGACCTTTGAACCATAGGCATGTGTACTGTAAACGGGTCTGTCTTACTCCAGAACAGTTGGTGGAGTTTGGGCAGTTTGTTTCCAGCAGAGAAATGTTCCCGATCCCTGTTACCGACTATATTCAGGATAGGAGTTTGGTGACTCCAATTCTGAGAGGGCCGAGAATCCACTCCAGATTTTAGCCTCAGCCTCTACTTTGCTACACTGGGCAATTGCAGCAAAGTGACGACGAAGATCTGGAATGGATTCAAAGGACCCCTGAAATGGATGTAGCAAGATCTAGCTAGCTAGCTATCATGATTAAAATACTTTATCTATCTATCATGATTAAAAACATTTCTATCTATCATGATTTAAAACGCTTCTATCTATCATGATTAAAAACGCTTCTATCTGTCATCTTTCTATCTAATACTTTTTCATCCTTCTTGAAGATCCTTTCTCAGAAGCTATTATGATTAAAACACTTAATCTATCATGATTAAAAACACTTCTATCTGTCTATCTATCTGTCTGTCTGTCTATCTATCTATCATGATTAAAAACACTTTTATCTATCATGATTAAAAACACTTCTATCTATCTATCTATCTATCTATCTATCATGATTAAAAACACTTCTATCTATCATGATTAAAAACACTTCTATCTATCTATCTATCATGATTAAAAACACTTCTATCTATCATGATTAAAAACACTTCTATCTATCTATCTATCTATCTATCTATCTATCTATCTATCGCTTTTTTATCCTTCTTGAAGATACTTTCTCAGGAGAAGCGGTGATTCTACTCGACTGCCCAAAACATGGGTGGGTACGCCGAAATCCCATGCTAGTCTTTAAAATCAAAGATGCAATTTGGCTTGGCTCATTTCTCGTGTCGATTTTTTTATATCAAGTTCTTTTAATTGAATTGACGAAGATCTTTGCCCCATTTTGGAAAGTTTTCCCCATAGAGCAAGAAAGAACGAAACCTTCCTCTCCGCCCCAAAAGGCAGAATCCCTGAGGTTTCGTAGCCTTGCTCTGTGTGATCTACAGTCGCGGGAAGGGGGGGGGGAGAGAAATGATTGTTTTCATTAAACCTGACTTGTTGAATGAATGCAGTTGTTTCTTAAATTGTTCCTTTTTTTCCTAATCGAGTTAAGAGTAGGTCTCTCCCACTTTCTCTTCCAGGTCTCCTACACCTTTGACAATTACCCCGCTGGTGTCCGCTATGTTGATATGGAACACGAAGCCGAATACCGGTTTGGCGGCAAAATAACCCACACGAGCATTTATATCGATCCAGAGAATTGGAGAAACCCAGTTTCCTGATACCAAAGTGTGGGGATAAAACAAGCCCTTTTCTTTAAAAACCAGCCCAATTTCTCAGCCTTTTTATTGTCTTGTGCAAGGGTACCCAACCCAACCTTTTCAAGCCGGGGCCGGGGCCACGCTCTCTCGGTCAGCTTCGTGGGCCGGACGGCTATTTTGCCCTGCCTGCGTGATGGGGGCAGCCATTTTATCCTAACAGCTTCAAGGGGTGGCCATTATGTTTCTCAAATACCCTTGGAGGGGTGGGGGCCCACATGAAATGTCGCTAGGGCCCAGATCCGTCCCACAGGCCTTAGGTGGGGAACCCCCGGTCTTGTGTGATTCGCCCTGCAGGAAACCAGCTTTGTTTATGTGTCAAATGGAGCCGGCGTGGCACAAACTAGACAAGCTTTGGTAAGCTACAGAACGCTTCATCAGCCCTAGACAGTAAAGGTTAATTCTCTCCTTGCAAATGGCTAAACAACTCCCCAAAATGGAGCTTAATGGTAATAAACAATATTTTCTTGTGCTGTCAATTATGCTATGCATAATTGCAACTAACTAGCTAACTAGATAAGTAAATAAATTTGGAAAGTGCTATGCATAATTGCAGCTAACTAGATAAGTAAATAAATTTGGAAAGTGCTATACATAATTGCAACTAACTAACTAACTAGATAAGTAAGTAAATTTGGAAAATGCAATGCATAATTGGTACTAACTAGCTAAATAAGTAAATAGATTTGGAAAGTGACGTGCATAATTGCAACTAACTAAATAAATAAATGGGGAGCAAAAACGTGAACAAGTGAAAGTGAAACGTTCCCTCTGGTCATCGGGCGCCGCCCTCCCCGTTTTGTTTTGTTTTTAAATCGGATGAATGGAATATATACAAGCTTTTGGGTTTTCAAAAATCTAGGGATCCCGGGAAGCGGAGCCCAGTGGCGTGGACGGGAGTTTCCCGTGGAGACGCGTGTCTGCTCGATCGTGGGGAAGGAAGGGGTCCCTCCCGACGGGCGGGCCAGACTCGCGTGTCGACGCCTGGCCGGCCAAAGAGACCCGGAAAGTCCTCGTCGTTTTGCGTAGCTCCCTGTGCGCCGCTTCTTCCCCGCCCTCCTCCTGCCCAGACCCGGAGGAAGGAAGGAAGGAAGGAAAATTCGTCCCCTGCTTTTGGAGGGTCTTCGGGGCGGAGACCTTCGCCGCTGCTTTGCGCTGCGCAAAAGGTACATTTTTGTCCCCCCAAAAAAATGCAGGCGCCCGGAGGTGGGTTGGGAATTGGGGGTCCGGTTCTTTCAGGGCTTTCTTTGCAAACGCCCCCGCCCGGGGGTGGAAGGAGAGGGAGAGAAACACGCGACACGCCTGCACGTGAGAATGCAATCGCTTCCTTTCCTCCCCGTGTCTATCCAGTGAGAGGCGGGTCCGTCCTTCCAAATTGATACACCCATGAACCCCTCTCCGTGCTGGCTGGGGCTGCTGGGCGTTGGAACCCCCACCCCAAAATAGAGATACACGTGTGTCTGTCGTCGTCGTCGTCCCCCCCCCAGCCAGCTGATTCTCCTTCAGCATCAGCTAAACTGCTCCTAAGAGGGGAGGTTCCATCCAACGAGCCCCACCTGACACACCTGTCCGCCCATCTGCCTATATAAACCAGCATTGCCTAGGGGGAAGGCCCTCCCCTAGAGTTGCTGGACTACAGTGTCCATTATCCCCTGCTGGGTGGCTCATGGGAGTTGTGACCCAGCTGGTCTTGAAGTAAGGGAAAGACATCTACGGAGGTGAGTGGGAGGAATTAAAGCAGGGGTTCCCAACCTGTGGCCCATGGGCCAGATCCGGCCCCTTATCATTCGGCCTGTGCCGCTCCTGGAAGCAAGACGCACCTATGCATGTGCAGAATGCTGTGGTAAATGACCCGTGGCTGTTGTAAACACAGGAGCGGTGTGGGCAACGTGAATTGGCATCGGGTTGGATCCGGCCCACGGCCCTTAAATGTTGGGAACCCCCGAATTAAAGTAACAGTTCCTCTGAGCATGGGCAGACTTCTCTATTTCTCTTTCCTACCTAGCCTAGTTCTCAATCTGTCTTTTCCTTGCCAGCCGACGTTCGTTCGCCCGTCCGGCCCAACCATGGTGAATATCTTGGATCTCCCGGAGGACGTCTTGATGGAGGTCTTGGTCTGCGTCCCTGCCATGGATTTGGTCCACCGTTGTCCGCTGGTTTGCTCCCTGTGGCGGGACGTGGCCGACCTCCCTTCTCTCTGGAAGCGGAAGTGCCAAAAAGATGGCTTCTATCCCCAAAACCTAGAGAAAGATGTCAAAGACTGGAAAATTTACTACCTCCTCGCCCAGATGAAGAGGAATTTAATCAAGAATCCGTGTGCCGAAGGTTCGAAACCTTCCAGGAGATGGTAGCTTAACCAGGCTGCTAATTTCCTTAATTCATCAGCATTATTATTTTTTAATTTCATACTGTTGTTATTTTATTACTATCTGTTATTTCCAATAAGCTCATCCTTCTCTCTCTCTCTCTCTCTGTCTTTTCTTAACTCTTCACAACCACCCTGTGTGGTGGCCCAAGCCTATTCCGGGGTCCCCAACCTTTTAAAGCCAGGGGCCGGGTCACGTTTCCTCGGTCAGCTTCGAGGGCCAGACGGCCATTTTGCCCTGCCTGCGTGATGGGAGCAGCCATTTTGCCCTGACAGCTTCAAAGAGGCTGCTATTTTGTTTCTCAAATGCCCTTGGGGGTATGGGGGGGCACATAAAATGGCACTGCAGGCCAGATCTAGCCCACAGGCTTTAGTGTGTGTGTCTCCGTTACCCCCAGAGGGCTTCAGTTCCTGGAGGAAAGAATCAAATGAAGGAGACAAGTGGAAAATCGAGGAACTTCCCGGAGCGCACGGGCGAGATTTCCCTCTTCCACACGTCCGGAAATACTTCGTTACTTCTTATGGGTACGTTGGGTAGTTTTGTCCCATCTATTTAAAAAATCCTATATATCCTGGGGTCGGGAATTTTAGGTCTACAGGCCGAATCCGGCCGGCCAGGCTATCTCTCCCCACGATTTGTGGTCTCCCAACTCAAATGGTTAAGATGCTGAATTTGAAAGCTGGAAGGTCGGAGTTCGATACCTGAGTACTGTACCACGGAATGAGCTTCTGTCTCTGTCCCAGCTCCTGCCAACCTAGCAGTTCCAAAGCAAGAAATTGCAAGTAGATAAATAGGGACCACCTTGGTAGGAAGGTGAACAGCATTCTTAAACTAACTTTTATAGTTCCCGAAAGTTTGTAACTTCTCTCCTAAACTTACCTGGTGTTTGGCCACTCCTCTTTTTCATTTGGCCACTCCCCTTTTGCCTCTGCCCCACTAACCTGAAGTCTGGATCGTGTCCCGTCAGGTCCTGCATAAAAAACCAGCTCATCACCTTGAAGGACGAAGGCTACAGCAATTGGCTGATGGACGAGATCAGGCCGGATATTGTGGTAAAGGACTGGTAAGTTGGGACAGATCCTGAACTGGAGCCGAAAGAGGTTCAGGTCTGTGGTGCCAGTGGGTTGATAAATCCACTCAAAGACTTTAAAAAGGGCTTTAGGAGGTGTTTAAATCACTTTGGGGCAGAAGGGTAACCTTTCTCTGAAGTTCGGACAGAAATCCGGAGCGGGCCTCCAATGGCTAAAAGAAAATAGGGCTTGGGAGAAAGCAGGGGAGACAGAGGTTGGCTCAAAGGGTGGTAAGAAGAGGACAGAAAGATTTGGGGGTTACAGAACCCCACTTTGTGCACAACAGGTTAAAACATGTCCCTCAACACACATCCCCTTATCCGCTTGCTAGCACATAGCAAGGGTCTGTTACCTCCCTTTCATCTCTCCTTCCTCTGCTACCCAGGTACGCTGCCCGGTTTGACTGCGGCTGCCGCTACAAGTTAAGCGTCCGCCTTCTCTCGGAAGACTACCTGGTCCTACACAAGTTTACCCCCGAAGATATCATCATCGAGCAATGGAGCGACGCAGAATGGCGGGAGGTAACTCCCCCCCCCGGGTCAATGTTTCCCCTCCCCTTTCGATCTGGGCCAGCAAACTCGCTGCTTTTCTCCGGTGGTTGGGGTTGGGCAATAAATGCAGACTTTCCTGTAATGCGGTCCCAGCAGCTTTGAAGGACTCTAGTCTCTGAAGGGAAAACACATCCTTTCTGCTGCAATTCTGAATCCGACACATCAAGAGAGGATTTGAACCCGGGGTTCCCAACCTTTTCAAGCCACGGGCCGGGTCACAGTCAGTCAGCTTTGAGGGGCGGACGGTCATTTTGCCCTGCCTGCACCACGGGGGCGGCCATTTTGTCCCAACAGTTTCAAAGAGGGTGGCAATTTTCTTTCTCAAATGCACTTGAAGGATTGGGGTGGGCAATGGTGCCATGGGCCAGATCCAGCCCAAAGGCCTTTGATTGGGAACCCCTGATCTAAACTCTTTGGGGGTGGATGTTAGCAAGATTCTTTGGGGATCCTTTTGGGGTCACCGTCGTCTCGTTCTCTTTCGTCCAAAGATTTCCCACACGTTTCACAACTATCCTTCCGGCGTACGACACATCATCTTCAGCCACGGAGGCCAAGACACGCAATTCTGGGCCGGCTGGTACGGCATCCGGGTCACCAACAGTAGCATTACGATCGGGCCAGAAGTCGCAGGCTAAAGGGAGGCGCTGAGATATTTGGGGTTGCTTTGTGCTTGTCTGTTTTGTTTCCCTTCCCAACAGTGGACTTTCTTCTTCTACAGATCCTGGCTGAAAATTCCCTCCTCTCTCTATTTTGTGTGTAAATCCTAAAAAGATTTCTGGGGGGGGGGGGGGGGGGTCAAGTTTTTTTGCACAGGGTTGATGGGTTGGCTTGCTTGTCAATCAGGGAACCTGTTTCCCTCCGGCTTGTCAATCAGGGAGTACTATCCCCGCCTCTGAAAGGACTGCTCATGCCAATGATTGGCTCGCTCGTGTGTCAGTTAAAGAAGCCCAGGGGGGGTTCCACTCCGCAGAGCCCTGATTGGCTAGCCTTTGCATCCATGGGATGTTATCTCCGCCCCCTCAGTGCACAACCCTGATTGGGTAAGCCCATTGGGTCCGTCAAGCCATTCCCCCCCCCAGCTTGGGAGCAAGGTTTTGCACAACTGATTGGCTCCCCCTTCTGTCTCTCAGGAAACTCCGCCCACTTCTTAGACCAGGACTGAGCAATGAGATAATAAAGACCTGTTATTGGCTCTCCTGTATTGTCAGATTTTGTCCCGTAGATGGTGGTGTTTCCGTACAATCTCATTACTGCACATCCCTTACAGCCAGGAAATATAACCTGATGAAGTGGACTTGGTCCACGAAAGCTCACGTTGAAATACAGGGGTTAGTCTTTAAATCGGTTCACAACCTTTTAAAGCCAGGGGCCGGGTCACACTCAGACAGCTTCAGGGGCCAGACGGCCATTTTGCCTTGCCTCCACCACATGGCACTTCCTGGTGTGGTGGAAGCAGTGGGGGACCCACGTGAAATGATGCATCTGGCCCATGGGCTGCAGGTCGAGAATCCCTGATTCAAGTCTTTATGACTTCTAATTTCTGGCTTAAAGGTAAAGATCACCCTTGCTCGGAAGCCAGTCGTATCCAACTTTAGAGTTCAGTGCTCATCCTACGGTGGCTCGGTGGTTAAGAAGCTCGCCTCGTTAGCTGGAAGGCTGGCAAGTCAGCAGTTCGAGACCCGGGTACTGCATGACGGACTGAGCACCCGTCTCCGTCCCAGCTCTTGGGGACATGAAAGGAGCCTCAGTTGGGCGTTCAGTGGTTTCTTCTGCAAAAATCCTTTCAACCCAGGATAATTTCTGACATGAAATTATTATTATAGTGATACTCCTTGTTTACAGCCAGAGGCAGCACTGTGTGTTTGCAGAGATTTCCATGGACGTGTATGCCTAGACACAGAATGCTGTTTACCTTTCCCACCAAAGTGGTACCTACTTATCGACTTGCAATTTATTGCTTTCAAACTGCTAGGTTGGCAGGAGCCGAGACAGAGACGGGAACTCACTCCGTCATGCAGTACTCGGGTCTCGAACTGCTGACCTGGCTTTCCAGTTCAGTATCTTAACCAGTAAGCCACCAGTCAGTCTTTTAAGGTGCCACAATGTATTTTTGTCTTTGGCCGTAAACAGGGACGAGCACAGACCCCTAGAGTCAGACGCAACTAGCATTAAAGTGAGGGAGACCTTGATTTTACCCAAGCCTGTGTAGGTGAACCTATGGCACACGTGCCAGAGGTGGCACTCGGAGCCCTCTCTGTGGGCACCCGTGCAGTCACCCCAGCACTGTTTGCTCCGCCCCTCTGGTCAGCAGCCCAATGGGAGCGCTTCCTCCCTCCCCCAGCAGTTTGCTCTGCCCAGCAGCCCAATGGGAGCATTTCCTTCTCTGAGCAGTTCGCCCCACCCCTCTGCCTAGCAGCCCAATTGGAGCGCTTCCTTCCTCCCCCCAGCAGAGTTTATCTCACCCCTCTGCCCAGCAGCCCAATGGGAGCACTTCCTCCCGCCCGCCCAGCACAGCATTCGCCCCGCCCCTCTGACGAGCAGCCCAATGGGAGCGTTTCCTTCCGTTGGTGTGTTGGCACTTTGCCATAAATTATTGGGTTTTGGGTGGCAGTTTGGGCACTTGGTCTCTAAAAGGTTCGCCATCACTGACCTAAGCCGATGATAAACCAGTTCTCTCCCTCTGGCTCAATCGAAAATGACTTTGAGGCTTTGCAATCTTTATTGTTTAAAAAATTCTGTTTGTTTATAATTCAAAATATACCGCACAACAACAGCACAACCGCCCTAGAGAGGGTCTTAAGACACACAGACATTCAAGACGTTGTAAACGAACGCCAATGGATTCCCAAAACCCAGAAAGGTTTTCCCCCAAATAAGTCCACTTAAGGCTCGAAGCCATTCGAAGGAGAGGATCTTTCGCCTCCCGGTCTGGTCTCAACCTGCGGCGTCCAGACCCATCCGATTGTTGAAGGAGGGATGAGTTTTGTTCCGACATGTTTTCCCCCTCTTCTGGGTACCCGGGTATAAGCGCACTTGATTCCACACAGGCTGGGAGAAATTGCTGAGAGTGAGTATGGTCTGAACACCTCCTGGTTTCTGCAGCAGAGAAAACGCGGCTGGGCTCACCAACGTGATCGGTCAGGCGGGCCGGAGTCAAGTTCCTTTTTGAGCTCGTTCCTCCACATACAGCTGCATCTGTAAAAATAAATTAAAGCCATTGGACGTGTGTGAAAATGAGATTTTTTTTAAACTAAGCTGCTCTGTTAGGTTTAGGATTTGTCAGACATCCCACGAGGAAGGGAATTCTTCGAGATTCCGCAGGTTGTCGTTGAAAAAAAAGGAACTTTTCTACACTCCTGGGGACCGACTCGCCTTTAAAAGATCAGAGGTCATGGTCTTCAGAGGGATCAGCCGCGGGTCGCGCATGTGGACGTCTTGCTCGTCGGCCAGGATCCACGGGAAATCCTACGGTGACAGATAACGAGAGATTCGCTCGGGGCGGAACGATTTGCGTGGGCACAGGAAACCCCAGATTCTGAACTTACAAATCTCAGCATTCTTGACTGGGTTGATGGGAGGTGGGGTTTAACAATATCTGAAGTGTTCTGCTTTGTCCCATGCCTCATTACCGTATATACTCGAGTATAAGCCAAGTTTTTTAGCCCCAAAAATGAGGTCCAAAAAGGGGACTCAGATTATACACGGGTCAATGAACATGAGGGTCCCAATACCATCCCAGATTGAGGTGTGCCAACAATTTAATTAATTTTACCATATTTCAGGTTTTCAGATCAAAATTAGATACTTCGGCTTATATTCGGGTTGACTTATACTCGAGTATATACGGTACTAGACTGCTATGCAGTCTTCAGGATGGAAGAGACGCCTAGCTAAGGCACCAGACCTCATGATTCCGTGTGGTTGAATGATTTACCTTAATCACTTGGATTTTCTCCATGTTCCGTGCTGCGGCTTCACGGGTATGTACCAGCACCGTAAAAGTACAGCCTGGAAAGGTGAAAAAATGGAGGGTGGGTTGGATCATTAAAAGACCAGAGGAAATCCAGGCTCCAGTAGGGATTGAGCGCCTTTCGAACACGGCACCTGGAAGCTTCAGGGGAAATACAGCTGGTTTGGTCAGTATTATTCAATTTCTCATTTAGATGGCATTTCCACAGTTTTTATGAGAGAATCAGAAAGGGGGAAACCTATACAGTTGTTGTGTCATGCTAGAAATATCTACAAGTTGCTGAGGAGCAGTGTTTCTAGCTGCGAGGAAATCTCAGTTCTCATTCTATAAACACCTTGTTATTCTGGTTTAAGAAGTCGGAGAGGGAGAGAGTAGCTATGGCAAAGAAAATGGGTTTTATCTTGCAAAAGGCAGAGGCAAGAATCTTGTTGAGCAAGATTCCTGTGGAGCGAAAACCTCAGGATTCAGACCGGCTAGTTGAAATTAATTAGCAAAGAAATGAGTTAACAAGACTATCCATGTAACAAAGATCTCATTCATTCGCTTCAACAAACTGCTGGATTTCTCCATTTTTCGCTCCCACGTAGAAAGGACTAATGGGATTCCAGGTGGAGAAAATTGCCAGATTTTAATTTTTAAAACCATAGATTTAGCACATCTGGGTAGGGTTTTGGATCAGTTTAACACCCATTGACAGGAAGTCAATAGAAGCTTCCAGCCGTATGAATATTTTTATCTGAGTTTATGGATACAGAAGGAAGTTGGTCAAGTCATTCATTTTAAAAAAAATTCCAGAGAAGTAAATGAACGGTGAAAATATTGCTATTAAGCTACAAGTCCCTGGGTTTGAGTTAGAATTAGTTTCCACCTTTCTTTTTTTCAGAGACGGGAGGAAACAAATTAGGCAGCCTCCGAGAGACAGCATGCATGATTTGCCTACTTCAAGGATTCTCAACCTGCGGTTTGTGGGCCGAATGTGGCCCATGGCACCGTTTCATGTGGAGCCCCCACAGCCTCCGCTAAACCAAGAAGTGCCATGTGGTGGAGGAAGGACAAAATGGCCATCCGGCCCCCGAAGCTGTCTGAGGGAGCGTGACCCAATGGCCCCCGGCTTAAAGAGGTTGAGAACATCTGGCCTACCTGGAGGGTTGTTGTCTAAGACGGCGTCACACACGCTGATCTTCAGAATGAAGGCGCGCAACAGCTGCTCCACGTGGTTCAGAAGGGAATCAGAGCTGGGGAGGGACAGAAGAAGACCAGAGTCACACATGGGGATGGATTGGCTCGTGCATTTTGTTCACAAAACTCCCCTCTGTGTTACAAAGGAGTTAGTAGATAGAGGGGATGCATAGTATAACTCTTTCAAATCTATTGCTTTCTAACCCTCTACGACAGACAACTGCATTTGGATCCAGTATCTTAATGCCACTGGTCTTAAGAATGGAGCCAACTGGGGGGCAGGAAACTCAGTTGGTGAGCCCCCCATTACCAACTGGTTCAAGAACAGTTTCCTGACCCATAAGACCAGTGGCATTAAGACCAGCGCCCCCCCCCCACACACACACACACACACGCACACCTGTCAGAACAGAAAACTCACTTGATGGCCAAAAGGGGCGGCTGGGTAATCTCAAAGACAAACTTCTCAACCGGGTGATGTTCTTTGTCCAGAATCACTAATACTACTTTTTCTACATCATTCTGAGGAAAAATAATAATATAATCATCAGAAAGTAAGGAGGTCAGTGTAGATCTGGGCAGACTACGGATGACGCCAGATGACAGAGGAGCCCGGCGCCTGGTGGTCCATGGGGTCGCAAAGGGTCGGATCCGACTGTGCGGCTGAACAACACCGACGAGGAGGAAGAATTCTGTGAAGTCCAAAAGCTTGCATAGGCATGAATGAAGTTGGTATGAGGACCTGAGGCTGACATGGTGACTCTCCAAGACTTTGCAAAAAGGGTAAAATTAAGTTTTTGATCCACTTCCGGCCTTCGAAACTCACCTTTTCCAGCAGCGGTTTGATACAATGGAGTGTGTCCTGAATATATTGGTTCAGTTCTGGATGACAAGACATCTGTCAAAACAAGAAGCTTGTTTTATAGCTACACATCACACATTGATTTGTACAGAGGACGTCCTGTCCGTGATGGTGAATCTTGGCACTCCAGCTGTTATTGGGACTTCAAATCCCGGAAGCCCAAGTCTCTGTGAATCCACACAATGTGGGGTCACCAAGACTTAGGCTTCTGGGAACTGAAGTTCAAGAACACCCGGAGTGCCGAGGCTCGCCATGATTGCTAAGTTAAGCTGATCTGTCCCTTTAAAAGGAGTTTTGGGATTTTCATCTTAGTAGGCAGAGGGAAGGCTTTAAACATAGCTTGTCTTGATTTCAGCAAGATCTTTGACTTTGGTCTTGAAATCCAGTTTTCAAAGCTGGTCCGATCTAAATGGATTTCCAAACTGGACAAGATTTTTAAAATTATTGCAATGTCATAATTCCAGCAGTCTGTTTACACTGGGAGTTTATCTATAGATTTGTGTCCCAAAAAATGGCAGGGAGGATGTGATTTAGTCATGCAACCGACCGCTTTAAGGCCCTGACTTAGCAAAACAAACCACGAAACAATATTGTTGAATGCTCCTTTATATTAAATAACTTAAACTAAACTGAAGGTTTAATATTGTCCGTTTATTAATTTAAATTTTCTGCAATGGGCTTAATATCTACTACCTAAATGCAAGGTTTCACCAGCAGGGAATTCTCTCCCTCTCTCCCTCCTTTTGCCTAAAAACAACATTTCTCACCTGAACAGGTACGTTGTATTTTTTCCTCTTCTGAAAGATCCCCGTGGGGTAAACTTCTCGGACATAAAGGATGAGGTGGACGGCCACTTCCAGGAATTCAGAAAGCACATCGGCAACAACTGGAAACGAATGGGCAGATACAGAAAGGACAGGAAAGGTATTAAAAACAGACTGATAGTGACATGAATGGTGGAAAATTCTGGGCAGAGAAAAGACAAGCCTTTGTGGTGTTTCGCCGGTGGAACTCACCGCCACTAAATATAACAAGGGTCACCGATTTGGATGGTTTTTTTTTAAGGGACCAAAGAAATCCATGGAAGGGAAGAATAACAAGCAATAACGGTCCTGAGGGTTGGGGGAAAGTGGGAATTGTAGTTTAATGAATCTGGAAGGGGGAGGAATTACAAATACAGTAATAGCCAAAACTGCAAATATATGTTTATTTTTAAGACTAAAAATTGCAATTGATTCAACACTAACAAAAGATGCCAGTACCTTGGCCAAAGTTGAGGTCCTGGCGGGTTAAGGTGGTCATCTCGGCCACGACCTGGTAATGAACAACGTTTAATTGGTCACCATAACAAGTGTTTTGACATTTTAGCTAAAATCTGTCTCGTTTGTGGCCAATATAGCCCGAAGTCTACTTCCCATCTCCCCCAGCCGTGTTTTACACCAAAACAAGTCAACAACGTCCCAACTCAGCACCTTGAGGCCCTGCGGGTTCCCGATCCACGACACGTTTACTCAGGAGTAAACAAAAAAAACCCATTCCTTTGACTCAAAACTGGCTGTGGTTTCTGCTAGACTCCAGATGGAAACCAAGCTTTCTCCCCAGGGCAGAATGCCCAGGATGGGTTGCAATCTTATCCTTCCTATCCACCCACCCGAAAAACCCGAGTTCTATCCTTGCAGCAGGGCTGAACCCCCAGATCTCCCCAAAAACAAACAGGA
Source organism: Furcifer pardalis (assembly GCA_030440675.1). Taxonomy (NCBI): domain Eukaryota; kingdom Metazoa; phylum Chordata; class Lepidosauria; order Squamata; family Chamaeleonidae; genus Furcifer; species Furcifer pardalis. Next base: position 43,310,979 of record CP126891.1, read on the forward strand.
CGCTTGGAAAAGGTGGTCTGTCTTTGCGCATCGGTGCCAAAGGAAACCAGGTTCGAGGGCGGACCGCTGGCGCCGTTTTAAAGCATGCACCTACTCGGGAGTAAGAGCACCATCGTAGCTCCAAGGGGGAGCCCTTCTACTCCCTTGGAGAAACCTGCCAGGATCGGACCTTTCCAGCCCGTGCAATGCAAAGGTACCTCTCCAAGCGCGCCAGGGCGCACGGCCAAGGCGCACGGCGGCTCCTCCTTGCCCGGGATCGGAAAGTCCGGGGAGGAAGAGGAGGAGGAAGATGAAAGGATCCCGATCCACCCTCCGGATGCGGCCGTTTGACGCGCCCGGACAAGCCCGTCCCTCCCCTCCCCGGGTCTTAGCGCCCGCCGGGTTCAATGGCGCACCGCCCCTTCCGCGCAATTGCGCTCTTTTCCAAAACACGAGCAGCCGTTGATGCAAAAGAGGAAGCAAAGCAGAAGAAGCAGCAGCAAAATACAGATATTCTTTCTCAACAGCGGGAGAGAAAGAGAGAAAGCCTCGGACACCAACATTTTATTGGTTGCAGAATTTCCTAACTTGCAGAACTTCCTAACTCAATTTTCTCCTTCTTTGAATTTTCGTTTTTTCTTTTAATTTCAACTTAGCTGTATCTGAGAAGAACACAAAGAGAGAAGAGATCGGTCCCTACTAGAGATGGGAAAGTAGGGAGACAGACACAGAGAGAAACATAAAGATGGGGTTTCTATATAGAAATATTGTTTTATATAGCTGTGGTGGCTCAAGTGAGGAAGGCGCTGGACTCGACGCCTGGAAAAACTCGGGGTTCGATTCCCGAGTACTGCGGGACGGAGTGAGCTCCCGTCTCTGTCCCAGCTCCTGCTAACCTAGCAGTTCGAAAGTAAGACATTGCAAGTAGATAAACAGGGACCAATTCGGTGGGAAGCTAAAACAGCGCTCCGTGCGCTCCGGTGTCGAGGCATGCCTCCCACATGTCCACGGAAACGTCTGCAGACGCAGACAGCGCTGGCTCTTTGGCTATAAACAGATGAGCACTGAACCCTAGAGTCGGATACGACTGGCTTTCGAGCGAGGGCGACCTTGAGCTTTCCTAGAAACTTGGAACCTGTGTATACAATATAGAAACCCAATTAAGTATAGTACTGTACATCTGTTTGTCTATCTACCTAGGAAAATAGACATATCCAGACAGGTAGGTCGGTAGGTAGGTGGGTGGGTGGTTAGTTAGTTAGTCAGATAGATGGATGGATGGATGGATGGATAGATAGATAGATAGATAGATAGATAGATAGATAGATAGATAGATAGATAGATAGATGGATGGATGGATGGATGGATGGATGGATGGATGGATATGTAAGTACAGTACATTATGTTGTCTCTTCCAGGAAACTTACCCAAGTTGTGAGGGCTTTTGAGACAAAAATCAACAACAGACAGAAGGGACCCAGTTGGAGCTTCCCCTGCCGCCGCCCCCCTTTTCTCCCAAGAAAGGGGGGGGGGAGAGCAGAGGGCGATATTCCTCCCCCGGACCAGTTCCCAAATGAGGCGCTTCGTCTCTTTGTTCGCCCTTAGCATCAGCAGAGCTTTTGGGAGTTTCCCACAAGCCACAAGGAAGGAGAGGGGAGGAGGGAGGGGAAGCCTAAAAAAAACAACCCTCGTCCCCTACCTGACAGCGGGGTAGAAAGAAGGCACACACACCTAGGCACTCACAAAACACCAATCACACCAGCCGTGGACAGATGGATAGTGTGTGTGAGAGAGAGAGAGGCATAGATGGATGGATCGATCAATCTGTGTAGAAAGGGAAAGAGACACACACAGACAGACAGACAGACAGATAGATAGATAATGCACAAGTGGAAGACACAGACAGATAGAAAGATGGATGGATGGATAGATAGATAATGCACAAGTGGAAGATAAAATAAAATAATAATAAATAAGATAGACAGATATACACAGACAAACGGATGGATGGATGGAAATGAGCTGGAAGGAGTGAAAGAGACTAACTTTTAACAGTAATAATACAGAAATACAGTAAATGCTTATGATGGGTTTAGACACAATCATTCAGCCCCAGGCGCCCAACAATCCAAAACGCGCCCCCAAAGTTGAGGCGCAGCTGCTTCTGGGGGTCTCCTCTGAGTTGGTGTGTGGGTGTGTGTTTCTGTGTCACATCTGGAGGGTGGGCGCTCTTTGCCTCGCCCCCCCTTTAGGGATCCGGGGTCCCAGCGTGTCTTTGTTGTCTTTGTTTACGGAACATCCTTGAGCGCTTCCCCCCCATCTCGGGGGCGCGCGCCTGGTGGGGGGCGCTCCCCCCCACTTTAATTAACACCCCCCTCCACTTCAATTTCCCTCCTCCTCGGTTTGAGCAACAACCGACCCCTCTCCCCACCCCCTTTCTCCCTAAATATGCCCGCCTCTTATGGGGTGGGTGGATGAGAGGGGAAGGGTCGGTTCCCCCTCCGGTGGGAGTCAGACGAGTGGTTTTAGCTCAGCGCTCCCCATCCCCGGACCAGCAGGGAGAAAAGTGAGTAATTTAATAATAATAATAATAATAATAATAATAATAATAATAATAATAATAATAATAATTTCATGTCAGAAATTATTCTGGGTTGAAAAGGATTTTTTTTTTTTGCTGGAGAAACTCCGCTCAGGGGACGCCCCAATGAGGCACCTTTCATGTTCCCAAGAGCTGGGACAGAGAATGGGCACTCACTCCATCATATAGTACCCGGGTCTCGAACTGCTGACTGGTGAGTAAAACCCAACATAATGTGGTGAGTGTGTTGTTTTAAAAGTTTTTTTTAAAAAAAATGATTTCTGGTCTCAGTTTTATAGCTGGGTAGAACAGATGCACTGGCTCTTTAGCTATCAGCAGAGATGAGCACTGAGCCCTAGAATCGGATACGACTTGCTTTCGAGCAAGGGCGACCTTTACCTAGAACAAAAACTCATGCATGGGGAAGTTGATATAATTCAAGAGACATGCAAAGCAGTTCAAAAGTAGAGTGTTTGTTTAAAAAGACACAATTTTGTTTATTTGTTGTTGTTTTAAAACCACCATATCAAAAATGTAAAAGACATGCAAATTCTGAAAGTTCAAAGGGTGCAAGAAATTTGGGAAGAAACAGGATTTGGGCTCTGAAGTAATAACGTTACATTCGACACACAGGCAGCTTAGCAAAAATTAGCAGAAATTGAGAAAGTCATTTCAGAGGGAAAAGATTGGAGAGCAAGTAATAATAATAATTTCGTGTTAGACGTTATTCTGGGCTGAAAGGATTTTTCTGCTGGAGAAACTCCGCTCAGGGGACACCCAAATGAGGCTTCTTTCCCAAGATCTGGGACAGAGACAGGCACTCACTCCGTCACGCAGTACCCAGGTCTCGAACTGCCGACTTGCCGGCCTTCCAGCTAACAAGGCGAACTTCTTAACAGCTGAGCCACCCCAGGGAGGGGAGACCAGGTGGAATTTCCCCTAATGTGATCAGGGCGGAGCGAGGGAATCCGCTGGATTCTATGATTATTGCTTTTAAATTCTGATCTACAGCACTTTTGGCACATAGGATATTTCAGGGTAGTGCCGAAGAATTAAGACATTCTACAATGTAGGGTCAGGATGGAACTTTCTGCAACTGAGTTTGGGAAAGTTACTTTTCTGGGACTGCAGTTCCAAAAATGAAAAAACCAAAACTGAACTCTGAGAGGCAGCAAAATTTCTAAATGGGAGTTGTAATACATAAAGATCTGTCCCGGCTCCTGCCAAGCTAGCAGCTCGAAAGCAAGAAATTGCAAGTAGATGAATAGGTACAGCTTTGGCAGGGAAGGTAACAGTGTTCCGTGCGTCTGACCATGCCTGCCATATGACCATGAAAATGTCTGCAAGTAAAAAGAGATGAGTGTCGAAGCCGAGAGTTGGAAACGACCAACTTTTGAGCAAGGAAGAACTTTAGCTTCACTAGAGATGTCTTATAGCAATGGTTCCCAATGTGGGGCCCAGACCCCACCAGGGAACTTCAATTCCCAGAAGCCTCAGCCAGTCCAGTGGCTGATCAGTGCTTTGGGGAATTGACTGACGCTTCTGGGAATTGAAGTCCAAAAAACCAAAGGTTTGGAAACACTGTCTTATAGTGATGATCACCAATATATGGCAGAAGAAGTCTTATAGCAAGGGCTCTCAACCTTTTCAAGGCGAGGGCCGGGTCACGCTCCCTCAGGCAGCTTCGGGGGCCAGACGGCCATTTTGCCCTGCCTTCCACACAGGGCACTTCCAGGTGTGGCGGAGGCGGTGGGGAGGACGCCATGGCATTGTGGACCTGCATCCGGCCCACAGACCACAGTTTGAGAATCCCTCTCTTATCGTCTCCGCTGCATTTCTGCACGTTTCAGAGCTGCTCATTGAACAAAGAGCTGCATAAAACACTGTAAATGGATCTTGGAAACCGCCAAGACAGAAGAGAGGTGGCAGCGGGGGAGGTTTGTGGACAATCGGACCCCCGACATGGCGTTAGGCTGTGCCCGCATTTCAGCCGGGGAGTCGGGGAGGGGGGCACCGAACAGCCGTGAATGGACGGAGCGACACGGAGGGGCAGATTTAAATAGGACAGAGCCACGTCAAAAGGGATATGAGATCTTTTTCTCAAGGGAGACCTGCCAAAGTTGGCACCGAAACCCGGGCCGAGCAAAGAAGAGAAACGCTGGCTATACAAAAACCGCCTGAATACCCAGGAAATTGTCTGGGGAATAATAGGAGAGGGGGGGAAGACTCTTCAAAACGAGTCCTTAGGGGGTATCTTTATTTAATTTTATTTTCCAGAGCGGAGGCAAAGGGGGGGGGGGCGGCTGGGAAGGGAAAACCCACTCTCCAGTCCTGGGCATTGTGCGTGCCTCGCGGCCTACTTCTGTGGGGTTTGTGGTTTTCAGCCTGCTCTCTCCCACTAGGCCCGGCACAAAACCGTCCCAGCGGGGTAGGGGAAAAGCCCATTGAAGGCTGCACAATGTCGCTCTTGGCGTGCCTGGTTTTGGCCATGTCTCTGAGCCCTTCCGAGAGGTTCATACATCATGCCCTGCCTCCCCTGCCAGTTCCCATTTAGCCGGCTCTTTGGCACGGGCGGGCAGGGGAGATCGCCTCCGACATATGCGTGTCCTGGGAACGGCAAGACCCTCGCTTGCCTTCCTTTATTATTTTTATTTGGAAAGCATTTCCATGCAATTACCCGCACAGGCAGAATAACTCAGATGGCACTGTAGTGGCTTAGTGGTTAAGACACCGAGTTTGGAGACTGGAAAGTTGGGGTTAGATTCCCAAGTGCTGCACGACGGGTCTTGGCGACATGAAAGGAACCTCACTCCGGTGTCCCCTGAGCAGAGTTTCTCCAGCAAAAACCCTTTCAACCCAGAGTAATTTCTGACACGAAATTTATTCACCCAGATAGCCAGGATATAAATGCAATCACATCGATCCACCATAAATTTCCACTTTCCCATCAATCAATCCATCAATCGTAAATTCCGACTTGCTCATCAATCAATCCATCATAAATTCCATTTCCCATCTATCCATCCATCCATCCACCCACCAACCAATCAATCCACCGATCCATCTTCATTTCCTCCCTTCCTTCTCTTGTCTTCTATTCTCTCCTTCCTTCCTTCCTTCTCTTGTCTTCTATTTTTCCTTCCTTCCTTCTCCTTTCTCTTAGCTTCCTTTCCTTCCTTCTTTTGTCTTCTATTTTCTCCTTCCTTACTTCTCTTGTCTTCTATTCCTTTCTTCCTTCTCTTGCCTTCTATTCTCTCCTTCCTTTCCTTCCTTCCTTTGTCTTCTATTTTCTCCTTCATTCCTTCTCTTGTCTTCTATTCCTTCCTTCCTTCCATTCCATACAGCCTTGACATTAAAAAAAACCAACCCAACCACTTTGGCAAAACAGCTGGTGTGTGGGGAAGGCTGGTCACCTGTCATTGATTGATTGTCTTCATTTGCATATGAAATCCATCCTTTGCATATATTCCTCAAAGTCGGAAGCCAAGCCCAGCATGAAAAGCTCTCGTCTGCCATGGTCTGGCGTTTTGCTTCCTAGGAAGGTCTGGTCAATCTGTGATATCTTTATTTGGCAGTCTGGAAAGATCCAGGGAGAGACTGCTGAGCGGTTAAGACACTGAACTTGACGACTGTTGGCAGGTCGGCAGTTTGAGACCTGAGTGCCGCATGTTGGAGCGAGCTCCAGTCATCTGCCCCAGCTCCTGCCAACCAAGCCGTTCAAAAGCAAGAAATTGCAAGTAGATAAATAAGTACCACTTTGGCAGGAAAGGTAACAGCGTTCTCTGGGCTCTGGTGTCTAGTCATGCCTATCAGATGTTCACGGAAATGTCTGCAGACACAGACAGCATTGGCTCTTTGGCTGTAAATGGAGATGTTCTTCCTCACAGGCTGCAAACAAGGCTCATTTTCATGCAACTGCTTAACAGGCTGCAAAGCGGGTTTCACTTCCATGTAGACTGCAAACCAGGGCTCCTTTCCATGCATCAAACCCTAGAGTCAGATATGACTGGCTTTTAAGCAAGGGCGACGTTGACCTAAGATCCAGGTAAACTGGAGGGAGGGGGGGAATCCTTTACGGAAACACCTGTCCAACCTTGGTTGTTGCTGATTCTTGTTTCAGGTAACGGACGTGGCACCCCAAAACATGGGGTACCCCCTGATCATCTTCTCCCCCGTGGTTGTCATCTGCCTCCTCGTTACCAGCCCAGCAGACAACCTTGAACCCCTGACCGTGGCAGCCTCCAGTGTCCCAGAGATCAGCAACAGCTTCCTGAGTGGGGAAATATGGCTGCCTCCCTTACGAGCCACGAAGCACCGCCATCAATGGGGCACCAACCGTCAGGCACAGGCCACCCGCCGTGGGATGCCGTCCAAGGTTTGGCGCTCCCGGGAGGGAGCAGGCCCACGGCTCCTAAACTGGTCTGTCTCGGAAGATCCGGGGTCGAGGGAACAGCCTGCTGGTCTCCGCCGGAAGGACATCTTCCTGGGGTTTGAGTTCCCCTACCCAGGTCAGGAGAATAGAGCACCCAGATCAGAGAGCAGGAGGAAGCAGAACCGGGAACGGCGGCGGCATAGCCGGAGAGAGAGGTTGAAACAGCACCGAGGTATCCAACTAGGGCGGAGTATTGGAAATTGGGTTGAAAACCAGATGTCCTCACAGGCTGCAAACCAAGGCTCGTTTCCATGCAGATGCTTAACAGGCTGCAAAACGGGTTTTACTTCCCTGCAGGCTACACTTCCATGCAGATGCTTGCTAGGCTGCAAACCAGGTTTCACTTCCATTTAGGCTGCAAATGAGGGCTCATTTCCATGCAGATGCTTAACAGGCTGTAAATTGGTATTCACTTTCTTGCAGGCTGCAAATCTGGGCTCACTTCCATTGAAGCGCTAAACAGGCTGCAATCTAGGTTTCACTTCCATGTTGGCTGCAAACCAAGGCTCGTTTCCATGCAAATGCTTAAGAGGCTGTAAGCTAGGTGTCACTTTCATGCAAGCTGCAAACCAGAGCTTGTTTCCATGCAGACACTTAATTGGCTGCAAACAGGGTTTCACTTCCATGTAGACAGCAAAACAGATCTCATTTCCATGCAAATGCTTAACAGGCTGGAAAAAGGGTTTTACTACCATGCAACGCCATCATGACCTGCAAACCAGAAGTTGTATGTCAAAACATGACTTTTTAGAAGCTTGATTTTTCTCTCTCCCCCCCCCCCCATCCTTTATAAGGGAGAAGTTTGGACTCCAGGCCAAGTGCGTTGTATAAAAAGCCAGAAAACTTTGAGGAGCAGTTGCAGGCCCTCCAAGTCGAAGGTTCCTCTGCGGGTTTTGGTCCCACCTCCCTGCTGGGCTCCACCCCAAAGCCACTGACCGAAGAGTTTCCAGTTCTGCAGGCCACCTCTCCATGGCCCCAGGCCCGCCTCTGGCAAGAAGGCGACGTTATGCCCACTCTGGACATGACTTTGTTCGACTGGACGGATTATGAGGACCTCCGGCCAGATATGTGGTTTCCGAGCGGCAAAAAAGGTGACTCCTTTTTCGGTTGTGGCTTGTGATTTTAGGTTTGCAGGCTCCATGAATCCGCTCTGGGTGGTGTCCGAGATGCAAACCCAACTTTGAGGGGTAGGACTGAGCATATTGGGGACTTGATGACTGGAAGTTTGTGCTACACGATGGAGTGAGCTGCCGTCTCTGTCCCAGCTCCCGCCGAGCTAGCAGTTCGAAAGCAAGAAATTTGCAAGTAGATAAGTATGTGCCGCTTCGGTAGGAAAGGTAGCAGCATTCCATGTGCATCTAGTCATGCCTGCCACATGTCTTCAGACGCAGACAGCACTGGCTCTTCGGCTATAAACGGAGATGAGCATCGCAACGTAGAGTCAGATACGATTGGCTTTTTAGCAAGGAAGACCTTGACCTATTGAGCATAGTGGATTGAAAGCCACAGGAACAGTTTCCACCCAATATGATGCAGAATTAAACCTATGGAACTCTTTGCCACTGGATGGCCAAGTGAAGTGTCTGGAGAAGGCTATGAAGGAGGACAAAAGATTCCTGACTCTAGGAAGCACCCGGGACAACTCTAGAGTAGAGCCTCCAGTAATCAGCGGAGTCTGACTTCTTTTGTCCCAGATGGTTGGGGATGCTGGGTGTCGGAGTACAGCATGCCTAGGAAAAAACACCTGTTGAGGGGGAGAATTTCAAACGAGCAATCGCTGGAATGAAGTTTTATATCTTCCTTATTCTGACTCCGTCTTTGTCTTTTCTCCTCCTTCCTAGAGCGACGGCGCGGTAAGAACAGCAGCAACGAAACCACAGCCGCCGAGGGGGACTCCTGCGACCATCACCTCGACTGCCTCCCAGGTGGGCAAGCGACGTTCATGAGGACTAGCGCCTCAATCAACCAATCACATTCCTAAAATGTATTCACAGTCTCCTTTTCCTTCCTTCATGTCAGCAGGTTGCTGTTGTGATTTGCGAGAGCATCTTTGCAAACCACACAACCGAGGCCTGAACAATAAATGCTACAATGACTGTATGTGCACAGAAGGTGAGAAAATCCACTCCCTTAGATGCAGAAATGCCAATAAATGCCCTTGTAGAACTATAGATATCGGCAGAATCATCCAGGTGAGCCAGCCTAAAACGGGAAGCTTGAAAAAATTGGAGAAGCTGCCCTTAGAGGCTAAGCTGGAAACTGGGATGGGGTGGGTGGTTGGGGTCAAATTACACAAGTAGCCAGGTATAGAAGCTGGGGGTCAAATTACACAAGTAGCCAGGTGTAAGCATTGGGGTCAATTTACACATTCAAATTACACCTTCATTCAGCTTGCCTTTCCACACCTATGTTCAAGAACAACAGTAGCCAAATCCAAGGACTACAGTTCCTATCAGCCCCAGCCATCGCTGATGGATAATGGGATTTGTAGTCTGACATCCCAAGGGACATACTTTGCTCTATTTTCTTTTACACGTAGAGTTTCAGTTTTTGTTTCCTTCTCTCCTATATATTTCTTTTTATTGCATGAAATTTTGCCCTCTTTCACATTCAGGTTTACGCTGTTACGCCAAATTCCACCGTAACCGGAGAGTGATCCGGCGGAAAGGACGCTGCGTAGAATCGGAAACCGTCGATGGAGATCAGGGGTCATTTATTACTGTCTAGAAAGCTCCTCCTGGATTGTGTGTGTGTGTGTGCATGTGCGTGTGTTTATATTCTCTGGAAATGAGAGGTATTAATTTAATTTAATTTAGTGGTTCGTGGGGCTGACCAAATGACTCCAATGCTATAAACTGGCATGGGATTTTGCAGAAGATTCTAGAGGAGGCAGGATTTATAATTTCGACTTGTAATAATGGCTTTAGAGGAGGTTGAAATGCAAATTCGTCTCTATCAAATCTGGTGGGTTTTGGTCTATTTAATGGACATGCCTTTTGTAAAGCTAATGGATCTTAATTGCTTACTTAAACTCAAGCCAAGAATATCATTGTGCTTGGCAATTTGAAAAAACCCTCCATCTTTATCCCATATTTGCAGTCTGATATAGCTCTCTACCCTTCAAAAAAAAAGGGGGGGGGACTGCCATGGCTTAGTGGTTAAGATACCGAACTTGATGGCTGGAAGGTTGCTAGGTTAGCAGTTCAAGACCCCAATCTGGCAGTTTGAAAACAAGTATTTGCAAGTAGAATAAATAAATAGTTATTCTTCACACCCCAAATGTCTGGTTCCTTTTATTCCCTGAACTTTTTGGAATAGTCAAAAAAAAATTGGAGTTTTTATCCCCTGAGATTTCCAAAAACTGGAGCCTGCCTCTGCATTCAGGGCAAAAAAGAAAAATCCCAAATAAATACCGTCACGATGCAAAGACTAACAACTTTTATTCCAGTTTGAGTGTTTGTGCATCGAAATCTACTTGTTCAAAGAGCAATTTTACACCTTGTATATTTATAGATTGCCGGGGGGGGGGGGAGAGATAAATTAGTATTTTAATGCATTGGTGTGTGCTTGTTTTTGGAATAAAGGGATGATTTGAACCCGGATCTTGGTCATCTTTCTCTGTCACTCTTGGACCTGGGATTTTGCGGGGGGGGGGGGGGAAATCCAGACAAATGGGACCCAGATATTATTTTTGAGTTCTTTGTGTTACAAATTTGCTGCCAAACGTTCTTTGCAACTGGAGTAAAACACACAACAGAAACCACACAAGAGGAGCGAAATTTCAAATACAGGTATGTGGCCAAGCTGATTAAAATTACTCCACGGCTTAATTACACACACACACACACACACACACACACACACACACACACACACACACACACACACACACACTCAGCTTGGGGGGGGGGGGACCCGGACTATCATTTTGCCCTTCTGCCACCCAACTGGCACTTCCTGGTGTGGTGGATGAGGTGGGCACATGAAATTGCGCGGTGGGCCATATCCAGCCCACCGGATGCAGGTTGAGAATCCCTGATCTAAGTTCTTTCCAACCAGGACTATTTTTGTTTCAAATTGCAAGAGGGTAATTTAAAAAGAATTTATTTAAAAATAGGGGCTTTCTCTCCCCCCCCCCAAAAAAAAACAACAACCTGATTTTTCAGCCCATTTCCAGCACGAAATCAAGTTCAGAGGGGATCTTTCATTCCCAGTTTCCTCCTTACCTTCGCTTTAAGGACGTGGAGCCCCGAAAAGAGGAAACGTTGGCAACCGTAGGAGATAAAGTCGCGCCTGGGGATTAAAAGAAAGAAAGAAAAAAGCTTGCAAAACGTTACTTTAAAAGTTACTTTTTTGAAAGACAAAACGAAGGAGATGGTTTCCTGCCTGATGGCGAGGATCGTTCCTCGCCCCTCTCCGTCCTACCTCGCAAGGCTGGACAGTCGCCGATCAAATCCACCCCGATCGGAAGGGAGCGGCAGGGGCACTCTGTGTATGCTCAGAGGCTACGGGGGAACCCGTCTTTCGACCGCCTGGCCTCCGGTTTTGTCTATTGATTGGGTTATTTTTTATTTTATTTTTGCGCCGACTTGTGGCACGCTCATTTCAACTCGTTTCCAGCTGTTAGCGCGCCTCCTTAATCCGGCGTCACTCCGGAGCGGCTCCGCTTCCCCTCCAGCCAGGCAGGAGGAGTTTTCTGCTCTCTCTCTCCCAGCCCCGGAGAAGGAGTCACGGGTCCCGGACGAGGCTCTGGGCGGAGCCCGGTCAGGAAAAGAGGAAAAAGAGCCGAAGAAATAGAGGAAACCGGAGCAAAGCAGCTAATTCGGATCGGAAGCGGCGCAGCGTGTAAACGCAACTATTTCCACCCCCTCGTCTCCCTTCTTTTCTCCCCCACTTTTTTGTCAGGGATGGAGGTGCCCGCCGTGAACCTGAAGGTGAGTGTACAAGTCGGGTGTGCAATCCGAGTGTGTGATAGTGAGCAAACCCATCCCCTCTTGCTCTGGTATAGGGTGTTAAGAGTGCAAATATGTGTGATTGTGCAAGCTGAGTGTGCAAGACTTGTGGGAGCAGTGTGTATGTGTATGAGTGTTAGGATGCAAGCCTTCCCCCTTTTGCTTACTTTAGGGCAAAGTTTGGAAAAGTAACTTTTTAAAAGTAACTTTTTAAAAGTAACTGTTTCAGGGAACTAGTCCCTGGGTGCTCCCATGTTGGTTGGGAGAGGCTGGTCCAGAAAAGTAACTGGACAGTTGGGCAGCTGGCCCTGCCCTAAAGCAGAGGGGAGATTGACGTCCTCAGGTGGCAGCGTTTGAGAGGCGGCAGCAGGATGTGTGTCTGTAGATCTAAAATGGGTATTGGTGCGTGGTTGATCTGGGGCTGTTGGGATTTGCTTTACAAGCCTAAGTCTCCACCTTAGGCCTCCGGTTGGAGTGGGTCTGGGTGCCCTTGTACACTCGGGCCGCCTTCCCTTGCACAATCACTCATATACTGTACACACAAGGCTAGGATTGTATGGTTGTGTACTTTGTAGACCTTGACCCTCAGCTGTCTACTCTGACCCTGCGGTGATAGACATAGATCTCCCTTCCTTCACCATCCCGGACACCATCATGGAAACGTCATACTCAAGTCTTGAGGATTTGAATATGCCATCAATTAAAATGTCTCACTCTTCCTGGTTGTCATGGAGAGAAGCCCTATTCATTATGATGATGGTGGAGATGATGATGCGTCTAGAAATCCTGGAGGCTATGTTTAGGGGACACTAAATTATGTTGCAATAGTGTTAAGCTACTGTAACGGTTTGGGTTTTCCTCATTTTACGCTAAACCACGATTGGAACAAACCATGGTTTGTGATCCTCTAACCATGGTTTGTGTGTTTGAATGTATCAGCTGGAGAGGGTAAACCTTTGACTTTCCAGATGTTCTGAATACTAGATAGCACAGCCAGAGGCAAAGAATTGGGGTGTTCAGCTGCTAAATGTTTCCTTAGCCCTGGTAACAGTAAACTATGGTTTGTCGTTTCATCTCTGGCTGTCATTTTCTGTCTGCTTGGTGCCATTTGTGTGTGTGTTTTGGTGCTTTTCCAAAACCAGAACAATAGCTTTTTTAAAAAAAAAAAATCACCACTATTTTGATCTTTGTTGAGAATCCTAGTTAACATAAACTAGGTTTGGAGAACTGATTCAAACCATGGTTTCTAGTTGGTTTGTTTTTTTCTGTTGCAAGTCATGATCAGTTGGTTCTATAATCCATTGCCTGTCTCACCAAGAAGTTTCCTTAAGGATGGTTTTCATGTGTCTCTGAATCAACCTGTCTATATAAAGTGGGCAAATGGGAGACACAAGTTCAAGTTCCGCCCCCATTGACCAAGGATTGCTGGTTAGCAAGTCTAAAAGGCCCCACTTTCATCTCCGAATTGGGGAAATTAAGGTCAAACTGAGGACAAACTGGTTTAAAAAACCACATACACATCAATATGAAAGAAGTTCTAATCCTCTTTTGATGGAGTAAAGTATGCATTTGGTTAAATTGTACAGTTGTAGATTTCTGCTGCATGTAGAAATCTAGCTCATCAGGGCATACTCTGAGCGGTCCCTGAAGTATTAGCTTTCCAGAGGCAGGGAAGGGATTTTTTTTTTGCCCTCCTAAGTACGAAGTTCTGTTTTGAATGGTGTGAAAAGTTACTAAAAATGCTCTCAATTAGTTATTGCAGGGCTGCAGTGGATCGGTGGTTAAGAAGCTCGCCTTGTTAGCTGGAAGGCTGGCAAGTCGGCAGTTCGAGACCTGGGTACTGCATGACAGATTGAGGGTCTGTCTCTGTCCCAGCTCTTGGGGACATAAAAGGAGCCTCACTTGGGCGTCCCCTGAATGGAGTTTCTCCAGGAAAAATCCTTTCAAACCAGAATAATTTTTGGCACGAAATTACTGTATTATTACTGCAGGCATGACCTTATATATAAGTATATTTAATTGTTTTCTCTAGTAGCCATTTACCATCCAAGAAATCTGGCTTGGATTCAACTCAAAATGCTCCTTCCTAATTATAGGGCCGCTTTGATTTCAAAAGACCTTCTTTGTCAATCAAAGGTTTCTTTGCTGTTAGTTATTTACTAGGTTAGTTATTAACGGAGGCATTTTCCCCCCTAAAGAAATTACACGGATGGAGAAGAGGGCGATTTATGTGGCGCCGTTTTGCCTTGCCTGCACGATTGGGGGAGGTTGGCCATTTTGTCCCAACAGCTTCAAAGGGGTGGCCATTTTGCTTCTCAAATGCCCTTGGGGAGGTGAACCGATGCTGCGGGCCGGATCTAGCCCATGGACTTCAGGTCAGGAACCCCTGGTGTAAGATTTCGTCTTGGTGGATTTGCAGGCAGAATTGAAGGAAAGAAGAAATTATATATATTTTAAAAAATTAAAATGGAGGTAAGATTCAAAGACTGCAGTGGCTTAGTGGTTAACTTGGCTGGAAGATCGGCAGGTCAGCAGTTCGAGACCCGAGGACTCCACGGCAGCGTGAGCTTCTCGTCTCTGTCCCGGCTCCGGCCAACCTAGCAGTTCGAAAGCAAGAAATTGCAAGTAGATAAACAGGTATCGTTTTGGGTGTGACGCTAACCAGCATCTGGTGTTTAGTCGTGCCTGCCACATGTCCAAGAAACGTCTGGAATCACAGGCAGCTGTAAACAGAGATGAGCACTGAACCCTAGTGTCAGATACGACCAGCTTTTGAGCAAGGGCGACCTTTGGTTTTACCTAAGATTCAGTTAATAGAGCCTCCTTATCCCATGGCAGTGTATCTTGGAATCGTCAGCTGTGTCACGGAGGCACCAGAGAAATAACACTCCGTTACCTTGACCTGTTTAGGAACTCATCGTGGCCTTGTTAGAAACAAAGTCGACATTCTTGAGTTCTTAACATTTGCGTAATTACGCATTATTTCAAAGAGCTCTTTATTTGCAACCAGGCAAAGGGAATTGTGGAATTTTCAAGGCCAGATAAAACCTGGATTCTGTATCCCTGCTGGGTGAGCGTGCGAGAGAAATCCCTTGCCAAGGGTGTACCATAAAAGGGCTACGATGGTTGCAGTAGATAAATAAATCTTATGTCCCGAACAAAAACTTTGATATATCGGCGCCACTAACAAAGTGGGGGAATGGTACCGTATTTTGCAAATGTGCCATAACCAAAGATTTCTGGTGGTAAACGAGAACGGTGCAATGAAAATCATAATACAGGACCAGAAAAAACATCAATGCAACACATGACCAAAAAAACATCAATGCAATACGTGACTGAATCCAACATGAACTGTCTCTGGAGGCATCAATGGTGAAATTGAGGTTTCCCTACTTTGGGCGCGTCACAAGAAGGCAGGATTCCCTAGAAGAGTCAGTCAGGGTGGGAAAGGGTGGGAGCAGCAGGAAATGAGGAAGCTTCAATGTGAGATGGGTTAACTCTGTAAAGGAAGCCACAGGCTTGGCTTTCGCAGGACAGTGGAGGGCAAGAAATTTTTATTTACCGACTCGCTTCTCCCGCCAGAGTTATTTGGATGCCTCCAAAACCGCGCGGAATCAGGCGAGGCGGATTTAATCCCCGGCCCCCATGACGTTGAACATTTCTGTCCCTTGAGCACAAAAATCACAAGGATCGCGTTGCAATCGTTGTGGACTTCCAGTCTTTACCTACATTGGCTGCTCCTCAGATGTTTTGGCTTCCAGATGTTCTGGCTCTCCGGTTCCAGATGCCGAAGTCGCCTCAGTGAGCGATCCTGGAAATTTCCAGTTGGAACATCTGGGTTTCCAGATGTTCCCCTAAGGGTCAACATCACTCCTGCCCTTGACTATTGTCTGCTTCCTTTCCCTTACTCATGAGGACTAGAAACATAGGATATATGTTTGGCTTTCTTTCCTAACTATTTTCCTGCGGAAAAGCTTGCATCCATACCATTGGGCTGACATCCAACCTTGAGGACTAGTAACTTAGTTCATTTATTGTCCATCAACTGTGTTCTCTGGCGATGCCGTTTTGAACAAGTTTAGATCAAAATCAAAGGAAAAACAATTTAAATTTATTGGCTTGAATTAAGACTTAACCAAAGAAATAGGTCTGGGCTTAGAACCAGATTTCTCAACCTTTTAAAGCCAGGGGTCATTGGGTCACGTTCCCTCAGACAGCTTTGGGGGCCGGGCGGCCATTTTGCCCTTCCTCCATCCCATGGCACTTGCTGATGTGGTGGTGGTGGGCCGCATGAAATGGTCCCATGGGCCACATCCGGCCTGCAGGCCACATGTTGAGAATTCCTAGCTTCGAAACTCCAGGGTCAATTTACGAAGGACCTGTCAGATTTCCACTGTTTGTTTGGAAGGATATGAGGAATTTTAAACCTCCCGGTTATGTTACAGCCAGGTCTTCTTAGACCTATTAAAAGTTGCAATTGTTTTTCTATTTCCTTTTGGCACGGTTTGATTTTTTGGGGCAGTTTCTTCTGGCGTCGTCAATTTCACCAAACCTTGGATTTTCTTTCACTGAGTCACCCCACGTAGAAAGATGAATAACAGCAAGTCAGATGTTGCAAACGTTTCGTTTTTAGGATTGCTTCCTGGTTAATTTCTCCGCCGAACAAGGAAGTTCGTCTGTTGAAATGGAGTCCAAAAAGCGGAGAAAATAATGTTGTATTGAGTCTGCAGGCTGGACCCAAAATGGGGATTTTGTTTCAGTTTTATTAACTGCCAAAGGGGGGGAAAGTTAAGAAAGTGTCTTTTGTTTACAGCCATTTAAAGCAAATACATCGCGTTCAGCTATAAATATCCAGCCTCGAAGCCAAACTGACACACGAGTTTGTGTTATAGCCGAGATATTATTATTATTATTTTGACTTTCATGAGCTGCTTAAAATGGCTTCCAGTTTTGAAGTACCCCTTCCTTTATAAAAAGGGGTTCTCGACGTTTTTCAGCCGTGGGCCGGGCCACGCCCCTTCAGGCAGCTGAGTGGGCCAGACTGACGCCTCCTCCCGCCGTAAGCACTGCCATAAAAATGTGTCTGCAGCAGTCGTAAAGGCATTTACGATGACCATAAATGAATCTGCAGCTGGTTCCGCCGGCGGCGGCTGGAGCAAGGTCAGGGGCGGATTATTTGGCATTGTGGGCCAGTTCCGGCCCACAGGCTGTAGGTTTGAGAACCCCTGCTTTATAAGTTCTGAAATTTGCACTGTAGAATAATTTCATCTGCCTCTCTTCTTCCTGAGACATTAAAAATAACCCTCGGGTGTTATTCTCTGATTATTTTGTGTTTACAGGCCATCGTCTTCCTTCACTGGCTGCTGACAGTATGGTGAGTTCACCTTACACCTTACAGTCCGATTTATATGAAATATAGGGGGTTGGAGTGCAGCTGGGAAGGAATACCCTTTTTCAGAGTACAGAATCTCATAAATCGCCAGATATCCATTTATCAAGCTTGCAAAGAAAGCTTGTTATTATAGAAAACTTCTTTCCCGACGTCTTGCTTCCATTAGTGGGTGGAAAGCAGTGATGGGATGATAAAATTTTTAGTACCCCACCCTGACGTCATCACAGTGGGGGCGGAGCTAACGTCATGACGTCATGGGTGGAGCCAACGTCATGACGTCATGACGTTGTAGGCGGGGCCAAAAATAAAATAAATAAAATAAAAATAAAACACACACACCCCTCAACCCACACACACAAAACCGTTAATAAAATAAATAAATAAAATAATAATTAAATAAAAATACACCCAAACACCCACCCACCCGAAACACAAACCCCACTTACAATGGGGACCGTTGGGGCTGGCCCCGAGCCTCGGCGCCCAGCGGCGGTGCGCCTAGCCGGGTGGCCGAGGCCCTCCCGGCCGCAACCCTCCATGGGCAGCCCTGAGCCTCAGCACCCATCGGCGGCACGCCTAGCCCGGTGGCCCAGGGTTTCCGGCCGCAACTCTCCACGGGCAACCCCGAGCCTCGGCGCCCGGCGGCGCTCCTAGCCGGGCGGCCCAGGGCTTCCGGCCGCAACTCTCCACGGGCAGCCCCGAGCCTCGGCGCCCGGCGGCGCTCCTAGCCGGGCGGCCCAGGGCTTCCGGCCGCAACTCTCCACGGGCAGCCCGTGGAGAGTTGCGGCCAGGAGCCCTGGGCCGCCCGGCTAGGCGCGCCGCCGGGCAGCGAGGCTTAGGGCGCCCGTGGAGAGTTGCGGCCGCCAAAGTCATCCCCGCTGCAATCTCCACCGCCGCCATTATCGTTGCTGCCGCTGCTGGTGCCGTCATCGCCGCCGCCGTCAGCGCCGCCACCGCCACTATCTCGTTCTTGAGGACTGCCGGTGTTGCCGATTTTTTTAAAAAATTGGAGCTAAAATGGCTCCGATTTACTGCGCATGCGCAGAAACTCAATCTGCCGCATTGCGCATGTGTCAGATTGAGTTTCTAAGCATGCGCAGTAAAATTGGAGTAAAAATTGCTCCAATTTTATTGCGCATGTGCAGAAACTCAATCTGACGCATGCGCAATGCGACAGATTGAGTTTCTGCACATGCGCAGTAAATCGGAGCCATTTTAGCTCCGATTTTTTTTAAAAAAAAATCTTTCGGTGAGGCGTCCGGAACCGGACGCCTCAAAAGTGGACTCCCCTCACGGAGAACCCTCCGGGATTGTTCTTACCGGTTCCAGGGAACCGTATAGAACCGGGGACATCCCATCACTGGTGGAAAGTGATCATTTTAGAGCACTACTTTGGAAAACTCTCCACCATTTTCTCCAGAAGTGATACAGGTGAATGCAGAATACTTTTCAACGATGAAAGGGCGTGACGCTCAATGCGGTTTTAAAAGGTCTTCCAATCCATTTTTTTTATAAAATATATAACTTGAGAATAAAATGGGTGGATATAAAATAATACCCGTGATCTTTCTATACCAGCTTACAGCTGTTGTGATGCCTTTGTTCCTCGTCTACAGGGGCTCCATGGAGTTGTGGGTCTCCAGCTCCTACGCGTGGTCGAATTTCACCGTCCTGGCCCTCGGT
>CP126891.1:43942500-44135000 GCA_030440675.1 Furcifer pardalis
ACGGAGCAAAGGAGGAAGGGGGGTTTGGGGGGGGAAGAGGAGGAGATAAAAACCGGGGAGGGGGGGGGTTGAAATCCCACCGCGAAGCCCTTATGAATATCCGCCGAGGGCCAAGACGAAGTGAGCCGTTTAAAGATGAAAGTGCGAGGGAAATAAAGACTCAATTTAATCTGTTTTAAACCCCTTCAACTTAACGTTTGTGCTGGAAACCCAAAGAGTGAGTCCCTGATTGGGGATAAATACATTTTCTTAACATGCCTCGGAGCTATTACACCCGTCTCCAACACAGCCGCCTATTCATGCGCCACAGTTTTCATTACCGCCGCTAATCAGTCTTAACGTTATTAAATGCCAAGCTGGATGAGGAGGGAGGAAGAGGAGGAGGAAGGAAGGAGGGAAGAAGAAGAAGAGAGGAGGAGGAGAAAGGAAGGAAGGAGAGATGGAGAAAGAAAGAAATAAATAAAAGGAGGAAGGAAGGAGGAAAGAAGAAGAGAGGAGGAGGAGGAAGGAAGGAGGAGGAGGAGGGGGGAAAGAAGAAGGAAGGAAGGAGAGATGGAGAGATGGAGAAAGAAAGAAAGAAAGAAAGAAAAGGAGGAAGGAAGGAGGAAAGAAGAAGAGAGGAGGAGGAAGGAAGGAGGAGGAGGGAAATATGAAGGAAGGAAGGAGAGATGGAGAAAGAAAGAAATAAAGAAAAGGAGGAAGGAAGGAGGAAAGAAGAAGAGAGGAGGAGGAAGGAAGGAAGAGGAGGAGGAGGGAAAGAAGAAGGAAGGAAGGAGAGATAGAGATATGGAGAAAGAAAGAAATAAAGAAAAGGAGGAAGGAAGGAGGAAAGAAGAAGAGAAGAGGAGGAAGGAAGGAAGAGGAGGAGGAGGGAAATAAGAAGGAAGGAAGGAGAGATGGAGACAGAAAGAAAGAAAAGGAGGAAGGAGAAAAGAAAAAGAGAGGAGGAGGAAGGAAGGAACGAGAGATGGAGAAAGAAAGAAGGAAGGAAGAATGAAAGAAAGAATGAAAGAAGGAGGAAAGGAAGGAAGGAAAGTGGAGAGGAGAGAAGGAAGGAAGAGGGAATGAGAAAGAAAGAAGGAGGAAGGAGGAAAGAAGAAGAGAGGAGGAGGAAGGAAGGAAGGAGAGATGGAGAAAGAAAGAAGGAATGAAGAATGAAAGAAAGAATGAAAGTAGGAGGAGAGGAAGGAAGGAAAGTGGAGAGGACAGAAGGAAGAGGGAATGAGAAAGAAAGAAAAGGAGGAAGGAGGAAAGAAGAAGAGAGGAGGAGGAGGAAGGGAGGAAGGAAGTAAAGTGGAGAGGAGAGAAGGAAGGAAGAGGGAATGAGAAAGAAAGAAAGAAAGGGACCAGGCGACCCCCATGTGGGGTGAAATGGGGGCTTTTCTTTGCGCACGAACGTCACTAAAAAGGGGAGCACCCCAAGGCGCCTTCTCCCCACCCAGAAAAGTCCTCGCCCCCCCCCAGAGAAACCAACACTCTAAAAGCATTTGGTGGGGGTCTTGTTTAGGGGCGCTATTGCAGCTGATATTTGAGAGCCAACCTGGGTGGGACGAGAGAGATCCTTACTTAAGAGTAGGCTCATCGCAAAGACAACCCAGTGCATTCTCTTCTTGGGGGGGGGGGGTTGGAGAGGGGAAAAGGGGGACCCCATCCCACCCCCGTCTTTCAAAAGCCTTTCTGGCTTTCTCCTTCCCTCCCAGGGCGTTGCGCTTCGGAGAGGGACTCGTGACGCCCTCCTGCGCCGCATCCAACGGGCGACCTTTCTTGCGCCTCTCCTTGGAGCGCGATCCTTTGTGGGAGGTGAACCAAGCCCTGGCGCCGGATCGGGTCCAGAGGATCCTAACCCCAAACAAAAGGGCCAGCGAGTCTGCGCAGTTCCCCCATGCGCGCGATCCTTCGGGGCTTCTCAGCGCTCGAGGGAGGCTTACTCCCGAGTAGACGGGCAGATCAATGGCTTCAAGAGGCAGAGAGAAGGCAGAGCGAAAACGGAGCATGCTTGGAGTTTCTAGACTAGTTTCTAGACACTATTTATTTATTTACTTCGACTGGGGGCCATTAAAAGGTTTTTTTTGGGGGGGGGGAGATTTAAGATTTTAAATTGGATTTGTTTTATGGGGAGGGGATGCGCTATTATTTTAGGCGATCCAAGAGTTAAAGTCCTGATTTATTGCAAATAAATGAATTTATTTTTATTTTCCTAGCCAAGAGCACGACGTAACTCGCTTCTCCCGCTTGAATTCTTTCTTCCACGGGTCTACTCCGAAACCAGCTCTACTGAACTCAATGGGCTTTTACTTTCAATGAGTGGATCGTCCCCTTCAACTCGCCCTGCGCTCGGGAAAGGATGATTTTTAAAAATCAGCTTTGAAACAGAGATGAGCACTGCACCCTAGAGTCGGATACGACCGGCTTTCGAGCAAAGGAAACCTTTCCCTTGACTAAAATAAAGCACAGACTTCGATACACAGAGAAAGCTCAGTCGAGGCGGATCACAGCCTTACCTGAGCGAGGAGACCTGGGGAGACTGAGGCTCAGCTAGGGCTTACTCGTGAGGAAGCCCTAATCAATGGTAAGGGAGGGGTGGAATGATTAAATAAGCAAGCAGGATCCTTTTACACATCCTCTTTAGTGTCATGCCCGAGGGATTCGGTGGCCTTTACACCCGAGTAAATGCCTACACCAGCCTGCAGCCGAGTCACCTAAGATCCAATCTTGCACATTTCCCCCCTCCTTCCAGCTCCGTTACAAAAAACGACTCGGAATTACTTTTAAAGCAAACGCGTTACTGGTGCGAAACCAGTAACGGATTCATTCAAGCGACAGTGCGTGTGCGTGTGTGTGTGCGTGTGTGTGCGCGCTTAACCCTTTCTCCGCTCCTTGTCGAAATAACCCCATTTATTAATGTCCAGTTCCAGATTCCGCCGAAGAGGAGGGCTTTCAGTTTTATTCTCTAGGGCCTTTAAATTAAAAGGGGTGATTTATGGGGCGGAGGGGAAAATAAAGGACCCGGAGAAAATCCCACATGCTCTGGCCTTTCCTCCCCCACAGCTTGTAACGGGGCAGCGATTCCTTTAAATCACCCAACTTTTCGTAAAGTTAAAACGGACAGAAAAACGCTTCAAGGGGGGGGGGGGAATTGCGCAAAATTGCGATGTTCCCCCCTCTCAACAGCTCCACAAAAGAGAGTTTGAAAAACAATTTGGGGGGGGGGGAACCATTCCCAACACAAACTTTACTTGCTCTGAAGACGTCTTTTAAAGAACAGCTTTATAAAATCACAATAAAGGGGATACACATTTTTAAAAATTATATATACTGTATATATAATTTTAATAGAAATTCGAAGAAATAAATAAAATATAATTTTATTTTTTTCCTCCTCACTATTGTGATTTTTGGAAAGATATATACTGTATATATATATTTCCCCCTCTATTGTGATTTTAAAAAGCTATTTATATATCTATTTAAATATAGATCTAAATTAAATAACATTCTCTTTTTCTAAAGCTACTTGTATATCTTTTTAAATATAGATCTAAATTAAATAACATCCTCTCTATATCTGTTTCTAAAGCTATTTGCATATCTATTTAAATATAGATCTAAGTTAAATAACATCCTCTCAATGTCTATTTCTAAAGCTATTTATATATTTAAAATTATAAATATATTTAAAATTATAAATATAGATTTAAATAGATATAAATATAAATATAAATCTATCTATCTATCTATCTATCTATCTATCTATTAAAACCCCTTCTATCTATCTATCCATCTATCTATCTGTCTGTCTGTCTGCCTATTAAAACACCTTATATCTATCTATCTATCTATCTATCAAATTCCCCTCTATTGTAATATATATTCACAAAATCTATCTGACTATCTATCTGTCTGTCTGTCTGTCTAGCTATAAAACTCCCCTCTATTGTAATATATATTTTCACAAAATCTATCTATCTGACTATCTATCTTTTTTTTTTAAGGGCCCCCATCGCTGTCGAAGCACAAAAGGACTAATTTATCGCTGGCTCTCGAAATAAGGAGACAAACGAACGGGACAATAAACCAGGGCGTCCCCGCTCCTTCCCCGGCCGCTTTTTCGCCTTCCAAACAGAAGGCGCGGATAATATTACAAAACTATCTAACGGCGGGGGGCCACGGAATAATTCAGCCCCTATTATGCGGGCATTTGGAAGGGGTGCGTGTGTGTTGTTTAGTTCCCAAAACTTTCCCTTCTCCTCCCTCCGTTGCAAAAATTCTGAATGAGTCTCAACCCAAGCCTTCCCAGACCCTCGATTTTCAACCCCCTCCCTTCAAAATAAAATAACATAACCTCACACTTTAAAAAGAAAATAACATGGAGAGAAAAAATAAATCATAATAAATAAATAAAAAATAATTAAGAAGGGACCCAGTCCTGTCCTTTTATTTTCTTCATCAAAAAAGGAGGAAAAACTCCCCCCTCCCCGAAAATTTTTTAAGACACCCCCCCCCCCTTGATGTTTGCTTTTATGGTGGTGGGGGGGAAGTTCATTTGTCCTTTATTCACAAGGGATTCAATAGGTTGGAGGGGATTTTGTTTTGGGTAAGCGAAGTTCATGGCCAAAGTTGATGGCGTTTTGTTTTGTTATTGGGGGGGGGGTGAATTGAGTAGGGGTGATTTTTCCCCTAGAGGGATGGGATATAAGTGTAAATAATAAATAAATAAATAAAATAATAAATAAATAATAAAATTGGAAGCAAAGTTTGGTGGGTTCAGGGTCGGAAATCTACGCGTTTTTATTTTCTCTTTCTCTCCCCCCCCCCTTTTCTAAGTAGTCCGTAAAGTTAACTTTCTAAATAACGGAGTAACGCAATTACAGAGGCCAGGAACGCGTCGCAAAACGCGTTCCTTTCCCTTCAGGTCAGATTTGTGATTGTTTTGCCTGCCTACCCTCTCTTCCTGATTTTTTTTTATATATATAAAAAGTCCCATCTTTTCCTCCTTTCCCGGGAAGCAAAACCTGACTGAGCTAAAGGCGGTTTACTTCTGAGTAAATGCGGTTTACTTCTGAGTAAGCACGGTTCGGGTTTAAAAAACACACCTCACTTTAGAAAATGCCACTCCAAGTTTTGTTTTAAAAAGAAACAACGTCCAAACTAGCCTCAAAATAAATCAATTTCCCTTCTTTCTTGCTCCCCAAATTAAATCTGAGCAAACCCTTTCTCGCGAGTAAACCCCTTGGCTCCGCCAGCTGTGCGCGTCTTTACTCGCGAGTAAGTCCAAGCGCCGTGCTCCCAGAGGGATAATTCTTAAGCAAGCCTAGCATTTCAACACCTCCGGAATAATATCTATATTATTATTATTACATCAGAAACAGCCATAGCAAAAATAAATAAATAAAGTTTCCCTTCTTTTAAAAGCTCCTTGCGGGAGTCAAAATTAAATTTATTTCTGCTCATTTCTCCCAGATTTAACACACACCCCATGCAGAAATCCACCAGCAAAACCCCAAAGCATAAATGATACTGGTTTCCCCCTTTCTCTTGACTTTGAAGGAGTTTAAAAAATATTCTCTCCCACAAACTGAAAGGGGAAGAAGGAGAAAAAGGAAACGAAGGGGAAAAGTGGAAAGGTAAGGAATAAAAAGGGAATAAAATCTATCAGGCAAATAAAAAAAAAACAGAATAAAGAATTTCTCTTTTTTTGGGGGGGGGGGTGTCACTAGAACATCTCATGGGATGCAAATTAAACAGAGTTGTGGATTCTGGAGCCTAGAATAAAGTATCCTGTTTGTGAATGTTTTGCTGGTCAATATATAGATTAAATAAAAATTTTATTTTCCCCTCTTTTTTGGGGTGGGGGGATTAGAAGTGTTTGAAAGCTGGTGGGTTCTCCCCCCCTTTCACTAATTTCGTGGCTGCCTCCCGCCCCCAATTGCTCAAAGATATCCAAGACCCCAATGGATAATTGAATCCGATGTTCCCCATCACTCAACTGTCAAAATAGGTTCCAGGGGACCGTTTAGAAAACAGCAGCAAGTTAAGCGAATACGATCTGTTTAACAAATTCATTTAGTCACCTCCCCCACGAGTAATTCCCCCACCGCCCTTTAAAAGGCCTTTTTAAGGATCCCATCCTGGATTCCAAATTTTCCGTCACCTTGAGGGCGTTTCTACTTCCTCATAAAAAAGGAATGAATAATGGACTTTTAAATTTAGCCATCCCAAACCTCACCAGGTAACGCATTATCCCTTCAGTCCATGCTCCCCTCCATCCTTAAGAGATGTCTTCTATTTTTTTATTGCTATCCATCTTTCCAACCGTGCAAGATTTTTGTCTCCAAAGATCAAACAAGAACACCTTGAGAATAAATGAGAATATTTTAAGTTTTTTTCCCTGTAAGGTAATTCCAGGATTTATAAAGAGGCGGCATCTCACACTGAACACATGACTATGCGCAGTCGCCAGAAAGCTGAGAAGGACATGATTGCATCGTCTGATTGTGGAGCAGATAAATTCCCAGGACAGGAAAGGAACACCGCGTTATTTCAAAAAATTAACACACTTTCCTTCCAGCCACTTCTGTTCCCCCATGATTTGTTTGTGTTCGAACAATCTGTTTCCCAAGGGGGGGAAATGAGGAGGTGTTAGATCAACAAGGCAGAAACGGGACAATAGTTGTTATCTAACAGTATTGAGGTTTCCTCCTCAAGAACAACTTTGTGTAACTTCAAAGCTTCCACAGAACATTATTTGAAAACAGGAGTTCTGGCATCAACACATGGGCTCTTCAGCTATGAAATAGAGATGAGCACTGAACCCTAGAGTCAGATACGACTGGCTTTTGAGCAAGGGGGACCTTGACATTTATCTCTGTGCTCTTTTAAGAAGCCTTCTTTGTCTTGTGCCATATCCGATTCCGAACACTGGCGATCCTCCTGAAGACAGTCCTGAGAATATAATGCAGTGGCCTTTCATCTGCCTTCCACGTTGTAGCATGACTCCCCATAGTATCACAGATCCGGTTCCATGAGTCCCTTTCTGGTCCTGAGCCCTGCAAAGTCCTCATCATCAGCCCCAGACCAGGATGGATGAAGCTGCATCAAGAGGGATTTCATCCACTTGGGGACCATCGCCCTGCCCTGTGGACTTCACCACCCAAGGCCGCTAGTCCTCAGGGGGGTCAGGTTAGTTAACTGCTGCCTGGCATTGAATCACTGGCAGTAGGGTCTACTCTATGACCATAGCAGGATAACCTAACCAGACTTGAGCAACCAGAAGGGCACAATTTAAGGTAAAGAACCTGCTGGCAAATCTTTCTAGATCTTATAGGTTTATGAATCTGGTCTCCTGCTTATGGACTCAGGATCCTTAAAAATCTCATTTGGGAAAATAACTGGAGCAGAAATTAGAGGCTGGGATTGTTTATGGAGAGACTGAAGAACAAACGGAAGGAAGGAAGAGAATTTGCTCATGGACGGAATGGGTTACAATGTGCATTTTTTTCATGACAAGCCAATGTAGGAAATCAAAACAAAGACCAGAACATTTCCATGGGTCCAAACCCAAAAAAAATACTCTGTACCCAACTTTTCACTCCTTAACATCTCAGCCTGCCTAAGCTGATAAGCTCACATAATGTAAAGAAGGCGCCTAAATAAACCTGCCACGTTTTGGGTGGGACATCAAATCCAGTTATTTCACACTGTGGCAATTGAGTGGCACATGGGACCTCACGTGTCTCCACTCTCTCCCCTCCAAACAACCACAAAACAAAAGACATCTTATTTCTCCCTGGTTTTAGGCCACAACAGAACTCCCTTTGAGGGGGAAACCGACTTATTTCACGTATTTAATTCAGAATTAATTTCTCTCTCTCTTGCCACCTTCCTCACTTGAATGCCAAACCAGATCTTCAAGGGGAATTAAAACCAGGAAAGGTCATAGCACATAATGGAGCCCAGATTTTGGGAGCAAACCCCAAAATAATTAAACTAAGGATGCCCTGATCAGCCAAAGGGCAGCCAAAGGTCCAGATTCTCCATACAAAACTCTGCAAAGTCACACTGGAAAAGCGACATATCCCGAACAGAGCAACCAGCCAGTGTAAAACCCAACATACATTTCATGGAACAATGATCTAGACAGCAATAGCAACATCGGTTGTGCATGACACTATCCACACACTCGAAAGAGGAGAGACAAAGTGGCTTGGGAGAGACCCTAGAGTTTCCAAGACACAAGATATATATAAATTTAAATTAGAATGGAATGGTTTTAACTGCTCACTTTTGAGTCTATTTTACAGCATTCCACATAGTCTAACAATTCAACTTTTGTCCCATTCCCCCCCCCCCATCTTAACCATCCAGAGTTCAACAGGCATCCGGAAGTAGCTGCCAAGATTTTTGGGGAGAGAAGAAACAATTTAATTTAATATATTTCCCGCCTCCCTGCCTACCTTTATCACCCAAAATGCCATCGATGCTGTGCTTGGCTTTCTTCTCTCCATCCTCTTCTTTCTTATCGCAGTCTTCCTCCTCTTCTTTCTTCCCGAACTTGATTCGGAGAACCCGGCTAATCGAACTCACTAAACCTCGGAAAGTCAAAGAGAAAAGAGGGGAATATAAGCTGGTTTTGCAGGGAAGGAGGGAGGAAAAACGGAGACTGAACTCCAGAAAAGAAGAGAGAAATTAACTCAAAAGTTGAAGGTACATCAATGCTTTTCCAACTTGAAGCCCCAACTGAAAGATAGAACCTTTGGATTGGGGTTTTTTTTTTTTACAAAAGATGTGCAAACATTTAATTTTATATTTCCTTCCCCAAATCCACTCTTTTTCCCCAACAGGGTTTCCACATTCAAGAACTGCCCCGAGGCCTTTGGGATCTGGCTTTAAAGTCCTGCACATTTAAGTGCAGCTTGTGGTGTTGAATTAGTGATGTTTCTTGTGTTGTATTGCTAGGTTGAGTTGAACATCTTTGCTGTGTTGAATCTCACCCAGTATGCACAAAAAGTTACTTGATTTCCACATCTAAAAACCTGACATGCCCAACGCCGGTCCATTCCACATTTCAGGCTGGCTCTACCTGTTGAATTTGGCCTGGACGCCAAACTTGAATTTCATACTGGCTCATCTTTGGGAAACTACCTTTTTAAGTGGTTCCTCTCTGTGGTCAAGAAAATTCAAGGCTTAAGCCCAGTGAATCTCTGAGACAGAAAGAGATTTCCCCCCATCTCTTTCTTGGCCTTGGAAATACCCAAAGTCCAAGACTTTCCAAAGAGCAATAACCCCAAATAACCCCTTCCTGTGGAAGACCTACTCAACAAACTCAGTGGAACCAACTTTCACATATTTTATATATGAAATTCCTCTCTTTGTGCCTATAATTCCTCCTCCCCCCCCCCTTAAAGGGGATTTTAGTTACTTTGGCAACCTCAGTTTGGGTTGATTAATTCATGGAATCACTATCCAAATAAAACATTGGTTAAGGGGAAATATCCTCTTTTGCCAGTTTTAGATGATATCTTTGCTTCTACATTGTCTGTAGATTGCGTTTAAAGGAAGGTTCTCTGTGCCAAAAGGCATAAAAAGTCATTGTAAAGGAGTTTGCCACCTGTAGCTTTTATGAGAATTTTAAAAATATATACATGCAAACAAAGCTACTTTTTGCATTTCTTCCACAACAACTTTTAAAGTCCTTTTTAGCTAATCTATTAAACATCCTTTGCTTTAAATGCACAACGTGCTGTAATGCTTTAAAGAGTACCATATATACTCGAGTATAAGCAGAGTTTTTAAGGCCCCAAAATGAGCCACAAAAAGGGAGATCGGGTTACACTCGGGTCAACGACCACGAGTGTCCCAAGACTGTGCTGGATTGAGAAGTGCCAACAATGCAGTTTAATTTTACCATCTTTTCATGTATTTTGATTATTGAAACTCACTAGGCGCTGCCGCTTTTCCACCCTCGGCTTATATTCAGGTCAATCTATTTTCCTGGGTTTTCAGGTCAAAATTAGGTACCTCGGCCTATATTCAAGTATATACGGTAATGCCTTTATTCTGGCACAAGGTTTTCTGTTCACCTTATCCTAGATCCATGATGGCCAACCTTGGCCCTCCAGCTGTTCTGGGACTTCAATTCCCAGAAGCCCAAGTCTCTGTGAATCCACGTGAATGTGTGGATTCACAGAGACTTGGGCTTCTGGGAATTGAAGTTCAAGAGCAGCTGGAGTGCCAAGGTTTGCCATGGCTGTCATAGATCAAGAAGGTAACAGATTTCTGCTTCGATACCTAGCCGTGGAAATAAGTTTGGGATGAATGTTTCAATAAGTTTGTGCAGTAAACGCAAGAACTTTCACAGCAAACTTGCAAGGTAGAGCAGTCCCGTCTGCGTCTTGAGCTAGCTGGTAGATTTATTTATGGATGGCATAAAAACCACTTCTCAGGCGCACAAATTCAGATAATTATTATTATTTTGCATAGGTGCCAATTAAACCTAGCAATCTGACTCATCTCCATAGAGCTGCATTAATAATTGGAACTGTATAAACAATTCTACATAGCAGAAAATGCTTCCCTCCAGAATTTAAATCTTGGGCATTTTAAATCCCTCCAGAATTTAAATCTTGTTGCTAATAAACCAACACAGTCATCTTTGAAATTACACAGAATGCTTTACCACATTCTGCCTGCTGATGTCACAGAGGAAAGGCCTCTGTTCAAACCCTCCAAAATGGGGGTTTTCAACCTGCGGCTTGTGGGCCGGATGCGGCTGGTGGCACCATTTCATGTGGCACCACCACCACCACATCAGGAAGTTCAAATATAAATTTGAACTAATAAATAAAATAATAAACAAGTGCCATGTGACGGAGGAAGGGCAAAATGGCCGTCCGCCCCCCCCCCAAGCTGTCCCAGGGAGCATGACCTGGCCTACCGCTTAAAAAGTTTGTGAACTGCTCTAAAATTAAATTTAAAAAGGAGAGACAGAGGTTTTTACGTGGCAAAAGCAAAGCAATAAGACTTGGGCGTCCCAGGTAAATGTGCCGGAGAGGGGAGTAGACCCATAGAAATGAATGGGTTTGTTTGTCTTCCACCAGTTAACAGAGGGTCTTTTGATTTTTCTATGGAGCCATTTCAAACCAGAGCAGAGTTCACTCCCCCACCCCCCTTATTCAACAGGCTGGAAAATGTCTCTCCCCCCCCCCCTTTCAGATTAAGTTATTTTAATTGAGGCATTGAAAGAACTTTTGAGAAAGCTGCAGAGGAAGGAGGAAAATAACAACAAAAACTCCCACTTATATGGAGGCCTGGATGGCAATTAAGAAAACAGAAATAAATCATACAAGGCCGAAAGACGCTTCCTTTTAAAAGCATCTTTTCCTATTAATCAGGCAGTCGCCCATTTCTCCACTTCAAGGGCAGCAAGCCCAGTATTGGAATAATGATGCCTTTAATGAACTGGAAGGGTACTTAGAGGTCATATAGTCTGACCCCCCCTTTGTGTCTGATGGGACTTGACTGTTTAAATGTCTTTTAAGGAGGGAAAAGGGGACTGCGGTGGCTTAGTGGTTAAGACACTGAACTTCACGACTGGACGGTAGCCAGGTCGATCGTTCGAGACCCGAGTACTGCATGACGGAGTGAGTTCCTGTCTCTGTCCCAGCTCCTGCTGAACTAGCCATTCGGAAGCAAGACATTGCAAGTAGACAAAGAGGTACCTCTTCATTGGGGAGGTAAACAGTGTTTTTGTGCGCTCTGGTGTCTAGTCACATGACCATGGAAATGTCTCAGATGCTCTTTGGTGATAAACGGAGATGGGCACTGAACCCTAGAGTCAGACACGACTGGCTTTTGAGCAAGGTCAACCTTTACCCTAGGGAGGGAAATCTACACTCAATGTGTTTTGAGATAGGGTGTATTTCAACCCGGAATATGAAGGACCAGTCCCAGCTCCAAATGAAAATCGTTCTGTTCCACAGGCAAACAGCTTTTGATTTTTAGAAACCTTTCCTTTAACGCAAGGATTCTCAAAATGCGGCCCAGGGGCCCAATGCGGCCCATGGCACCATTTCATATGGCTTCCCCACTGCCTCCACCACACCAGGAAGTGCCATGTGGTGGAGGAAGGGCAAAATGACCACCTGGCCCCCAAAGCTGTCCGAGGGAGTGTGACCCAATGGCCCCCCGGCTTCAAAAGGCTGAGAGCTCCTGGCCTAATGTATTTCCATCCATGGGTTCTTAAATGTTGTCTTCTAGGACAACTCAGAAAAAGGCTACGCGGAAAGGAATAAACTTGGATCAGGGCCTTCTTCAACACCCCAGTGATGGCGAACCCTTGGCACTCCAGATGTTTTTGGACTTCAATTCCCAGAAGCCCTGATCTGCAGCTGTGTTGACTTGGGCTTCTGGGAGTTGAAGTCCAAGAACACCTGGAGTGCCAAGGTTGGCCATCATTGGACTACTAGACCAACCTTGGCACTCCAGATGTTCTTGGACTTCAACTACCAGAAGCCCTGATCTGCAGGTGTGTTGACTTCAGCTTCTGGGAGTTGAAGTCCAAGGACACCTGGAGTGCCAAGGTTGGCCATCACGGCTAGAATCTACCATGAGCCAAGAGTATTTGGGGATTCTGGGTGTTGTAGTGGTCTCTTTAAAAGTCAGACACATAAGCAGGCTCATTACTGGGACTATATTTGTTGGGATATTTTGTGGTCGGAAAAGCCAAACCTTCTGGTAACCATATGTGGAAAAATACCCAAAAATTGTCAAATTTACAATCAGGAAAAGCTTCCTTCCCACCCAGCTTGCTGTTGAAGGGTGTTAAAGAGCTCTGAAGAGTCTGGAAATCTGCATCCTTGTGAAGTGTGCAAGCTTTTAAGTTCAACAGGGGGGGGGGGAGGTGCAATAGCACACACAGAAAAAGT
Source organism: Furcifer pardalis (assembly GCA_030440675.1). Classification (NCBI taxonomy): domain Eukaryota; kingdom Metazoa; phylum Chordata; class Lepidosauria; order Squamata; family Chamaeleonidae; genus Furcifer; species Furcifer pardalis. Next base: position 43,955,424 of record CP126891.1, read on the forward strand.
TAACCAGGGAACTTACCTGGAAGGAAAAACCAATGCATCCAGTAGGATTTACATCAGAGTAGACAAAATTACACTGCTAGGCACAGGGTTAAAAGTTGCCCATGACAGCCACTCTCTCTCAACCATGTGTTAACTTTAAGAATAATAATTCCTTTACCTAAGAGAGAAGGGGCTGACTAACAAAATCCCCTCTGAATCAATGGGTCTACTCGGAGTTGTGACTTGTCCCCCTAAGGCACAAGATTTACTTAGCAGAAAAAATTCCCACCTTACTACAGATTTAAATTGATCTGTTCCCTTGTATTGGGTAGAAGAAGCCCCAATCCACGATTTGGAGGTGACACAAGACACTTTCTAATCCAAGCCAAGACTTTGACAGGACACCAGTCCATCATCATCAATCATCACACTTCCTCAGTGAAGAATTGAGGGGGGGGGTTTAAAAGAAAGAAAAACTCCAGCAGCCCCAGGCTTGGAAATAACAAATTTTGCAAGTGACATCTTGGGCCAAAATAACTTGGTTTCTGTGCATCGCAGGAAGAAAGCTAGCAGCTCAGGCTGTGGGTTGCCAGAAGAAAGCTAGCAGCTCAGTGGTTTCAAACTAGGAAGCGGAGATTTGGGGGACATTAGTGAATATATTTATTTAATGATGGTATCACTGCTCCTGTTACAGGCTTTGGGGAGGGGGTAGGAGATTGGTGTTTTTAACCCTGCCTCCAGGCTAACAAGCTGGCATCTTTGCAGATAATCCAGATCTGCTCTATCTAGGATTGTGAGTCTTGTGGTAATTACACACTCTGTGTGTGTGTGTGATTGTGAGTCCTCCAGCCTAGTTTCCTTCTCACCTGAAGGGACGGTGCTCCGGTCGCAGTGTCCGTCCTTAAGGAGTCGGTCCCGGATTTCCCAACTAAACATTCCTGGATTCTCACGCTTGTATTCCTCGATTTTTTTCTCCACGTCCGGAGTGGCAACCTGCTTTGGGATCAAGGGTGGGCGATCCATTTGGGGGGAGGGCATGCAGGGTATATTTTTTAGGGAAGGGAAGGGAGAGATAAAAGAGAAATCCACTTTTAAATTTAAATTGTAATTTTTAATTTTTTTAAAAAAGTAATCAATTCATTTTATTGTGTCCCAGAACTTCTGATTTTTTAAAAAGCCTTTCCCCCTCCCTAAATCACCTTTATTCTGGATTTGATGCCACTTTTCAAAGTGTTGGTTTGGAAGAATCTTACAAACTTCATCACCCTAAATAAAGACACACTTTAAAAAACAAACAAACACCTTTTACGACAAAACAACGCCTTTCTTTGTTTCTGCCAGAAATCTCCCAAAATTGTGGTTCACTTCTTGGAGAAAAGTCCTTCACAGTTCAGAAGAAGGTGAAGCGATGGTTCCTTTTAATGTTTTTATGAGTGTTTTAATTACAATCTCGAGCGATTTATTTATTCTTTAGTTTACCTGTTTAATTTACATACCTGTTGTACATTTGAGCTTATTTTATGCCAAATAAAGGGTTTGTTTTTTTTAAATTGCCTTTCTTTATTGAAGGGAGGGCCTTAGAGGGAAGTCTAAGCCTTGCTTCTTCCAAGGAAAGTGTCTCAAGGATCAGGGCCATCCCGCTCTACTCGGGAGTAAGATTTTAAGGGCCAGCCCATTGTCTCACCTGGTGAGGATGGAGGAAGAGGAGAAGAAAGGCCAAAGCTTTCGGTTTCGGACCAGCCATGCGGATTATCAATGTGTTGGGCGTTTACTTGCGAGTAGGTGCTGTCTGCGCCTCCCTTTGCCAGCTTTACTTTCTGAATAGACGCGGCCAAGGCGGCTTGCTTTGAATGAGAGCTTCTTAAAAAGCAGGGAAAGAGGCAGCAGGTGGACTGGGACCAGACCCTAACCCCCCAATTTCGGAGTTTGGTCTGCTGCCCCATGGCTTTCAGTAGGTCGACTCTGAGTAGGGCTTCCCAGGTCATCAGCCGCTGGGCAGGCTCTACAGCTGGTTAGAGTTTCATCTGCCCTGAACTATGTCTGTCTCTTCCTTCCTTCCATTCATTCTCTTCCCTCCTTCTTTATACTTTCCTTTCTCCTGTCCTTCTATTTTATTTCTTTCTTCTTCGTTCCTTCATCTTCCTCCCTCCTTCCCTTCTACCCTCCTCTGTCTGTCTGTCTGTCTGTCTTCCTTCCTTCCTTCTAACCTTCTCTTCCTTCCTTTCACACTCCCTCTCTTCCCTCCCTCCCTCCCTCTCTTTCTCGGGGACTTGGGGGTCTCATCCTACAGCTCTGTCCTCTCTCCCTCCCGGCCCCCTCACTCACCCTGGGCTTGCTGCCCCCGATGGCCCCGGGGCGGATGGAGCCGGTCTCTTGGTAGCGGCAGAGGATCTTGGAGACGCAGCCGTGGGAGACGCGCAGCTGCCGGGAGATCACGCAGGGCCGGATCCCGTGGTGGGCCATCTCCACGATCTTGTGGCGGATGTGGTTGGGTAAGGGGCGCCCGTTGATGAAGACGCCCCCCAGCTGGTTGACTCGCCCTTGGCCCAGCGGGGTCGAGACTGCAGGGAGGGGAGAGGGGGGTGGGCAAACACAAAAGAAGCATAACATGGGGCGCTTGACACGTGTCCTGCCATTTGGGGGTCGTCTGAAAGCAGGCAACACGCGAAATTTCGTGGGAGGGAGAGGGGGGGGTCCCTTAACAATCCTCTCCAAAGTCCTATTCAAAAGCCACTCTTGGTTCTCTGCCTTAAAATCGTTCTATTATTTAGGGCCAATCCTAAGCGTGTAACGGGGCCCGATCCACCACAGTCTCCCGGATCTGGGTTGGCTTTTTTTAAAGGGGGGGGGATCATCCTTCTCCGCTTTCATCCATCTCCCCCCTCAATTGTATACAACCTGCCCCACAGAGAGGAGAAACGGGGGACACCCCCCCAAGAAACCGTGCCAAAACACCGGCTGTGAAGAGGAGACCCATTGATTCCAAAGGGTCTACTCTAGCTCCGAGGCCTCTTAAGTCTGTATTTTGTGTGTGTGTGTGGGGGGGGGGGAGCGGCTAAGCGCGACTCATTGACAGCCGTTGGAAATAAAATCCGATTTATTTGACACTTCTAGAGTCTAAGGGGACCACTTAAAAAGCCGTCGGGTTTTGTGCTCCTTTTGAGAGGTCAGACTTTGAAGCAGAGTTGCAAGAGATGATGCTCGGGAGGATGATGAGGGGGGGGAGCAAAGAACCCCCCCTTTTCTCTCTCTCTCTCTATTGCACCTATCAAAATCGGGCGCCTTTCCCAGGAACTAAAGCGCCTTAAAAAGTCAAGGATCGCGATGGCCGTGTGCCTCCTGGGAAGTAAAAACCAAAATTAAACCTGACTGTGAATGAAGATGAAGATGAAGATGAAGATGAAGATGAAGATGAAGATGAAGATTATTATTATTATTATTATTATTATTATTATTATTATTATTATTATTATTATTATTATTATTATTATTATTAGTGTGGCTAGGCACACTTTAAAGTATATTAAAGTGAGATCTTTGCGCAATATATATTTAAACAAGGAGACTTTCTCGTCGAGGAAAACCTATTGGCATATTATAGAAGGGTTTTTTTTTCGGGATGCGAGAAAGAAATTAGTGGCACTTTGAGAAAAAAGGCAGATTATTTGTTTTTGAAAGAGGAGGAAAAGTCTGAATTTTTGGGTTACTCGTCCTGAAGCTTTGGAGAAAGACGGTTCTGGCTCGCAGTTTTACTCGGGAGTAAAGCCTCCCTGAGCAGGGCGGAAGGGAGGCAGATGGGGAGACAGAGGGACGCCGGATGGCGGCTTTGGGTCGGCGTTTCCAGGCTCTGCGCGCGATCCTAAGGGGCGCTTTGCGGGTAAAGAAATGAGGGTCTTTCCCCCGGGGGAAGGGGAGTCGCGGTGAGGACCCGATTCAAGGGTTGGGATCCCATTTCTAGGCCGATTCTCTCTCCCCCCCCCCCTTTCCACAAGTCCAGTTTCTGGCGCGCCTTCCCTGCGCCCTCCTTCCCATGGAAAAGATCTTTAGGGGCCCCTCGTTTGTTCCCGCTGAGTTCCAGCTGTTCGCCTTCAATCCGCAGCTGTCTGGATCCCTCGAAGGCTTAGAGGGGTCGCATACTTCTCTTTTTGCAGAGGGGGAGGCTAGGAAACCTTTCCCCCCCTCCAGCTTCCAATCCAAACGCACCCCACAAAATACAAGCACTTTTTCTGGGTGGGTGGGAATTAAAATTTACAGCATTTTGGACCCCCAAGTCCCCTAAAGGTCTTTCTCCTAAAATCTGGGGAAAAGAGGGGGGGGGGCGAAAATCGAAGCTTGCGAAACGTGACAGGTTGTGGAAAGAATTATATATATATATATATATATATATATAAATAAAAACCTAACTCCTGAATTTCAACGTGAGCTTTCCTGGATCAAGTCCGCTGGGTCGGATGAAGTCGAGCTGATCTATGGAAGCTCACATTTAAATACAGGAGTGAGTCTTTAAGGTGCCACAACGTTCCCCCCCCCGTCTTTTTTTGGGTACTTTTTTGTGTATTCTCTGATATGTTTGCACAGATTTACACGGCTATCACTTTTTTAAAAAATCATATATATATTTAAAGTGTAGAGTAACCAACGCCAGGTTACTTTTCGATGTGAAAAGCCCCAAGAGAATCGACCGGTATTTCTAATTTTAATTTTTTAAAAAGGGGCTAGAATAATAATAATAATAATAATAATAATAATAATAATAATAATAATAATAATAATAATAATAATAATAATTATTATTATTATTATTATTATTATTATTATTATTATTATTATTATTATTATTATTATTATTATTATTATTATTATTATTATTATTATTATTTCGTGTCAGGAATTATTCTGGATTGCAAGGATTTTTGCTGGAGAAACTCTGCTCAGGAGACGCCTTTCATGTCCCCAAAATCTTTTCCCACCGAAGTGGTCCCTGTTTGTCTACTTGCAATTTCTGGCTTTCGAACGGCTAGGTTGGCAGAGGCTGGGACAGACACTCATTCCCTCGTGCAGTGCCCAGGTCTCGAACTGCCGACTTGCCGGCCTTCCAGCGAACAAGGCGAGCTTCTTAGCCACTGAACCACCGAAGGTTCCCCGTCGGTTCGCCTGGACACCAAAACGACCCACACCTCTCTCAATCCTTCCGGGGATTTGCGCCCTTTCTTGGCATTCATTCCCCCACTTCCCTGATTTTTCTGGCCAACAGGCGCTCAGTCCGGCCGGACTCGGCGCAGAGCAAACGGACCGCTAGATCCGAAGTGAGGGTTTTATTTTGGGTGGGGGTTGGAGAGAATTAAAAAAAAGAAAAAGGGGAATTTGGAGTGGGGAATTTGGGGGGTGGGGACGGATGAAAGCCTTCCTGTCTTGCCTTCTGACTTCCATCTTCCTCCTCCTCTTCCTAGGCGCGCACTTTGCCAAAACCGAGCCCTCTCCAAAGAGCATCACGCGCCGCTAATTCGGAGTCGCTCTGAGCGGCGACGCCATTCGCCTCGCGTGGCTCCGAGTGGGGCCAAGGGACCCCCCCTCGCCGCCTCCCGCGCCCCCTCCCGTCCCCCTCTCCGGGGCTATTATTCCCCCTCACGTTGTGCAAATATTTTGGTAATCCCTTGATCCGGTTTCCCTCTCCGGCGCCGGCTTCTCGCCATTCGCTACACCTCCCCGAAGAGGCTCTTCACGGCAATCCCCGCCGCGCCCGGGAGGCTTGGAACGGGAGGGGGGCCCTCCGCCCCCCCGAGATCGCCCACTTGAGCACGCGCTCGCCTGGAGAGGCTTTGGTTTAATAAATGCAGGCAACCGGACCCCGGCGCGCCTCTAATGCCGGGCTTGAACTCAGCCGGGACTTGGGCGCGCCTTGCAAGTTTCCCAGGCACGGATGCTCATTTTTGCAATTTAATTGTCCCTTGGGGAAGGGAGGGAGGATCAAAGGAAGAGCTCGGAAAAGGAGGCTTGGGAGAAAAAATCGCTTTAAAAAAAACTACACCCCAAACAAGTAAAACTTACTTTGGAGCCGGGAGGAAACGCGCCAAGGAACGTGGGAACGCGAAACGAGGAAGGCGCAAGTTTTGGGGGGCTCTCCTTTCATGGAGCCAGAATTTGGACACTTCCCTTCTCTCTGTGATTTTTGGAAGGGGTGTTTGTGTCCCCCGATTTCGTTCTTTTGCCTTTCTTGGAAAGAATAAAGGAAAGGCGAAGGGAGGAGGAAAAAACCCAAAGGGATAGAAATAGCGAAGCTCGGATCAACAATTGACCGTGAAAGAAAAGTGTCCAATTTAGTTTACAGTTGATTTTTCTCCCCGCAAAAAAGCTTTTGGGAAATGGGTTGCCATTGTGGCCAAGGCACAAACGTACCCACCAAATCTGATCATTAAAAAATTAAATAAATTAAATCGAAATCTGGCAAGGTGGATCGTTTGGAAATAAAGCAAGTGAGACGAAAAGGAAGGAAATCACGATTTTTGTTTGGTCTGGGGGAAATCCAGTCTACCCGACGTGTACTTTTTAAAAAGAAAGGGTTCCTTAGCCGCCAAGACTGGAGAGGGCCCCCCCTCTCTTATTTACTCGCGAGGAAGCCTTTGTTGGAAGGGGCAAAGGAGCATTGAATCCAGCTGAAAGTGGAAGAGAAGGAGAGAGAGAATAGAAAACGAAGGAAGCAGATTGTGTGTGTGTGATGGAGAAAGGAACGAAAGAACGAATTCCACCCTGGGGAGTAACGGGTAAAAAAATACAAGGTAACTTTTAAAGCCACGACCCCGGGAGGTTGAGCCCGGCTTACCTTCCAAAGGGAATCCGGTTCGGGGGTAATTCTGACCCGGCGCTGGGCGCATCATCCTCGGTACGGTCCCGGGCAGAGCAGCCATGCTCTGAGGAGTCGTCGAGGCTGCTGGGAGGGATGGACGGACTTGGTGATGGGGAGGGCTGGGTCGTCGGGAAAGGGGGAGGGAGAAAGGGAGAGGGAGAGAAAGGCAGGCAGACGCGCGTTAGGAGGGCGGATCGTGCGAAGGCGAGATGCGCAAAAGCAGCAGCAAAAAACCCAGTCCAGAATCCCCAAAGTCCTGCTGGAGTCTTTCTCGGGGAGGGAGGGGGGAATTTAAAAAATAATAAAAGCACTACCAAGGGCGCCGCTTCTCAGCCCCCTCCCCTAAAAAAAAAGTCAGCAAAAATAAATATTAAAAAAAAGAGAGGGGGAATTGAAACCCTCCAGCCGCCAGACCCGAACGCGCGGTCTTTCGGAATGCGCCCAGGCAGACTAAGCAAGCAGAAAAAAAGGTTGGACCTCTTTGGGCGACAGGAGGCAGAGGGGGAGGTTTTCCTAACCCCCCCTTTCCCCTCTCTCTTCTTCTTCTTCTCTCTCTCTCTTTCTCTTTCACCCTCCTTTTCCTTCGGGTGCCTTGTGTCCCTTGGGGGGGGGACACATATAAAAGGGGGGGGGGTTTGTCGACCTACCAGCTTGTAAAAAACCAAATTAAAATATATATTTTTTTAAAAAAAGGAGGGGTGTTTTTGGAAAAAGAAGTTATGAAAGAAACCTTGAACTTTGGCACAACTTGGAGGGGGGGCTGAAATGGAGAGAGCCAGGAGACCCTGATAGGATGCCTGGTGGGGTTTTTATCCCCCCCCCGTTTTAAACATCCTTTTTTTTTAATTCATGAGATTTAACACCGAAGGTCCGGGAACCAGTGGTGATAATAGGCGCCTTTCTCTCACCCCCCCCCCAAACACACACCTTTGCTTCGGAGGATTTTATATATATAAATGTATAATTATATATATATTTGTGGGGTGGGTAGGAGAAATATATATATTAAAATAATATTTATTTTTGAAGGCAAAAAAGTGGTCCTTTCTCCCCCCACACACATCACGCGCCCCTCCATAAACTTTGACAAAAATCTGCCTTATTTGTTAAATCCCTCCCCCCAACATCACCCCTTCCTTCCGAGTTTAGGTTCCCTCTCCCCCAAGGCAGCAATAATAATAGCAACAACAAAAACGACAGCCACCATCACAACAATAACATACCAGTCTTTGACTGCGAATCGAATGATGGATTTTTATTTTATACCTTAACAGTTCTTAGGTCCTTGGTTGGGGCTTGGACGGTTAATTTCATACCAGTCCTCGACTGTAAATCGAATGATAGATAGATAGACAGACAGATAGATAGATAGATGTCTATCATTCGATTTACAGATAGAAAGATAGACAGACAGATTTCTATCTATCTATCTATCTATCTATCTATCTATCTATCTATCTATCTGTCTGTCTGTCTGTCTGTCTGTCTGTCTGTCTGTCTGTCTGTCTGTCATTCGATTTACAGATAGAAAGATAGACAGACAGATAGGTAGATTTCTATCTATCTATCTATCTATCTATCTATCTATCTATCTATCTATCTATCTATCTATCTATCTATCTATCGTATTTCTATACCAGCGCTGGCTCTTCGGCTATGAAACAGAGATGAGCACTGAACACTAGAGTCGGATACGACTGCCTTTCGAGGAAGGGAGACCCTTTGCCTTGACCGCTACCGCCCATTTAGGTGGTCTCCCACTTTGGGCGCTTGCATACATACAAACACACACGGACGTTACCTTAGCAGTTCCTCGGTCCTTCAACTCGCAGTCTGCAGTTTCCACACGTGTTTATCTCTCATTCCCACGCCTACAAGAAGACAAGTTTCCTTCCTCCTTCCGCAACCCCCCCCCCCAAAACGACACAGCAATAACAAAGCGGTTGCATGGAAGCCTCGCTTTTTGGGGAGTTTGCTTCGCAGTAACAAACGGAACGAAGGTCCGGTTGGTGACGCGCGTGTTTTGGGGTCGTCGCTTTCCCTGCCGGTCAAGGAAGTGAGGCGTGAGATTTCTTGAATTGGGTGGGAGGTTTCCCTAAGACTCTCTCCTACACACTTGGGCACCCCCCCCCCAGGGGAAAGGGGGGCACATCCCTGTCTCAATATCCCGAATGGAGACACACACACGCTGGCCAAACTTCACCTGCGGAAAGAAAATTACGCATGGGTCTCCATTCAGCCCCAATAACTTGGCTGGATCGGGGGCTACTGGACAGGACCGTGAAGGGGCGCAGTCCACCCCACGCACGCCGGGGGGCTTTCCAGGTTGAACTGTGCCTAAGTTAGGACGGCAAGCTTTCCATGCTCACCTCTCCAGAAAATCTCCCATGGAGCCACACTTGGGAAAACCGGGGAACATCTGGATTTTCAACCCACCTCTCAACCAGCCTCCAAACGCCCTTTACCCAAGAGACACGCGTCTTCTGGCTCTCTGCAGAGCCAGGTGTCCGGACCAAAACTAAGGCTGAGGGTCAAGAACTTGGTCAGTTTCCCTGAGACTCTTGGGCCAATTTTCACCCTCTCGACTTATTTTTGGTTACCGACTTGGCCCTGAGTTGTGCCTTTCTAGAAAGACTCGCCCTCTCTGGAAAGACTCAGGACCCTGCGTGTAAATAAAGGGTGTTCTTTTTGGGGAGTGGCGCACCCCACCTTCACCCCAGAAAGTCCATCATCGACTCTTGGGATCGAGCTATTGACATTGTTAGGGTCAGCATCTAGATCTGTGATGACCAACCTTGGCACGCCAAGTGTTCTTGGACTTCAGTTCCTAGAAGCCCAATTCCCAGAAGCTCCTGTGGATCAGGGCTTCTGGGAATTGAAGTTCAAGAACATCTGGAGTGCCAAGGTTCGCCATCACTGGTCTAGATGCCGGCTGCGCACTCCAGGTGTTCTTGGACTTCAGGTCACAGATGTCCAAGTCTCTGTGAATCCACACGAATGGATTTACTGCGTGTATGTGCTGTAAACCCATTTGTGTGGATTCATAGAGACTTGGTCTTCTGGGAACTGAAGTCCATGAACACCTGGAGTGCCAAGGTTCGCCACCACAGCTCTAGAGGTTGCAAATTAAAATTAATGAGGCCAATGATGGCAATGATGAAGAGAAGGGTGTTTTAAGCAGTCTTTGCTTCCATCCTTTTTGATAACACGCATCCTTTGTATCAAAAAGGAGACTGTCCTGGTTTGGGGACATCTTGAGAAGGCTAGACTCACTGGAAAAGATCATGATGCTTTCACTCTTTAGAACTGGCTGAAGGAGAGAAGGTGTTGACATAAGATGTTGGTTGGGGAATACTTTACCCGAAAATAGACCTTTCCATTTTAATGTCATAGTTCATGAGCTTAATTCCCCCCCCCCAACCAACCAACCAACCAACCAGCAAACCAACCAACCAACCAGCCAACCAGCCAGCCAACCAACCAGCCCTATCTATCTATCTATCTATCTATCTATCTATCTATCTATCTATCTATCTATCTATCTATCTATCCATCCATCCATCCATCCATCCATCCATCCATCCATCCATCCATCCATCCCTCCCAGGGGTCCCCAACCTTTTCAAGCCAAGGGCCAGGTCACACTCTCTCAGTCAGCTTCGAGGGCCGGACAGCTATTTTGCCCTGCCTGCATGATGGGGGTGGCCATTTTGTCCCAACAGCTTCAAAGCCAACAGCTCAGTTTAAAGAATGGAGTAGCAAGACTAAGAAGCAAATCAGAAGTTTAGCAAAGCATCCAACCAGGTGACAGAGAACTACAGGTGAAGTCCAGAAAACAACGCAAAGCTTCAATTACTTTATCTCTATTTTGTTTCTTGAATGCCCTTGGAGGAGTGGAAGGCCACATGAAATGGCACTGCAGGCCAGATCTGGCCTGCAGGCCTTAGGTTGGGAACCCCAGGTCTATCCATCTATCTATCCATCCATCCATCCATTTTCATCCATCCATCCATCCATCCATCCATCCATCTATCTATCTATCTATGTGGGTTTCATTCATTCTCTCTCACATCTATCCTAAACCTAAGACAGGCTCATCTGTCTTATTGCCTACATGGGCAGTGGGTCTACAAACCCAAGTGGACTGGACCCACTGCTATAATCCCTTGACAAGCAGAGACCCAAATCAACAAATTAGGCCCAGTTTAAAGAACGGAGGACAAGGACTAAGAAGCAAATCAGAAGTTTAGCAAAGCATCCTACCTGAAGTGCAGGTCAACCATGTGACGGAGAACCACAGGGGAAGTCCAGAAGACAATGCAAAGTCAACCCAACCCATTGTAGCTATGGATGCAGCCAGGGAGTGAATGACATCCAGCAACAGAAATCTGGGAAGACCAAACCTCACTCATAGCTCAGCTGCAGATCTTTGGTCTTTGGGTCTTCCAGGTGTTTCCTCAATCCAGGTGTTTGGGTGGGTGAATTGCTTCATCCATTTTTTAAAAATAATAATACTGTAATAATAAATCTTCCTCTTGCATTTATGAAGCAATTTGCAAAATTTTCGGATATTTCTGGGAGGGGGTTGATGAATGGCCGCTGTGTTAAGACTACAAAGCATCTCTTGGAAACTTTAAGGCTCCATAGACTCCGAGATGTTTCATGTATATATATATTTAAAATGAAGTTTTTGCTCCTCCTTTGTGGAAACCTTCAACTCTCTTGAAAGTCATGGATCTTGTCCTTATAATTCATCTGTCAACCCACGGAAGCCCCCCTTGGGGTGGTCTGATCGCAATGGGAGCTCCCAAGCAGAGCCGTAATAGGATATAATGCTCGTCCCCCCTTAAACAATTACTTTATCCGGGCATAACATCGCTGGAATGAGAAGAAAAGCCCTGTTTTATCATTAAACAAATAATAATAACAATAACAGTCAAAGGCACTGAAGAGCCCAGCTTTGGATGTCTGCAGGGCTTTGAACTTCTAAGTGGCTTTGGGATTGTCAACAATACCAAGGTACATTTGTCCTCCATTGGTTGGGGACCCGCGTAGTCCCCCTTCTAAACCAGATTAGCTGTGATTTGCTTAGAAGAGTGCCACTCTCGTTTCCACAGTCGGGCAGATATAAAGGCTAATTGGGGTGACTCCTCCTCCGGCTTCATTTCCATAAAACTTCCTCTCCGATTCAGTTCCCTCCTGATTTTGCAAGGGGGGAAGAAAAATCCCATATTTCATCCCTACAACTGCATGGACCCAATGGGACCCTAGATCAGTGGTGGCACTCCAGATGTTCTTGGACTTCAATTCCCAGAAGCCCTGATCAGCAGGTGTACTGACTCGGGCTTCTGGGGATTGAAGTCCAAGGACACCGGGAGTGCCAAGGTTGGCCATTGCTGCCCTAGATTCTAATGGAGGCACCTCAATGTTCTTGAGAAGGTTGGAGGTCTCACCCCACCTCTTCAAAAACAGGCCAGATGTTCTCCTAAAGCCACTTGGAGCTACCAAAAGGACACGAGGAGTGAATTTTGGAGGACCTATGGGAGCGATGGCCGACCTTGGCACTCCAGGTGTTCTTGGACTTCCCAGAAGCCCAAGCCAACACAGCTGCTGATCAGGGCTCCTGGGAATTGAAATTCAACAACACCTGGAGTGCCAAGGTTGGCCATCGCTGACCAATGATCTCCTGGAAGGTTCCCAAAGTGGACCCGGAAATGGCGGTTGCTGTTTTGATTACCTGAGAAGGTGATGTCCTCTTTCTTGGTGGAACTTCTGGAACGGCCGTTGGATGGTCTTCCTTCATGGATTCTTCAGCTGTTAGGATGCCTACGTTGTTGGGAAGATGTTGGAGAGGACCTTGGCCATCTAACAGGGTGCCAGATGTGGCTGTTTTCTGTCCAAGATCCCTTGAACCTGAAAACCGGGGGTAGAATACCATAAGTCAAGAATATGACTTTTCATCATCTTTTAAAGGCCACCAGTTGGCTGGTTATTTGTGAAGCAGCCGACTACCTGTTAGGGAAGATGTCTCCCATCCTAATAATTCCCCAACCACCAGCATATCAGAAAGTCATTTCTGGAGCAGAATAAAAAGCTCAGTCTTGACCAGACTTGACAGAAGGACTGTATTGGCTCAAGTGGTTAAGACACTGAACTTGACGATGGGAAGGTTGGCAGGTCAACAGTTCGAGACCTGAGTGCCGCACGATGGAGTGAATTCCCGGCGTTGGTCCCGGCTTCTACCAACCTAGCAGTTCAAAAGCAAGACATTGCGAGTGGATAAATAGGGACCACTTCGGTGGGAAGGTAATAGCGTTCCATGCACTCCAGTGCCTGGCACTGTCTATGGAAACATCTGCAGATACAGACAGCACTGGCTCTTTGGCTGTAAACAGAGATGAGCACTGAACCCTAGAGTCGGATACGACTGGCTTTTGAGCAAGGGAGGTCATTGCCTTTTCCTAGACTTGACATTGTGGCATCGAGAATGGCAAACCGGGCGCCCAAAGCGGATTTGAAGGCAAAACCTTTTCTGGTTGAACGTCGTCAAGCTATCACCCTTTTAGATAGATTTCTCTCATTCATGGAGGTTCTACCTTTTGGTAACCAGCGTTAGGAACAGAAGACGACAAGCCCTGTGGGTCAGGGATTTTTCAACCTGTGGATGTGGCCAGTGGCGCCATTTCATGTGCAAAATGGCTGTCCGGCCCCCGAAGCTGTCTGAGGGGGCATGACCTGGCCCCCTGGCTTAAAAAGGTCAAGAAGCCCTGCTGTAGATGGATCAAGCTGGAAGTTTCTTTGAAAGACATTTTTAAAAAGAAGCATTGGGAAAGAAGAGGAAATTATTCACAAAGCAACTTGTTCCCTGGCTTGAAAGTGGTGACGAATGGAAGTGGTTCAGCGCAGAAATTTATGGGATATTTCCTTCCAGCTTTTAAGCAGCGGGGGGCTCTCCATCCCCCCCCCCCTGCTTTGAAACTGTGCCACACTGAAGGGCACGTCGGTTGCCTATTTGTCTAGGTGAATTAAAAACACAATCCCGGCTTCCCAGAGGGGACGTTCGGTCCACGTTTATGCATTTTATAGTCTTACTCCTGCAAAATAGGTTCCCTTTATGGTTATATAATAACTTTTCTCTCCCCCGATTTGAATATCAAGGCTTTTTATTTCCTCGTTTGAGATTCCGCTCTCCTACCTGAACTCAATTCTCCTTTTAAAAAAAAAATAACAAAAATGTATTATATATATATTTCTGTGGCTATTAATTCCTCCATCATCAAAATGAAATTAATTTAATTCTGTATCTGGGTGGCTAAAGGAGATTTAAAAAAGAAGGTATGGCAGGAAAGAGGCCCTGCTTTCATTCGTCTGCGTTTCCCTTACTGATATATTACATTATTCTGCCCCCTCTTGCCTCTATCTTGGAAGGCAAAGTCTGAAAACTTTGCTTTTGTCTTGTCATTTGGCTTAAATGTCAGGGAAATATGTTATCTTTTGGACAGACCATGGCCGGTTCTTTCCTCACTAGGGACTAGAACAGGGGTGCCCAAACCATGGCCCATGGGCCAGATCTGGCCCCCTAACACCAATTCATCAGCCTGTGCCACCCTCGTCGCTTCCGGAAGCAGAAGTAAAATGTGCCTGTACATTTTATTTCTGCTTCTGGGAGTGACAAGGGTGGCGTGGGCCGGATGAATTAGCATCAGGGGCCGGATCTGGCCCATGGACCGTAGTTTGGATACCCTTGGTTTAAGCTTAAAATCTATCTCATCCTGTTGCAAAACAGATTGCAAGGTGTGTTTTCCTTCCACTTCTGGTGGGAGTAACCACAAGACCGGCCCGCTGAACCACATGATCAGCCTGCTGAACCATGTGATCGGCCCACTGAGCCATGTGATCGGCCTGTGGGCCAAAAGGTTTGGGCTCCCCTGAACTAGAACCACGGAAGAGCAGTAGGTTGTTTGACATCTCCTTTCCTTCCTTCTTTCTCTTACTCCGGGTCTTCTCCAGCGTAGGTTTTATGATGAGAGTTATGGCTAAGAGGAGATTCGAACTCAGGACCACAACTAATAGGTTGGTTTTTGGACTTTGATTTCCAGAAGCCGAAGTCAATTCCCCAAAGCACTGATCAGCCAGTGGACTGACGGAGGCTTCTGGGAATTGACGTCCCCCCCACCCGTGGGGCCTGGGCCCCACCTTGGGAACCCAGTGGGTTAGATACATTGAGTTGATTCTTGAAATGACGACTTTTCAATTGCACAGGGGAAACAGATGCTCTTTTAGAAAGAACCTTTTGAAAAATAGAACATGTTGCTTTTAAACCAGGGCCGTTTAAATCCGGAGCCCCTTGTTAATGCAGAAGTAATGGTTTTAATGCCAGCTCGTTAAATTTTAATGTCTTACGACCAGCATCTGCCTGGTACAATCTTTTCCACGCTGACTCCTAGACGTAGCAATTCTTCGTTCCAGGGACCGGAGAATTGTGTTGTTTTTTTGGTTTGGTTTATTGTATCATTAAATCCATCTTACATGTTTGGACCCGTACCCGGCCTCGCTAACCACCAAACAAAACAAAACAACTCGGAGCTAAAGTTGGCTGGGAGTAAGAAAAATGCAGATTAAAATCTAAATCAAAACATGAAGTAGCAAAAAAAAAAAGCAAATCCACTCAACCACATACAAAAGGGGACAGTTTTACTCCTCATTTGCATTTTGATACAGCTTTTCGGGGGACGGGACGAAGGGGACATTTCTCAAGGGGCCACGACTTGGGCGGGCCAAGTTGAGGGGTCGGCGTTGGCAGTTGTGTCTCTCTGGATCCTGAACTTTTCTCGATCCTTATTAAGAAACATCTAGGCCAAGGGTTCCCAACCGTGGGCCGGATTTGGTCCATGATGCCATTTCATGTGCCTCCCACCCCTCCAGGGGCATTTGAGAAACAAAATGGTCACCCCATTTGAAGCTGTTGGGACAAAATGGCCTCCCCCATTGTTCAGGCAAGGCAAAATAGCCATCTGGTCCTTGACGCTGACTGAGAGAGTGTGACACGGCCCCTGGCTTGAAAAGGTTGGTAAAACCTGATCTAGGCATAGAAGCGGACATTCACTCCATTGTGCGGTACCCCCGGCGTCTAGCTGCCGACCTTCCAGCCGTCAAGTCCAGCGTCTTAACAAATGAGCCTAGCTGAGCTTCGGCCATCTAAAGTCTGGCTGCTTTCCGTTCCCCTGCTTTTAACCAAATAGTTTGATTTGAAAACGCCGAGTCTTTACAACTGGCCCGACAGTCACAAAACGGGTATTTTCGAGGGATCCGGGTCCACCCCAGAAATGCACAAATAGCCTTATTTGGGTCTGTATTTACACTGTTTGCTCCCCCCGACCCTCAAAACATCGCCCGGCCTTGCTATCAACACATCCACCCTCTCACGTCTTACAAAATAGAAAGCCTCATGAATAGCCTCTTCTATAAATCAGATTTCTGGCATCTTCCCTTCGATACACAATGTGACAAGCATAGAAAACGCTCCTCGCCTCTGATCTTTCTCTTAGGGTGTTGTTTCTGCCTGAATAAGGGCCTTCATTGCCAGGAGAGATGAATGACGGGGCTTCTTTGAGTGAGAGGGAACTGCCTTAATAAAAATCACCCATGAAATGTCAGATGCTTTCAGGGATGGCATTGCATAAGGCAACCCCCCCTCCCCGGGCCCGCCATCCCATGCCAGCGCCTACATTTTGGAAACATCAGGAAGGCCAGAAATAAGGAACAAACAGAGAGGGTGGTGGTGGTATTGTTCGTTTCCACAACTCCAAACATATTTATTCATTTATTTGAATTTATATTGCCGCCCCCTCACCAAGGCGACTCCGGGCGGCTCACAAATACGAACATCACGTAACAAATACTGTATATACTCGAGTATAAGCCTAGCTTTTTAAGTCCCAAAAATGAGAAATGGCTTATACTTGGGTCAATGACCGGAAGGATCCCAAGACCCCGTTGGATTGAAGCTACAATGTGGAATGATGAGAGGATAATGAGAGAAAGATACCGTATATGCTCGAGTATAAGCCGAGATTTTTAGCCCCAAAAATGAGCCCCAAAAAGGGAACACGGCTTATACTTGGATCAATGACCACAAGGATCCCAAGACCACATCGGAGACACGCCAACAATTTAATTAATTGTACCATATTTTCATGTACTTTGATTATCGAAACTCACTAGCAGCGGCTGCATTTCCCACCCTCGGCTTATATTCAGGTCAATCTATTTTATTTATTTATTCTTTATTTATTCAGATTTATATTGCCGCCCACTCACCGAGGTGACTCAGGGTGGCTTAAAGTCAAAATAGCAACAGTACAGCAAAAATTATTAAAAAAATATTATTTCCCCGGTTTTCAGGTCAAAATTAAGTACCTCGGCTTATATTCGGGTCGGTTTATTTTCGAGTATATACGGTAGATCAGGCATGCCCAAGCTACCACCTGTGGGATGGATACAGCCCCCCTGAAGCCATTCCATAAGGCCCGCAATGCCCTCGGCAAACCAGGAAGTAAATGCGGCTACTTCTGCTCAAAGCGCAAAATGCAGCCATTTTACTTCCCGGTTTGACGCAGTAAGTAAAATGGCCGCTTTTCGCACATGCGCAGAAGTGACCGCGCCAAACCAGGAAGTAAAATGGCTGCTATTGCGGAATGTTTTTCATGCTATTTTGGTCAAAATTGGAGAAAGGGGAAAGAAAAAGCATCAAAACTTTATAAGGAAGAAGTTGAGGTAGAGTCCAGACTGAAGCCCAGTTTGATGCTTCACTGCACACGGAGCACACGGAAGGCTGTTACCTTTCCCACCGAAGTGGCATCTCTTTATCTACTTGCAGTTTTGAGCTACTAGATTGGCAGGAGCTGGGACAGAAATGTCATAACAATACAGTATATATATACTCGATTATAAGCCAAGGTGCCTAATTTTGAAATACTGTACCAGGAAAATAGATTGACCCGAGTATAAGCCGAGGGTAAGAAATGCTGCAGCTGCTAGTGAGTTCCAATAATCAAGATACATGAAATATGGTAAAATTAATTAAATTGTTGACGTGTTTTAATCCAGTGTGATCTTGGGAACCTCATGGTCGCTGTCCCGAGTATAAGCCGTGTCTCTTTTTTGGGGGCTCATTTTTGAGGCTAAAAAAACTTGACTTATACTTGACTATATATGTTAGGTCTTATATAGAGCTGCTGCCCTTTAGGAAGAATCTAAAAACATGGCTGTTGGGGCAGATATGGGGTATGGAAGGTATAATGACCCCAGCATGCTGGATGACCTGACCCCCTCTCTTTCTCTACTTTTAAATTAGTAGTTGTAGCATTTGGTGTGCTTTTAATCTTTTTTAGATTTTAATTTTAAATTTTAACAGTTTTAAGGTTTTTAGATGGAAGCTTCCACTTCCTAATTCTGGGCTCTACCTGCCCAGAAAAGGATAAGACTAACATCCTCTGGCTGGGAGGAGGAATGGACTTCAGCTGGTTTGTGCTGTGTTGTTTTCTCTTATTGTAAGCCGCCCTGAGTCTCCACGGCGAGTGGGCGGCGATATGAATCTAAATAAATAAATAAATAAATAAATATAGGGATAAGCCTGAATTTTATTTCAGCTTAAAAAAATAAAATAAAATAGAAATCTGGCCTAAGTTCATGAATGGCTTTATTTTGTGGATGAGAAAAGTGTGAGTTTTTTTTTTAAATAAAGTGTGAAGTCAGGAGTGGATGTGACTGGCCAATATCTCCATCGTTAAGGGGTGTCCTAAATATGGAGATACCCCATAGCAAACCTTCAGTCCAGCCAACCCCATTTAGACTGGGAATTGTATGTAAAACTACCTGCTGCCCTCTGTTGGCCAAGCGAGGAAGACTTACGTGGGTTACGTTGGACGACTTGGATCTGGAGCTTGGGAAAATCGACTTTCCTAACCAGGTTCCAAAAGTTTTGATTCTGCTCCACACGCTCTACAGATGTTGCTGTCAATCTTTCTAGGGTCGGCCCAGGAAAAGCATCTCCGGTTGTACTTTAGAGGGCCATGTCGTTAGCCTGGTTTTTAACCTATTTTAATTTATTGTTATGTGATGTTTATATTTGTGAGCCGCCCGGAGTTGCCTTGGCGAGGAGGGAGCAATATAAAGTCAAACAAACAAATAAACGAACGAACGAATGAATAATCTTGACAAAAATAAAACTGAAATGAAACCCAAAGAGTTGTGGTCACTTGAGTTCATTGACCTCAGTGTGGACAATCCACTTTCTCAAATATGAAGTGGACAAGGTGTGGCTTCAGGTTTATCTTGCCCAAGGGACATTTCTGGAGTGTGGGGGGGGGGAAACGGGATTGAATTGCAGGTCATGGACCTTTAGGGTATGACCAACCCAAGGAAAATACTTTCAAAATGTCCATCCACAATGTTGAGGTCACAAAATACCTTGGGCCAAACGCAATTATAATTATGATCCTACTAGACCCCTGTAAAGGCACAGGACTAGGACCATTGTAGATGACCACGTTGCATTTATGTGTATGGGCACTTAGCAATTTCTGTTGAATCACTTGCTTTTTTATTCTTTTGAGGCTTAAAAAGTTGCAGCCTGTTTCTCTAAAATCCATCCATCCATCCATCCATTCACCAATTCCTATTTCCCATCCATCCATCCATCCATCCACCAATTCCTATTTCCCATCCATCCATCCATCAATTCCTATTTCCCATCCATCCACCCACCCACCCATCTTCTTCCTTCCTTCCTTCGTCTAGAGGCTAAACTGCCAAAACGAAGGGACCTTTTGGTGAGTTCATTCTGCAGGTCCTTTCACTTGACCTAGTGTGAGAAAGATTAGCTGGCACAATAAGGTTGCAGTTACCAGAGTACGCCCGATTGCGGTTCCAAACAATGCCACAATCAAAATCCTTCCTGAGTGTATGTATCACTGGATGACATGTCCTACGCCAATGGGATTTGCGAATGGTGTCCTTGCCATTGAAGTTTTGATGGCTGAGATAACTTCGTCTGTGTCTTTCTTTTCACTCTAAGCCTGACTCCTACACACATACCAAGCAGGAAGCCCCATTTCAGCCTCGTCACAGGATATGTTACTGGTGTTTGAATGACATTTGTCCAGGCTTTCTTCACACACATACAATAAGAGACTCGCAAATGGAGAGCACGGGTCCATGCCTAGAACAGCCCTCCCAGTGTGAAAGCGAACCGGAGGGAATTGGAGTTTCCACTGGCTTGCGACGGGAAGTTATTCATTTCCTCCATCGGGGTCTGGAAGGCGAGAAACTCCATTGACAAGACCCTTAACAAGCCAGAAAGTTTGGTCATAACCATGGCTTGGTCTCTTCTTGTCCGAACAAGACCCCAGGGAGTGTGGAAAATTGACAGGCTACAGTAGGAGTGTTGAGTGAAAGGGGGAAGAGCCCACCACCGCCCAACCAGACAATTGAAGGGAGACAATCTTGGCCAATGCGTTGGGTTCAAATTTATATTCCCCCAAAATAGCCAGAGGAAAGCAAGACAAGAGTCTCTGCCATTTCCAGACTCCTTTTCTTTCCTGTCCGCCTCATTCCAAGCACCCGATGACTACCAGGAATGTGTACGGGTGAAGATTCAGTTATGGCCAAATGACAGAGCCAAAAACGTGGCTTCGTTCTGGCAGGCCAAAGTTTGATCTAGGCATGGAAGAAGGAGAATCCAAACATTTGCAGTTGTCAATGAGGTGCCAGAGCTGCAGTCAGGTCTCGAACTGTGGACCCGCTGACCTTCCAGTTGTCTCGCTCTGCATCTTAACCACAAAGCCACTGCTGTCAAAATCAAAGTTCCCATGGTGGTGGTTGTAGACCAGTGATGGTGCACCTTCTTGAACTTCAATTCCCAGAAGCCCCGGATCAGCGGAAGTGCTGACTTGGGTTTCTGGGAATTGAAGTCCACGAACACCTGGAGTGCCAAGGTTCACCACCACTGTTGTAGGCTACCCAGCTCTGGATCTTGTGGAAAACTGGGGGAGAAGAACATTGACACTGATTCTGGTGATGGAAGGGAGACCAGAGCTTCAACCCTTGTTGCCTTCATTAGAGTGTTTCTCGGAAACGTTACCAACGAAAGAACCGGCAGCGGTTGCCTAACCTTGCTCAGCAGATGGTCATAAAGGACCAGTTCTTTCCATCACCCAGGCCCATTTTTTAAGGATTGGTCACCTCTGCCTCCAAGGAACTGGCGGACTCTGGATTACGGGTTGGCCTTCAGCCCAACTCTCAATCCGTTTGATCCGCCTGGGACGATAACTCAACCGGATATGGGCGACTGGCAGGAACAGGTGTGGGTATTTTGAAGGGGGAGTGAGTGATGTTTTATGGAGCGTTTGCCCCATGGTGTAAAGCCAGGAGGAGGGAAAAACTCTCAATACTTACTCCAAACCAACCCCTCCTTCCACTCTGGGACAGCTAGGAAAGATTCCTAAGATGGATTCATAAACAAAGATGGAGCAGTGAACTAAGATGGATCGTATCTCCAAACAAGACAACCCATTTGAGAGAAAAAATTGCCACCCCCTCGAAGCTGTTGGGACAAAATGGCCACCCCCATCAAGCAGGCAGGGCAAAATGGCCGCCTGGTCCTTGAAGCTGACTGAGAGAGTGTGACCTGGCCCCCGGTTTGCTGTAGGGAAATGCAGGGCTCCTCAACCTATCCTGGTTCGTTCCTAAACAGTGTGCGTACCTAAGATCCAAATCAACGTTGGAAATCTGTAGAGTCAACCCAACTGGAAAACCAAAATGGCTACAATGGTTTTACTGTCCCACTGATGAACTATAATAAACGCTAAAGCGGTGGATGTAATTTAACTTAAATTGGAAAACCATCCCATCAGATCTCTTTTGATTTTTGATTCTAAGGAAGGGAATAAATCTTCCAAATTTCAAACATTTAGGTTCAAAAGATTTGCACACAAGGTATCTTTAAAAGTTTGCCTTTTCCGAAAAAACCCAAATTAAATGAGTAGTCAATGACATGATTTGTGCTTCATCCCATGCTGTGGATCCAGAATCAATTTGTTAATTCGTTTTGCCTTGGGGCCCGTTTTGTCGATTCTACTCTGATCTGGACTTCAGAGAAATAAAATCCTCAATCGGGCGTATTCGATTCAGGACGTGTGATTTGCCCGTTTCCTGCCACCGTTGGCAAACGTCTTGACCAGGTTTGGTCCTCGCGCAATTCACGAGGATTTCTCTTTTTTTTTAGAAAAGGGAACATCTATGTTCTTCTTTGATTTTTTTGTTTCAAAAGAAAATCAAAACTTTTCACTTTTTGGGGGGTGACATTTAGGAAGATGTTCTGGGCTTGAGAAAAAGACGAGCTCATGGACATAGTTCTGCACAAAGTGATTTTCAGGCCCATCCAGGGATCAATTTCAGAGAAAGTAACCCCAATTCAGGGACCGCGGTGGTTCTATTGGTTAAGACGCTGAACCTCGGCGACTGGAAGGTCGGAGTTCGATTCCCGGGTACTGCAGGATGGAATGAGCTCCCGTCTCTGTCCCAGTTCCTGCCAACCTAGCAGCTCGAAAGCAAGACATTGCAAGTAGATAAATAAGGACCACTTCAGTGGGAAGGTACTGTATATACTCGAGTATAAGCCTAGTTTTTTAGGCCCCAAAATAAGATCCAAAAAAAGGGACTCAACTTATACTCGGGTCAACAGCGCCGGTGGTGCAAATTCAAACATATATTTTTTAATGTACCGTAAAAACTCAAAAACTTACCCACACATATGTCTAAATTAATTAATTTTACCATATTTTCATGTATTTTAATTACTGAAACTCACTAGCAGCTGCTGCTGCATTTTCCACCCCCAACTTATACTCAGGTCAAGCTATTTTCCTAGTTTTAGAGGTCCAAATTAGGTAGTAAAGGTAAAGGTTTCCCTTGCTCGAAAGCCAGTCGTATCCGACTCTAGGGGTCAGTGCTCATCTCTGTTTCTAAGCCGAAGAGCCAGCGCTGTCTGCTTCTGCAGACGTTTCCATGGTCATGTGGCAGGCATGACTAGACACCGGAGCGCATGGAACGCTGTTACCTTCCCACCGAAGTGGTCCCTATTTATCTACTTGCAATTTCTTGCTTTCGAACTGCTAGGTTGGCAGGAGCTGGGACAGAGACGGGAGCTCATTCCGTCCTGCAGTACTCGGGAATTGAACTGCTGACCTTCCGCCTCCCAGTCAGCATCTTAGTGACTTGAGGCACTGCAGTCACCTTGACTTATATTCGGGATGACTTATAGTCGAATATATACGGTAAGCAGCATTCTGTCATCTAGTCATGCCTGCCACATGTCCAAGGAAATGTCTACAAACACAGACAGTGCAGGCTCTTTGACTATGAACAGAGATGAGCACTGAACCCTAGAGTCGGATACAACGGGCTTTTGAGAAAGGGTGACTTTTACCTTTACCGAACACCAGTTCTGACTTATTTATTTAGTTGTTCGTATTTAAACTTCTGAAAGTTTAAACTTTTAAAGAAAGGGGGGGGGGGACATAAACCAGACGGGGAGGTATTGATGCTCATTATCTTATTACTGTACTCACTTACACATCCA
Source organism: Furcifer pardalis (assembly GCA_030440675.1). NCBI lineage: Eukaryota > Metazoa > Chordata > Lepidosauria > Squamata > Chamaeleonidae > Furcifer > Furcifer pardalis. The sequence goes on from CP126891.1 coordinate 43,978,889, forward strand.
CATTTAGATTTTGCGGCTATCTTAATTTTCCTGCTTCTTGCTATTTTAATGTCCCCTTCTTTCCTTCGGTCACGTCTGTCACGAAGAAAACAGCAAACCAGGCTGTTCAAAGCGAATTGAGTCCAGGGTCTAAGTCCAAAATTAGACAACGCGGTTCTTTATTGCCCCCTAGTGACCGATTCTCTCTTTCGCTCAACAAAAAGACAACCCTTCCGGTTGGGGCAATGTCAAGTTGGACAAGTTGGGTTTGAGATAACCTTCTGTGGTCTATGCCCCATTGCTTCAGATGCTCTCCAGAGAGACGAGCTTATTCATTCATTCAATTTGTATAGCCGCCCCAATCGACGTGCAACTCTGGGCGACGTACATAAAATCCCCAACGTTTAAAACTTTAGAAATCCTTAAAATTCCTAAAACACTGAAAAATTACCTCCCACCATCACCAATTTAAAAATCTAGTTAAAAACTTAAAAACAGGAGTGATCCTGCTCTATCCGAGCTGACGCATAATGTGTCCTAAGACTCCCCCCCCCCCCCCGTGCTAATAACGTGATAGTCTCCACACTACACACTTGATCTTAACCAGAAGGCTGAGTAACAAAAGTCTCTGTGGAAATCTGGTTCCTTCCACAGGCCAGAGAAGGTCCCTTGAGTCACTTAGCAAACAGTAAATAAACACCAATACTTAGGTGAGTTCTGTTGATTCAATGGAACTAAAGAGCAGCTTCAGGTCCACACCCTTCCTCCCCTCCAATTTTCTAGCATGCTTAGCAGCCATGTTGTCTCGGTATGCTGGGTTTTGTAGTCTTAAAGACTTTACTTTTTTTCACAATCCCCAACTTGATGGGAAGTAATGGGGTTGAGATGAACATCATCTACTCTGAATTGGTTTATCTATCTATCTATCTATCTATCTATCTATCTATCTATCTATCATTATTATTATTATTATTATTATTATTATTATTATTATTATTATTATTATTATTATTATTATTATTATTATTATTATTATTATTATTATTATTATTATTATTATTTAGACTTGTATGCCGCTCTACTCAGTAAAGACTGACTCAGAGCGGCTCACAGCATTCACAAATAACAATACTACAGTGCAAACCAAAATACACTAGCATATAACAAAACAATTAAATACAGTAAATACTATACAGATCAATACACGTACAATATTATAGTGTAATCAAAATACAATAAATAAATATTATCACAGCACAATCCTCAATATACAATAAACAATTCAACAGTGTACAATATACAATATAGGAAAGAGCAAACAAAAAGTAAACCCTATTAATTCCAAATACGGTTGTAAAGAAGGCCTACAGCCCAGGCAACATCTACAGGGGTCTATCTATCTATCTATCTATCTATCTAATAATATTAAAAACACTTCTATCTATCTATCTATCTATCATATTAAAACATGTCTCTCTCTCTCTCTCTCTCTCTCTATCTAATAATATTAAAAACACTTCTATCTATCTATCATATTAAAACATGTCTATCTCTCTATCTATCTATCTATCTAATAATATTAAAAACACTTCTATCTATATATCATATTAAAACATGTCTCTCTCTCTCTCTCTCTATCATATTAAAACACTTCTATCTATCTATCTATCTATCTATCTATCTATCTATCTATCTATCATATCAAAACACTTCTATCTATCTATCTATCTATCTATCTATCTATCTATCTATCTATCTATCTATCTAATATATTAAAACCCCTTTGTCTGTCTGTCTGTCTGTCTGTCTGTCTCTCTCTCTCTCTGAGATAAAGAAACCCTTCTCTCTTTCTCTCTCTCTCTATCCCAGAGAAACGGGCCATTCGTGGGATCTGGCTCACCCCATTGCAAAGTCACATTTTGTCCTTATGTGTAGATGTGTGTTTGTGTGTGTTTGTGTTTGGCAAAGATACAAAGGCACAAAAGGGCTCTCTGTGAAACGATGTCGCAAGTGGGCCCGTCTCATGGGTTGGTCGTCTTGACCTGTGAATGTTTGACACAGGCAAGAGAGGCTCCTCTCTCCGTCCTGTTCCTCCACACCCTGGTTTCTACCCACGTCTCCTTGAATTCAGCTTCAGCTCATGGTCACAAGACGATAATCGAATTATACCCTCTCGGCCCCACATGATCCAAAGCTGGATCATGAATTCGGTCCAATCACATGAACTCCTCCCTGCCCAGCCCAGCTTTTCTCAACGAGAGATCTTTCTGCAAAGGGACATGTGCCCTGGGGATGGTTCTGCTGTCCAGTCCTGTTGTTGACCTCAAACAACCCCATGGTCCGCAAAGAGTCCTGGATCAAGGGCCTCCTGCTAACCCTGTGGAGACCAAAGTGGAGTGGAAGAGGGGCACACCGTGGATTTTGAGAGTCAACGGGTGGAAGGGACACCGGGTTTCTCAAAAAAAAAAAAAAGTAATTGTGTGGATTTCCTCTGATGGGTCCAATATTCAATAAATAGCTACTGCTTTGGCAGGAAAGGTAACAGTGTCCCATACGTTCCACTGTCTAGTTGTGCCTGCCACATGGCCACAGAAACGTCAGCAGACACAGACAGCACTGGCTCTTGGGCTATTGAGTTGCTTCGGCGAATAGAGTGGCATACAAATACAAAATACAAATACAAATAAATGGAGATGAGCACTGAACTTTAGTGTCAGATATGACTGGCATTTGAGCAAGGGAGACCTTGACTTTCAAGTCAAGCACAATGTTATAACCACTAAGCAATGTGCCCTGTTTTCCGTCCATGAATTAAAACAGAGTGCAGTTAATGCTTTTGGGTTCATATCTGAAGGAAGGAAGGAAGGAAGGAAGGAAGGAAAAGCTCAACTTTTTTCAAGCATTTCATGAAAAATACGGGTGTTTTCTTATACAACTTTGGTTTCAGAAACAATGTCAAAGAGAGACAAAATGGGGTAAACAAATAATTCTTCTCTCTCTGAGAAGAGATGAACAAATTAACCAGCATTAAGTCTATATTATAATGGATATATTCAGACATAAATCTGTTCCATATCTTCTTCTGTCCGAGAAAATAAAAAAAATGTCTGTAAAGGTGACCATTACCCCTGCTGAAAAACCAGTCATATCTGACTCTAGGGTTCAGTGCTCATCTCTGTTTACAGCCAAAGAGCCAGTGCTGTCTGTGTCTGCTGACGTTTCCATGATCATGTGGCTGGTAGGATTAGACACTGGAGTGCACAAAATGCTGTTACCATTCCCACTGAAGTGGTACCTATTTATCTACTTGCAATTTCTTGTTTTCAAACTGCTAGGTTGGCACGAGCTGGGAGAGAGACGGGAGCTCATTCTGTCCTGTAGCACTCGGGTCTCGAACTGTTGACCTGCCGACCTTCCAGTCGCCAAGTTCAGCGTCTTAACCACTAAGCCAACATGGCGCACAACGAACGCAATGTTTGAACCACACACACAAAAGGACTACAAAACCCATCTGTCTGTGTCATTCAAAGGCTAAAAAGAGCTTGGCCATTTCACCTTCCCAACCTTGGATTCTAACTCACTAATTAATTCCTTCCCATGTCTAAGCCATCACCGTTTTGCGATGTTTATCTCAGTTTTTTTTGGGGGGGGGGGAGAAAGAAGTGACAAATCTTGCATGCAAATTTCCATGGGCGTTTGTCCCAGGAATTCTCATAAATGCAAGACCAACAGGGTCAAGTGGTGGACAACAACACACTGTGTGAATGTGGAGAGATACAGAATCCATCTCGCTTACTGGTCTGCCAAGGACTGCCGGAAACCGGCATCGACGAGGACTTGAGTTTGGCCAACGACAAAGCCAAGAAAGACAGGCTTCATTTGGCCTTCCAGGGCTTGATTTGGACATGAAAGAAGATCTGAATTTTCTTCTCTGTTTTCCTTTTCTTATTTTTCTTCCGTGCTCCTTTACTTTTTAAAATATTTCTTTTTTGTTTGTTTCCTTTTGTCCTTCTTTTCATTGTCTTTGCCTTCTTCCATGTTTGGGAAGACAAACTTCTCCTTTGTCAAAAAAACAAATCATCATTTTTGTTCTCTGTCTTTCTTCTTCTCTTCGACTATTCTTTCTGGAAATGTTGGGGTTATCTTCATTGTCTTCTGCTTTGCCTTCTCCATCTTCTTCCTTCTCTGTGCCTTCTCTTTTGTTTCCTTCCTGGTCCATCACCAACATATGCCTGAAATGGACGGATGGACGCTCTTCCAATGCAACCCAAAAGCTTCCACAGGCTCACCTCCTGGTCTGCTGATGACTGCTCTAGAAGCATGGACCATTGAGAACTTTGAGTTTGGCCAAAGTCAAGAAAGTGGCTTCATTTTGGCAGTCCAGGGTTTGATGGGGACATGAAAGAAGAAGCAGCTTCAACAGGCAGCTTCCCCCTTTTTAAGCATCATTGCAAGAGGGCTGCAGTGGCTCAGTGGTTAAGAAGTTTGCCTTGTAAGCTGGAAGGCTGGCCAGTCGGCAGTTCAAGACCTGGGTACTGCATGACAGATTGAGCCCCTGTCTCCATCCCAGCTCTTGAAAGGAGCCTCATTCGGGCGTTCCCTGAGCAGAGTTTGTCCTGCAAAAATCCTTTCAATCCAGAATAATTTCTGACATGAAATTATTATTATTGCAAAAGGTCAGACAGAAGAAGCCAGCCAGCTTCTCTTTTCACCCTGGGACAAGCCCACAGATTTGTAGGCTGTTAATGCCAGCCAAGTAAAATATATTGAGTTAATGACGTATTAAATGGCTGTTTTGGTTTCTGTAATAAGAATGAAATGCGTGCTGCTTTAGTAAGATTTGCTGATTTCTCACCATCCCGATGCCTGTGATTTTAGAAATGTAACACACAATGACACGTTACAGGCTGGCCAGTCCTGTTTCCAGCCTTTTGTTCAGCTCCCACAGACTTGGCCTTCCTTGTTCCAAAAACAGAAACGGAATGATTGCAAATACTATCAAATTAAAATTATAAATAATTCAGTACGACAGCCACGAGCCCAATGGGCTTTGGAAAGTTTGAGAGCTTTCCTTCGGTCTGTTTGGCAAAGCTGGAAGTTGTAAACAGAGAAGAGCCACCAAAGTGGTACAGCCAAATGGTACGAAAACTAGATGAAGAAGTTGGGTAGGGTTCACACTGGAGAACAGAAGCCAATTCTTGTATAAATCTAAATAGACAATATCTAAAAGGCTGCTGGGTGGAAGAAGTAGCCGGTCTGTTTTCCGTTCATTCCAAAAAGTTGAGTCTGACCCGATAGATTCAAATGCAAAGGAAGGAGATTTCGACGCAATGTTGGGCAAACAGGTCCGACGGTCAAAGCCGCTCGATGAAGGAACGAACTAACTTAGGAGGGCTCTTTGGTTGGAAGTTTTTCAAGAGAGGCCGGGCGGCCACCTGGATGGCATGGTTACATTTTCCACAATCGAACGAGTGTGGAGTTCTGTCCTGTTGCACGATCTGCAATACTAACAATTCAAAAGCAAGAATTTGCAAGTAGATAAACAGGTACCGCTTCGGTGGGAATGGTAACGGCATGCCAGCGGCATGACCATAGAAACGTCTACAAAGGCAGACAGCTCTGGTTCTTTGGCTGTAAACAGAGAAGAGCACCATTTCCTAGATTTGGATACAACTGGCTTTCGAGCAAGGGATACCTTGGCCATGACCTTCTCTTGATTGGGTAATCAAGAGCCATTATGATTACATATAACCTGCTGCTAGTGGAGATGGCACTAATTTATGTACGTTCAATGAAGCGACTTGTCTTTTGAAGCCACTGTTGTAAAGAGCATCCAAGCTTTAACCTGACTCCACTTCTACTCAATCCCAAGGGATTCTATTTAGCCTACATCAATGTTTCTCAACCTTTGGTTTTTGGGCTTCAATTCCCCAAAGCACTGATCAGTCAGTGGACTGACTTAGGCTTAAAGAAATTGAAGACCACAGGTGGGGCGTGGACCCCACACTGGGAACCACTGCAGTCTAACCTCAACTCTACACCCTTCCCTCCCTCTGACATCTCTATATGCCCGAAATGCTAAGTGATATCTGCTTCCGATCAAGCAGGTTAGAGTCACAAGACATTTTGTTGATTTTGATACAACAGAGTAAGACGGCCATCTAGATTGGACACTCCAACTCAACACAAAGTCCTACAGCACCAACTTTAACTTCATTACAGTTGCTTTTGGGGTGCTGTGATTTTGGTGGTTTTGATACAACGGAGTAAGATGGTAATCTATGATGGAGATTCCATTGTCGTCATTGTCTGCTATTCTTATCCGATAATACATTCTTTCCTGGAAGTCATTATCTCTGCTGATGGATGTGTCTCTGGTGACTCCATAAACCGACCCTGGCTTGGAAGTAAGTTCCCCATAAAGGATTTGGTGAGGAAGCCTGGAACCATCAGTATGGTGGACATGCCCTACCCATCTAAGATGGTGGCCTATGATGGAAGCTTCAATGCTCTTTACATTTGCTTTCTCAAGGATTGTGATGTTGGCGACCTAGTCATCCCACTTGATGTTCAAGATGGACCTTACCTTCTGTTGGTGAAAGCACTCATGCTTTTTGATGTCTTTGGTGGTAGAGGGTTTGTGTTTCACAGCCATACAATAGTGTTGAGATAACAACAGTTAGTTGTTGAGATAACAACACTTGAGCAGTGTTGAGATAAAAGACGCTGACTGGAAGGCGGGAGGTCAGCAGTTCGATTCCCGAGTGCTGCAGGACAGAATGAACTCCCGTCTCTGTCCCAGCTCCTGCAGTTCGAAAACAAGACATTGCAAGTAGATAAATAGAGACCACTTCGGTGGTAAATAGTGTTCTGTGCACTCTGATGTCTACTCATGCTTGCCGCATGACCACGGAAATGTCTACAGAAGCAGACAGTGCTGGCTCTTTGGCTTTGAAACAAAGATGAGCACTGAACCCTAGAGTTGGATACGACTGGCTTTTGAGCAAGGGGAACCTTCACCTTAACAACAGCTTGGTATACCATGAGCTCAGTTTGGATTGTTGAATCTTTGTTCATGAAGACCCGGTGTGATAGACGACCAAAGACAAGAAAGCACCAAAAGAGTAAGACGGCCATCTACACTGGACCTTCCAACTCAACACAAAGTCCTACAGCACCAATGTTAACTTCATCATAGTTCCTTTTGGGGAGCTACGAAGCACGGATCTCGGCCTGGGGCCTTTCCACCCCCCCTTTCCCCAACCCAAACTTTCCAAATCCCAGCTTCTCAAGAGTCCACCAAGCCCCAAGGACCCGGAGGCTAAATTTCCAGACTTGACAGAACAAGATGATCTTTGAAGGGGTGGGGGACGTTAACCATCAAGGAAGGAGGACAACTAGGAGAAGCTAGAAAGGGCTAGAGAAACCGGTTGGGACTAGCTTGACACGAGAAAGAACACAAGTGGATTCTTTCCTCTCTCCAATCCATCCTCTGCGCCCCCCCCTAAAAAAAATCTGCTCTTCCTTTAACGACACCAGAGGAAGCTTGGCGGGTAATTGCCATAGAACAAATGCCCGTTGTGTTTTCCTTTTCCTTTGGCCGCTTGAGTGGCAACTGGGCATGAGATCAACATATGCCTCTCTACATGCATTTTTAAATTATTCATATATATATATATAAACATGCCACCACAAAACAACCCATCAATGGGTTGAAAGAAACAGCTTGAATGTTCTGGCCAAATCCCAGCCCAAAATAATAATAATTTAAAAAAGAGGTTGATTGATAACCACAGAGACAGGGAGGTCGTCCTCTGCCCACACATCTCCCCTCACTCCGTTCTAAGAAGAAGAAGAGGGAACAAGCCCGCATTGATGCTTAAAAAAGGGGTGCAGTAGGTTTATTTTGGGTCCTGCCTTCCTTATGCAAGCGACCCAATGGAGGTGGTAGAGGAGGGGAAGCCACGGAGAGCTCTCAGCTGACAAATGAATGGAAAGCCGCCTGTTTTATAAGCATGATTGATCGTGGCTGGAAGGGGATCTGACAATCATGGTGGGTGTGATTCAGATGAGGCTCTCCGCCCAGCCATGTCTTCCTTTCGTAAGGACAGTATCCCCACCCCCACCCCCTTTATTGATTTTGATCTTCAGGTCAGTTCTTGAAAGCAAGAACATCTCCCCATTGGGACACGACCACCCCAAAGATTGTCACAGAACAGGTCATCAAATAGAGGACTTTCCATCAAAAAGAGGGCACAATTCATAATAATAATACTGTAATAATTATATTTCGATTACTATACTGTCCTATTTGGTAGGACCAACTCATAAACAGGCTGTTTCTTCCATGGACTCAAAGCAGGTCTCCAAGCTGTGAAATCCGGGTCATTTACTGACCTGCCCATGACTGCCAGGAATATGCACCGATGAGGACTTGAGTTTGGCCAACGACCAAGCCAGGAAACTGGCTTCGTTTTGGCAGCCCAGGGTTTGATCAGGACACAAAAGATGAAGATGAAGGAGGAGGATGAAGGAAAAGGGGAAGAAGGTGGAGAAGAAGATGATGACAGAGGAGGAGGAGAAGAAAAAGAAGAAGAAGAAGGAGAAGGAGGAGATGGAGAAGAAGCAGAAGAAGCAGAAGAAGCAGAAGAAGCAGAAGAAGCAGAAGAAGCAGAAAGCAGAAGCAGAAAGCAGAAGCAGAAGCAGAAGCAGAAGAAGAAGGGAAAGACCAGCAACCAACCATTCCCTCCTAACCAATTTCCCTGCTCAGAGGAAAGCTCCTAAATCTCACACTCTTGCCGCTACAAGACAATTCTGATTGGTAAAGTGGGAGACAGCAGGAAAAGAGGAGGGCCAAACCTGCACAGAGTTGACTCCCTCAAGGAAGCCACAACCTTCCGTTGGCAAGAGTTGAGCAGAACTGTGGAAGTCAAGGCCTCTTGAAGGCTTCTGATTCATGGGGCAGATGGAGGTCGGTGGTGACCAGATTGCACATAATGGCTGTAATTTCGGCACCGGTTAGACCCTATGCACACTGTGTGTGAGAGAGCATGTACACTTATACCCACATGTGGGTCCTTCCCTAGCTCTTCCTTGGGAGGGGGGGTTTGTGTGTGTGTTGATGTCCCTAGATGCACCCAAGGGGTCTTTTTTGTGTGGTTCTTCTAGTCTGGTTTGAGCAAGTTAAGAGCAAAGGTTGCATCAAAGAGCAACTCATCATATAATGGCCAACCCTCTTTCCCTCCCTCCCTCCTTTCCTTTCCCTCCCTCTTTCTTTTTCTCTGCCCTTATGGCTAAACATGTGACCGAGCCTTCTTTGAAGAGACAGACTTATTATTGCGTGTTTTAGTCATGGCAGAAGCTTCCAATGTTGATCGGACACATGATAGAAGGCTGTTTGGAGAGGCCATCAAAGCAGCTTCTCCAACAGGATCCTCTTGTTTGAAGAGAGAGAAACCCTTTTGTTAAGTGTCTTGTCAAGTTAACAAGAAGGGAAGTTGTGCCTTGGCATTTCGGTTTTATGTTTTTTCAGAAACCGCAAAGATAAATAAGCACGGAAACATGAAAAGGGCCCTTGAGCTGTTAGATAACACAAGGGGACCAAAGGGAGCCGATAAGCAGAAAGCTGTTCTCAAAAACTCACCCCTTGGGGTTTTCATTGACTGACATGCTTGAGATACATTTACACACACACACACACACACACACACACACACACACACACACACACACACACACACACACAAAGACACACACACACAAACACACAAACACACACACAAACACACACACGCACACACTCAAAGTCAGGATAGAGGGAGAAATTGTTTCAGGTGAGTTTGGGCAATTTTCTTCCCCAGTTCCTCAACAGTAGACTCAATGAGAGTCTAGTCTAGTCTAGTCACTATGCAAAATAAAACAAAGACCTGGGAACAATGCGGGAGGATTTCAAAACAGTTGGAAGGTTGGAATCTGACACTAGAGCCCATGTTACACGAACGAACCAACGAACCAACCAACGAACCAACCAAGGAACCAACCAACCAACCAACCAACCAACCAACCAACCAACCAACCAACCAACCAACTAACCAACTAACCAACCAACTAACTAACCAACCAATGAACAAACCAATGAATGACCAACGAACGAACCAACGAACGAACCAACAAATGAACCAACGAACGAACCAACCAACCAATGAATGAACCAACGAACGAACCAATGAACCAGCCAGCCAGCCAGCCAGCCAAACAACCAACATCATTGGAATATTGCTTGGAAAGTGGATGAAAATTTTCAGCCACACAGAGGAGGGAGTCACTGGTGCTTCAAAACTGACTGAGACCATCCATGGATCTGAATTGTCTTCCTCTCTTCCACAATCACACACACACCTTTGTCTTCAAAGGCACCCTCGTTAGCTGACTGCCTAAGGAATAACCCTGATTGGCTGCATCAACTCGGCTTTGTGGCAGGATCCCTAGTTGGTTAGGAGCCAAGAAGAAGATATTGCTGGAAAAAAAAAAGGAGAGATTGTTCTTGTAGAGGAAAAACCCTGGATGGAGGTGGCCTTCTAGTGGGTTGGGGTGACTTCCCGAAACCTCCATTTTGGAGCTCAAGCGAGGGTGTGGAACAAAAAATCCAGACAAGCCATTGGCCTTCTGAGGAAGGATTTGAGTTGCAGAGTTCAGCCCATTGATCTCTCCTGCAGGAAGAACTTTTCTCCAGGGACATCTGGAGGAGCCTTTCCCTATAGCCCTGGTGGCCAACCTTGATGTTCCAGCTGTTCTTGGACTTCAGTTCCCAGAAGCCCAAGTCAGCACTCTTGCTGATCTGGGCTTTTGGGAAATTGAAGCTGAAGAACAGCTGGAGTGCCAAGGTTGGCCACCCCTGCCCTACCCCCTGTTGGCTTCTCTTTGGCCTTGTTCTCATGGACATCAGGAGAAAGGATTGTCCACCTCTCTGTCTTGTAGGACAACCAGATCTTCCCTGCAGGATCCTGGATCATAGTGGATGCAGACCCCAGTCTTCCATTGGCTCCTTTCTCAGTTGCCTTAAAATTGGAAATCCTAGTGATCAACAAGAGTTGACCACTATTCTTGGTCTGGTTCTTCCATTGTTGTATCTTCCAACATTTTCATGCCACCCATGAAGTTCCCCGGACGAGGTGCCAAACAAAACAGTATTTGAAAACCATATACTGTCGTTAAACTCCTCTAAATCTTTAAGAAGAGCCAAGAGCAAATAAGAAAAAAGCATTTGGCGAACGCCAGTGGGAGAGAGAGAACCGTCATGCATCAGACCTAAAAGGCAGTAAAAAGGCGGTAAACATCTACCCATCTGACATCCGAGAGATGGGCAGGCACAGCTCATACACACCCTAAATATGCTCTACCGCATTATGATTTTGGGTCTTGTGGATACTTTGATGGGGAAATTTGGGTGTTATGTTGGAGAAGAGCCATTATTAGAATATAGCCCCACATTTAAAAGCAAGTATCTATGGAATCGGGGAGGGAGGGGAGAGATAAGGAAACCTAGAGATTATTGATGATAATTAGAGCATTCCAGTTTATTTATCTTTCTTGTTCTAAGCTAAAACACAACTGTAAGCTTGGATCCTTACAAGCCAGTCAATACTGTACAGAAAAATACTCCTATGTGCCCCCTAGTGACTACTTCTGATGTTACATCTTGTAAATGTTTATAAGTGCAAGGAATGGAAAATCAAGTGACACTTATCTTTCATATTACAATTGACAAAGGAATGTCATAAGCCTTGTAAAATGCCTGACAATGGCCTTAGAAAGTAACTTTTGAAAGCAACTGGCACTCTTTATGCCTATGTAACTTAGAGTTACCCATTATAACTGAAAAGTAACTCTGCAACTACTAGCTAACTTTGCATTTTAATGGAAAATAAAGAGTTGCAGATAAGCATATTACACAAGAATTGGACATAAACCAAAACAGTCATGCCGGCATTTCCTTCTAAAAGAGGAAAGCTTGACCCACTAAATCAGGGGGTTCCCATCCTAAGGTCCATGGGCCGGACCTGGCCCATGGCATCATTCCATGTGGCCCTCACCCCTCCAAGGGCATTTGAGAAACAAAATGGCCATCCCTTTGAAGATGTTGGGGCAAAATGGCCACCCCCACCATGCAGGCAGGGCAAAATGGCCATCCGGCCCTCGAAGCTGGCTGAGAGAGTGTGACCCGGCCCCTGGCTTGAAAAGGTTGGGGACCCCACCACTAAATGTTTTCCTTGTCATTCCTTACAACCTGAGTGTCACTCTATCTCCCCTCCCCAAATCCATAGCTGGGCAGCCATCTGTCCCACTCTGGACAACAATTAACCTTTGTCAGTTCTTTGATTAATATCTCTGGCATGTACGAGCTTGTCTGCATTCGTTCGGTACAAAGAGTGGTATTAAGATACAGACTTGGCCGCAGGGTTTACTGGCGTTTCTCATCGCTGGACTCTGGCTAGCACTCAAGTGTTGAGTCAGGAGCTAATAACATCCCAGGTTCCCGTCAAAATTCTGGTAGAGCTTCTTCTTTTGTCTCCTGATCAAACCCTGGTCTGCCAAAATGAAGCCACTTTCTTGGCATTGGCCAAACTCAAGTCTTCATCGATGGATGTTTCTGGTTCTTCTTTCATGTCCAGATCAAACCCTGGTCTGCCAAAACGAAGACACTTTCTTGGTTTTGGCCTAACTCAAGTCTTCATCGATCGATGTTTCTGGTTCTTCTTTCATGTCCAGATCAAATCCTGGTCTGCCAAAATGAAGCCACTTTCTTGACTTTGGCCAAACTCAAGTCTTCATCGATGGATGTTTCTGGCAGTCATCGGCAGGCCAATAAATGAGCCGGATTTCACAGCTTGGAGACCCGCTTTGAGCTCATGGAAGAAACAGCCTATTTGCGAGTTGTGTCCTCTTTTTGATGGACAGTCCTCTATTTCATGGCCTGTTCTGTGACAATCTTTTGGGTTGTACTGATGGGGAGATGTCTGTCTTTCTCCTCCTCCTCCAGGTGCCGTACCCTTTCCAGATATTGGCTTTCATCCTGGCGATAGTCTTCCTGTTCTTAACTCCTGGGAACCGCATCTTCCGAGGACCTTCCATGCCAGTCTCTCAGGTTCTTCATCCATGAAGTCCAACTACGTCCAGGGTCTCCTCTCTTCCCAGGGATCTTCCCTTGCAAAGGGAACAATGCTCAGATATAACTTTTCATTCTTCAGGCGCACAAGAGAGCCCCAACAGAGCAGGCATCATTTGGGTCCTCCAGATGTGTCCAGTTTGCAAATCTTACCTTCTATCATCAGTGTTTTAAAGTAGAAAACCCAACAAATGATGTGAGAAGGAGAATCTATTTCAATCATTAGGATGGGACTAGCAAGAAGGGGGTTTGGTTTGTGGAAATGCTGGCGTTGATGTTTAGCCAAAAGTCAAGGTCACCCTTTCTCAAAAGCCAGTCATATCCGACTCTAGGGTTCAGTGCTCATTTCTATTTACAATCAAAGAGCCTGCGCTGTCTGCCTCTATGGACATTTCTGTGGTCATGTGGCAGGCAGGAGTAGACACGGAATGCTGTTACCATTCCCACCAAAGTGGTCCCTACTGATCTCCTTGCAATTTCTTGCTTTTGCACTGCTAGGTTGGCAGATGGCAGGAGCTCATTCTGTTGTACAGCACTCGGGTCATGAACTGCTGACCCGCCAACCTTCCAGTCAACACGTTCGGCGTCATAACCATTCACATTAAGGAGGGGAATCCAGATCGCAATGCACCCCATGGTCACTAGGTGGCAACAAATCACAATAAATAGACCATCATTATGGCTCTGTTTGTAGAGAGAAGGCGAAATGAGTCAGAATCAGCCCCAACAGGTTCCACGTGAAATGCTAGTAATTAATTTATGAGATTTTATTTATTTATTTATTTAGTTCAATTTGTTCAGAGGAAGAAGAGGAGGAGGAGGAGGAGTAAAGACCCCCAACCTTTCTGAATGGAGGGGAAAATATGTAACATTCTGACCAGGAAGAAGGTGTAAAGGTCAAGGTTGCAATTGCTCAAAAGACAGTCATATCCGACTCTAGGGTTCAGTGCTCATCTCTGTTTCAAAGCCCTGTTTGCGTCTGCAGGTTTTTCCATGGACATGTGGCAGCCATGCCTCGACACCAGAGTGCAAGGAATGCTGTTTACCTTCCCCACCAAAGTGGTCCCTATTTATCTACTTGCAATTTCTTGCTTTCAAACTGCTAGGTCAGCAGGAGCCGGGACAGAGACGAGAGCTCAATCCGTTGTGGAGAACCTGGGAATCGAACTCCGACCTTCCAGTCAGTGACTTCAGCATCTTAACCACTTATCCCTAAGGGACTGACGACTCCATTAAATAAATAATACAACATTTTCCTTTCATTCTTTTCAAATGTCCCTGTAAGTGGCAGCTCCTCTTTTGGGGAAGAGGTGTGGGAAGGAGGAGGAGGAGGAAAAGACCAGAAATGTGATTAGGAAGGAAGGAAATAAAAGTTTTCTTGAGCCATTTCTGCTGAGAACCAGTAGGTGGCATTCGAAGACTGGAAGAGAGAGAAAAAAATGGTGGCAAGGCTTTGCTTTATTTTCTTTTCCCACAAAGAGAGAAAGGAAAAAGAAAAGCAAATTAATTGCCCGCACATTCCATCCTGGGCGATGGCACTGTGGGTTTCACGCTGCGGTGAAGAAGGGAAATGGAAAGCCGCTGCATTCTATGGTTCCCAAGACATCCTTTGTGGCTGATTGCCATGAGGAGAGCCAATATTTGGAATCAGATACGCCAGTGATGGCCAGCCTTGGCACTCCAGGTGTTCTTGGACTTCAATTCCCAGAAGCCCTGATCAGCAGGAGTGCTTACTTGGGCTTCTGGGAAATTGAAGTCCAAGAACATCTGGAGTGCCGAGGTTCGTAGTCTCTCGCAAAGGTTCTTGTTGGTCATCTAGATCGGGTTTGGGTGGGTCTGCAAACTTGGCTCTCCAGATGTTCTTGGACTTCATTTACCAGAAACCCTGGTGAGAAAGAGTGCTGACATGGGCTTCTGAGAATGGAAGTCCACGATCAGCTGAAGTGCCAAGGTTCACCATCATGGAGATATGGGGAGAAGGAGGAGAAGGAGAAGAAGGAGAAGGAGGAAGAGGAGGAAGAAGAGTAGAAGATGATGATGATGAAGAAGAATTCATAAGAACCTCCGTGCGTCGTTCTAGACCAATGATGGCGAACCTTTTATAGACCGAGTGCCCAAAATCAACAGGCTGCCATACACACTGCAGAGGGGCGGGGCAACCTCTGTGCTGGGGAAAAGGAGCTCTGCCATTGGGCTGCTGGACCGAGAGGCAGGGTAAACTCTGTGCAGGGGGGAGGGAGGAAGTGCTCCCATTGGGCTGCTGGGCAGAGATGTGGAGCTAAACTGTGCTTGTGCGACAGCACAGGTGCCCACAGAGAGGGCGCTGAGTGCCACTTCTGGCACACGTGCCATAGGTTCACCACCTCTGATCTAGAGTCTAGACTCAAGGACGTTGACAGCGTCTTCGATGGGTCCCTTTTTAATTGTCTATAAATCTGAGTCTTTCCGGGCTGCCTTCCACCAGCCAGGGTTTGATTCACTTCTGAACGGCGTTGGATTTGCAGGATTTCTCCCCCGGGCAAATCTTTTAGTCCAATCATGCAAAAGGTCAACAGAGAAGCCACTGACCAATACCTGAATGACATTTCACCACCTTTGAGCGGCACGGTCATCCTTGCCGCAGGGAATGCAGCCGTTCCCTGGGCAGTCTCCACTTAGGACAAATCAAACTGAAAGGTAAGCAACAATTTCTAGTAAAGGTCAAGGTCTCCCTTGCTCAAAAGCCAGCCGTAGCTGACTCTAGGGTCCAGTGCTCATCTCTGTTTATAGCCAAAGAGCCAGCGCTGTCTCCATCTGCAGGCATTTCCGTGGACATGTGGCAGGTAGGACTAGACACCGGAATGCCGTCTACCTCTCCAGCAAAGTGGCACCTATTTGTCCACTTGCAAATTTCTTGCTTCCGAGCTGCTAGGTTGGCAGGAGCTGGGGCGGAGGTGGCAGCTCACTCTTTTGTGTAGTACTCGGGTCTCGAACTGCTGACCTGCCAACCTCCCAGGCATCAAGTTTAGCTATCCAAAAAAGACATTCTCGGAGCTAAGCTATAGAAACAGATTCCGAGACCTTTTCCTGGGACTTAAAGTATCTTTATGGAACATGTTACCCTTTCAGACCCCTTTAAGTTCACCGTGATTAAAGGACCTGTAAAAGTGTGAAGTGATTCAAAGAGCAAAATAAATGTGTTTAATTTATATGGGGCTGTGATTTTATTTTTATAGGGTAGGTGGCCGACCTTAAGCATGGCGGAGGGCTTTCTTCTTTTTATCCCCCTTTGTGGTTGAGGAGAGAAAGAGAAGGGCTGAGAAATACCCTAAATTCCCTTCCTTCTCTCTGGTAGTCCTTTCTCCAGAGTCCCGGGTTCAATATTCTACTCAGTAAATGGCAAGAGTCCCCCAAACATCCGTATCTCAAGCGTCAGAGTGATAAATTAAGCCCTGCTCATCTCCCGACAGCCAAACACAAATGGAAGCACGCTAAGTGCAAGATATGGAGGTGAGGAAAAGCAAGTGGTGCAGGAAAATCACCATTTTATGCTGCTTAATAGAGAGAGAACCATCTCTGTACACACAGTACACTTAATGCCTAACTAAGGGAGCAATAACTACGAATTACAAATCCACTATTTAGGTATATAAAGTAACATACCTAATATCTTTCCAAAAAAATCCTTTTGAGGGAATGGAATTTGTACTACAGTGGACCCTCGGTTAACAAACGGCTCAGTTAATGGAGTGCATGGAACACTGTTTACCTTCCCGCCAAAGTGGTCCCTATTTATCTACTTGCAATTTCTTGCTTTCGAAAACCCCTGAAGCTTTATAATTGCACCCCTTCATCAGATGGGCCTCGGTTCTTCCAAAGGCATCTGTTCCAGGCATTAATATATGTGGATTCTGGGACTGTGTGGTTGAAGGCATATCATATGACCTTTCCAAACGGCGGCTTCATTCTGTTTATTGCTGTGGGTTTCTTGGATACCTGAAATGCACAAAATGAGTTCGCCTCCCTTGTTCCCTAATCTTGGCCGGGAATGTGATGGATGTTGGGGGACCCGCCGGGCTCATTCCGGCTCGCGAGGGCTGCAGCCGTAACTGGAAACAACCACCTTTGCTAATTGCTCCGTATCAAGGTGTGCAGCTGGCGTTCCGTAAATCAGCTGGCGTAAAAAAAAGGACTTAAATTGCTTGCAGAGGAGGGGGGAAACATGAAGCCAGAGAAAGAATACAAAAGAGGCGTCCAGATAAGATACATTCTGGGCTGCTACCCACTGGCGGTCCAGCCAGGATAGGAGCCGTTCCTGGGTTCTAGGTGCACAGAACCTGGGTTCTAGGTGTACCTATCCAGTTGTGATTTAGTGCCGCTTGTCTCCATTACGACAGGCCTTCCTCTCTACTTTCAAACAATCAATCTGGTCCGTTGTAGAAGCAACTGATGACGCAGGATTAGGTCAGATACTAATTTATTAGGATCTTGGAGGCTGGAGTGAATGGGTTGATGGTGATTAAGAGGTGAAGAAGAAGATGAAGGAGAAGACGGAGGAGGAGGAGAACAAGAAGATGAAGGAGAAGACGGAGGAGGAGGAGAACAAGAAGAAGGAGAAGGAGGAGGAGGAGAAGAAGACATCCTCCTGCACATTGGGTGTAGACACACTCTAGTCTTGTCCAGAAGGAACCACAGGCTCCCATTTTTGATGTTCTCAGCAAATATGAGGCCCTCAAGATTTTGAGTTCTCAACCTTTGTAACCTGGGGGCCATTGGGTCGCGCTCCCTCAGACAGCTTTGGGGAATAGACTAACATTTTGCCCATCCTCCAGCACATGGCACTTCCTGGTGTGGTGGAGGCGGTGGGAGCCCCCCACATGAAATGGTGGCCATGGGCCGTATCTGGCCTGTGGGCCTCAGGTTGAGAATCCCTGGGCTAAAGCAAACGAGTGAAACAATGGAAGAGAGAGATCGAGAGAGCATTCTGTTTTCCTCTCCCCAGGGTCTAGCCCCAGGAAGAGAGAAACATGTGGCTATTTTTAGAACAGCTTTAATGAACCTCTCCATCAGAGGCAGCGAGGGTGGGGGAATTAGTGGCGGGCATGGCAGGGGACCGGCTGGAGATGGGATTATCTTGCCAGCAAGAAGTAACAGAAGAAACACGTAGGGAAGCAGACAGTGGCTGGACCTCTGAGGATGAAGCCACC
The DNA here is from genome assembly GCA_030440675.1 of Furcifer pardalis. Lineage (NCBI taxonomy): Eukaryota > Metazoa > Chordata > Lepidosauria > Squamata > Chamaeleonidae > Furcifer > Furcifer pardalis. Next base: position 43,997,219 of record CP126891.1, read on the forward strand.
TTAGATCCACCATTGGTGGTCTTCAAGGTTCCTTCTGATGGCGTTTCCCAGTCTTATATGGCCTCTCCATGGTGACACGAGACATCCAATGGGTTTTCTTGTGCATCTGGGATATGCCCAGGTTATGTAAATTGGCCAGGTGACCTGTTTTATGGAGGATGGTCCTTTGTTTGAAGACCTCCTCTCTTTAAACGGGGCTCTAGTCTAGGTCTCTTTTGAAGAGGAAGAAGCCAAATAACAAGAGCGACAGCCGGCTAGCAAATTTGTGGCCTACCAGTTGACTCTCTTTCTTTATATCTCCTTGTTCTCTTTCGTTCAGGTCCCTCTTTCTCTCTCTTTTCATTATCCAGCACTCAAATTAACCGTCCTTGGTTTTAAAAAGTATTTTTGGCAAGTGACCCTACATTCAACCCAGCCTGAAGTTCTGAGACAACTGAATTGGGATTAAAGTGTGAAGGATGTTTAAGGCTTTGCTCAGAAAGAAGGAAAAAGGATGCAGGTTTCTCACAAGGGCAGAAGGAATGTTTATGGAAGAAAGCGGACTTCATGAGGTCTGGAAACTTGACCCATGTTTTGAAAGGAGAGATCCTGCTGAACTGCCACCACCGGCCTCTCCTTTTCCGCCGGCCTTTGGAGTGAAAAATGGTAGAAACTGCCGCAGTTGTTAGAGACGCACGGTTGAGGAGATCAAGTCGTCAGCTGTAATCGGCCATAACGCAGACGGTACTTGGCGCCGTATCTTTCCGCTCAGGTAAACGGCTGCCCAGAGGCCATTTCTGGAAAGCAGACCCCTCTTGGCAAGGCCGCTAACGAGCTTGTAATGGAAAATAACAACCCTCCCATTCCCGAGGTGATGCCTCTAATCTTCCACGGCTGGTTTCCGGTTTAATTTGGGCAGGTTAACGGAGCCCTTTTCGGCCAGGCGAGCGGCGGAGAAAGGATGTCTCTTCGATCCATCTCCCCATCTTCCATTTGATGGACAATCAAGAGCAGGAAGTCCTTGAGGGGCTCCTCTGAGCCATTGACCTTTGGATGCTCGGCCAAGAACGGTTGATAAATGCCGACCAATTCAGGTGATTCACCTGTCCATCACCCCTTGGTTGTGGTAAGAGCAACTCTACCTCTTGATTCCTCCATCCCAAGAGTGGGCAAACTTTCCTCCTCCTCCTCCTCCTCCTCCTCCTCCTCCTCCTCCTCCTCCTCCTCCTCTGTCTTCTTCATCTTCTCCATCTTCCCCTTCTGCTCCATATTCTTCTTCTTCTTTTCCGTCTCCATCTCCTCCTCCTCTTTCTTCTTCTTCTTCCTCTTCCTCCAGCAGAATATTACAGAATTTACTAATGACTTCATTAGTAATGCATGCAGTCCTGCTAACCTAGCAGTTCAAAGCAAGGCATTGCAAATAGATAAATAGAAAGGTCTGCAGTTCAATTCCCGAGTATTGCAGGACGGAATGAGCTCCTGTCTCTGTCCCAGCTCCTGCCAACCTAGCAGTTCGAAAGCAAGACATTGCAAATAGATAAATAGGGACCACTTCGGTGGGAAGATAAACAGCGTTCTGTTGAGGCATGCCAGCCACATGTCAACGGAAAGATCTGCAGACGCAGACACTGCCGGCTCTTTGGCTCTAAACAGAGATGAGCACTGAACCCTAGAGTTGGATACAGCTGGCTTTTGAGCAAGGGAGACCTTTCCCTTTCCCTAACCCATTGAAAGGGAACACAGACAAGGCAGGGCAAACTATTTGCCCGGCCCACTGCTTCAGCATACCCGACACTTTATTTTTACGAGACCGCATTCTTTATTTATTTATTGAATTTATAACCCACCTTTCTGGGTGAAAAAGAAAAAAAGGAAGAAAGAAAGAGAAAAGATGGGTTGAAGGCAGCCGACAATAAAAGGCAGATAAAATAAAGCCAATTACAATCAAAACGTTTGAAACCCAGCCGATGGGGCCCAAATAAAACCACATCAATAAGAAAGAAATAACATTCGCCGCGGCCGCCACTACGAATAAATCCAGCATCGGCTGTGAATCAGCAGCTTAGAGATGCGGAAATTGTCTATAAATAATTTTGCCTTCCAGTGGGAAGGGGGAAAGAGAAGGGGGGATACCTGGCACTCACCTGGTTTTGAGGACCATCTCTAGGCGGAGTCAACCTAGAGCCCTGGTCAGGACTGAACTCACAACCTTTGGATTGAAGTAGTAAATGTTTCCTTTGCTCAAAAGCCAGTTGTATCCAACTCTAGGGTTCGGTGCTCATCTCTGTTTCAAAGCCGAAGAGCCAGCGCTGTCTGCTTCTGCAGACGTTTCCGTGGTCATGTGGCAGGCATGACTAGACACCAGAGTACACGGAATGCTGTTTACCTTCCCCACCGAAGTGGTCCCTATTGATCTACTTGCAATGTCTTGCTTTCGAACGGCTGGGTTGGCTTTTAACTGCTGTACCACTGGGGCACATTTAGAGTAATGTGGTAGTAACCTTTGAGTAAAAAAATATTACATGGACCCGATCCTTAGCAGCTCAAATTCGGGCCCTGATTCTTCCCCGTCAACGAATGCAACCCACTAATCCGGTGGTCTCTGGGTTTTGTAGATAGTTGGTTGGGTTTAGTTGCCATCAGTACACACAATGACACACACACACATACACACACACCGGTCACCGCTTCCCAAGCACTGGCATCCATTGGCACGAATCCCCAACCCCCAGAGACCAGGAGCGTCTTCGACCAGGCCGAAAGACAACACTCCGCAAATGTCAACTGGCACCTTCATGAAGCGCGGTGAGGTCAGCCTTAATGAATCGATGCTATCAAGGAGTCTGGCGCGCGGCCAGGCAAACATAATTAGCGTTATTTGCAGAAGACGAAGGCTTGGCACGGCATCGAAAAGAGGGCCATGGGAGAAAGCCGGGCTCGGTCAAAGGAGAACCAACACGCCGTCATCCCCCCCTCGGTGATATGTTTGGAACAAACACGGGCGTTTGGACGACGTCCAAGACGAGTCACAACCCAACGAATGGCTGTTTAATTAAAATGTGCCCAATGCTGGGACGGGGGGGGGGCGAGCAAAGCGTGGCTGTAAAATATGCCCACGGAGGGCGAGTGGCCCGTGTTTTACGCACCGGCTCTTGGCTGAACTTGCTCTAGAGAGTCACCGGCGGGGCCTTGATTCATGGCCGACCATTAAGGAGGAAGGGATGGAAAGGGAGTGGGGGAGAAAGCTGCATTTCATCTCCTTTTGCCAAGGGTTAATGCAACGTAGCGCTTTAGGGCCCTCTGGCATCAAACATACAACCAGTTTTGCTCCTTGGTTTGGTTGCCAGTTTATTCTTTGGCCCAAGAAAACCAGAAATGGTGGGCTGGGGTGGGTCGTTTTTGGATATGGCACTGGCCGTTCTGGCCCACCGTCCAACCTGTCCTCTCTCACCTGGCCCAGGTGTGGAAGGGGGATTTTTTAACACCCCACAAGGCCAAAGGGAAGGACAAAGTCTCTTAAAAAATTGGAGGTAGGGAGTGGTTAAAATGCTGAAGTTGATGGGCTAGAAGGTCAGCAGGTCAAGACCTGAGTGCTGTGTGATGGCGTGAGTTCCAGTAATCTGTCCCAGCTCCTGCTAACCTAGGAGTTTGAAAGCAAAATTTTTTGCAAGTAGGTAAATAGGCACCACTTCTGTGGGGAAGGTAACGGCGTTCCAAAGTCTAGTCCTGCCTGCCACGTGACCACGGCGATGTCTTCAGAGGCACACATAGGACATAATCAGAGACACGGGAAGGGAGCCATGGTTGGCACACTCTGGAACTAGCCAATGTCATCTTCGGGGATGACAAAGCCCAGAATCCCCACGCCAAGGAGCATGGGAGACAGTCCAACCAAACCATGTTTCCAGGGCTCCACGCCTATCCCAGGTCTTGTCCTCTCTGCCCCGGAAGTGGCCGCCTCTTTGGCGGGCCAGCTGGCCGGCCACCTACAAGTCGCACAGCGTTACTGGAGTGGAAAGGGATCCCTTGGTGCACCGCGCCTGACCTGGGCGCTACAATGAGGAGCGCTTTTTGATATTAATTGGCATGACATTTTAATGGGAGTTCACTTAGCGCTGCGTTATTTCACTATTTATTCTCGCTCGAGCTTGTTTGAGGATGGCGTTGTGTGTGCGCTTGTGCAAATCCCCAGTGTGTGTGTGTGTGTGTGTGTGTGTGTGTGTGTGTGTGTGTGTGTGTGTGTGTGTGTGTGTGTGATTCTGATTGAGCTGTCAGAATTATGTTCGCTTTCCTCCACCCACCCACAGCGGTGGGGAGAAAAAAACATATGCAAAAATCGTTAGGAAGAGCGCTTCGTCTGAGCGGCAGCTCTTCAGACCCAATCCAGGTGGGACTCCAGGCCCATCATCCCCTGCTATGCAGGTGGGGAGCGATGGGATTTGTAGTCTGGGGAGAGAACAAAGCAAGCACACTTCTATGCCGGCCCATATGAGTGCGTGCCCTCTCGGGGGCGGTTTGCAAATTCATTCCCATTCCCCCCCTGCTGGGGACACGCTGGAACTGACCACCAGGAAGTGGCTGAGCAAACCTTGCGCTCCGGTCAGGATCGAACTCAGAACCTTTGGATCGCAGCACAGGACTTTATTTTAGTTAATGATGTATTTGTTGGTGGTGGGTTTTGATTTGTATCGTTGCCATTTATTTTCTGTTTGCTCACCGCCCAGCGTGGGAATAACACCCAGATGGGGCGTGTATAAATTCAATAAATTAGTAAATAATAATAAATGAAATGGTGCTATGGGCTGGATCCGGCCCATGGGCCTTAGGTTGGGGACCCCTGCTTTGGATGGAGAGATGGCTCACACCTGGCCTAGCATCGCCTAAAAATGCAGTGACCCTGTCTCAAATCAGGTATAGCGCATCAAGGGACTCTACACAGAAACTAGCCTCCAATGTTTCCTCTGACCTTAGCAGTGATTCAAAATAGCTGGCAGGGAAACAAGATTCCTCAAGAAAAACAAACTATTACATGTTACTCTTGCAAAGTTTGGAAAAGTGCTTTGTTTTTGCATGGGGCAAAAAATCAAGAGCCATTAGCCTTACAAAAGACCGGCTGCTGCATTGTTGATCTGCCTCGATGCAACCTCCTATTTTTTTGCATTTACCATGGGGTTATGGAAGTTGCTCCTTCCAATATTGACGTCACGCTATTGCTTTTACGTACACTTTTGGGACTAATCGAGGCGGGGCAGAGAATCGCCCAAGGAAGGGGACATTTTCAGGACTTTATCTGTGCCTTAAAACACCGCCGGCCGTTTGGAAACGGCACGTCCGATGGGTAATTGATGGCAGGCTGACAGCCGCACATCCGGAGACGCTAGGATAGGAAAGAGCATTACTGGTTATGGCATGTTATGTGTCTTAATTACCCAATTCCTGTCACTTACAGTAATGGAAGAAACCAAGGGCATGGTGAAAATGTGGCAAAAAAAAAAAGGGAGAGTGTCGATTAAAGGCGAGCGGCAGTGTCGTTAAAGGCCCGCGCATTGTTGCTTTTTATGTTTATTTTATTTGCATATTCAAACCCTGGAAAAACAACAACAATGATGACCCATTTAATTCAATTTAGGTATTAAAAGGCTGCTATTGGGCACTTACAGCTCTCCCCCCGCCCCCCAAGCTTTGCCATTGGCTGAACTTGTGTGACATCACAGGATGTTTGGAAACAGTGGTGATGGAATATTGTCAAATATTTAAAAATACAGGAACATGAAAAGTTTGGGGGTTTAGCTGGGAATCGAGTTATGGTCCTTACTTTTTTGTAAAATTACCAAAATTTATACATTCCCGACTCCGTCCCAGTTCTTGCCAGCCTAGCAAGTCAAAAGCAAGACATTGCAAGTAGATAAATAGGGACCACTTCGGTAGGAAAGGTAAACAGCATTCTGTGCACTCTAGTCATGCCTGCCACATGATCACAGAAACGTATGTAGAAACAGACAGCACTGGCTCTCGGGCTATGAAACAGAGATGAGCACTGACCCCTAGAGTCAGATACGACTGGCTTTTGAGCAAGGGAAACATTTACTACTTCAATCCAAAGCAGTGTAATACAGGCTGGGTTCTCCCTCCCATACATTAAGGCTTAAATCAGATTCTTTCCCAAATTAGAGTAGACCTATTGACTCAGCTCTCGAATGCTGTGTCAACTCCTATAAAAATCCCACCAGATCCATGAGTCCTCTCTAGGCATTATAGCCCAAATCAAAAAGATTAATTCCGGGAAGAAGAGTTTACTCAAGCATCGGTTGAGCCTCTGTTGTGTTGCTAATAAAGACCATGAGTAGCAGAAAGGAGCCCATTTAGTTGTGTGACATTTGCTTAAATAACGAGTCGTTGTAATTTAACCCATCCAAGAACTGAAAAGCTGAGCTTCGTTTGCACGCAGATTTACAAGGATTTAAGTACTGCCACGCTTCATGTCGGTTCAACTCTTTTGAGGAACACAAGGAGAAAGGTGGAAAGGAGAAGACTGTTGTCTTCAACATTGGCCAACTGTTGGAAGTCAACCAACGTTTGCCAACTGGGGCTGCATGGTTGACCTCTGATGGAGTTTTCAGACCCTGGTCTGGACCGTATCCCCAGCTGGCAACACAAGAGTCACAGGGAGAAGAATTCCTCTGGGAGATGGGAAGTTTTGGAGCTCTTTGGTCCCAAACCGAGGTGAGATCGGATCAGCCAGGAAGCGGATGTTGAACTGGCGGCTGACACAATAGACCAGGTTTTCCACCACAGCACACTGGAAGCAAGAGGGAAAGGGCATAGGGTGGGTGGCACACTCGTACCAGAGTTTCGCCCTGGAACCACAGCGGTAGACACCGATGCCCATGTTCCGGTTTAGGTCAAAGCGGTAGAGGAAGCTGTTGACGGCCACCATCTCAGTGGTCCTATCCTTGCTCCCCCCAGTCAGGCTGACCTTCCAGGCGTCCAGCCGGGGAGCGTACCTCAACAGCATGTAACGCAAGGTCCCCCCTGTGATGTAGATCTCGCCGTCGCACACGGTGGCAGTGTGGGCCACCGCAAAGGTGTCATTGGGCAAGGAGGCGGCAAAGCTCCAGCGATCCGTGCAGGGGTCATAGCGTTCAACGGTGTAGAGGCATTCCCCACCAATGGCATACAAGTAGCCATCCAAGGCAACCAACTTGCAGTGAGGCCTGGCTTGGTTGAGTGGACGGATCTCCCTCCAGATGTTGGTCAAAGGGTTGAAGCAGAAGACCCGGTTGGATGGCCTCTGGTGTCTCCCACGCCCCTCGCAGCCGGCCACCATGAAAAGATAGTTGAACATGCTACAGACGGTGCAACCCCTGGATACAGCTTCTATAGGCAAGTTGGTCAACGGGTGCCAAGCATCCTTCTGGTCATCATAGTAGCAGAGTCTGCTGGTAGAACCGCCACGTTCTTGAGAGCTGACGTCGACCACCACCAGGTACTTCTTCCCCCGCATTCTTTGTTGCAGGATCAGGTCCCTCTCCATGGCATTTAGGCGCCCATAGATAGCATTGGTCCTGAGCACCTGGAGGTAGTTGTCGCTCATGACCTTGTAGGCCGCCTCTTGGAGATCTTCCAGCTTCTGCTTCTTGGCCACATGCAGGACCTCGTAGCAATTGCCCAGGTCCAGGTGGAGGATATTCCCCAAGGGATCTGAGTGCAGGGGGAGGTGGAGGAATTTGGCCCCAGCTATGAGCTCCACCATTGGTTCGTCCTTGGTGTCACCTTGGGTGGTCTTCATGGATCTCAGGAGAGAAGAAACGGAGGTGGAATGGAGGTGGACCAAAGGAGAAGTGTTGACCTTTGATGATCCTGGTGCAGGAGAACCAAAACCTTCCATGGGCACCTGCAGCTCTGGATTTTCCATGATTTTGTGGAGGCTGCCTTTCCGGCCGAGGCGGCATCCAGACTCTGGAGGCATCTGGGTAGGGTTCCCTTCAGTAGCCGTCCCTTTCTGGCCCTCGGCTGGCATGGATTTTGTGTCATCTTTAGAAGCACCAGGAGATACAGAGGAGGCCTTCAGAAGGTCATCTCCATTGCCTGTACCTTCTGAGATGGAGGAGGCCCCTTTGTGGCACAACTGCATCTCTGATTCATTGCAAGTGTCAGTTGTGGACAGGTGGTAGGACCGTGGGGTGTTGGGCTTCTTATCCACGACGGATTGGGATGTGGATTGAACATAGTAGTCATATACTTTGCCTCTTAGGTTGCCCCTCAATGGCTTTGCTTGGCCATCATTTATCTCCGTTGACCTTCTCTCTTGGATGAGATTCTCCTCCACCTGGACTTGGGCAACGGAGGAGAAAGTATATGCGGCAGTGGACTGCGGGTGAGACTGGCTTATGGCCAAGCTCACCTTGGACTTGCCCTGGAAGGACTGTATCCTTTCCTTCTGCAGCTGGACCTCTGCCATCCAGCCTCGATGCCTGGTCAGAACTTCTCCACCTTCCAGGAGATGCCAGTTGCCCCTCTCCAAAGTTGCCAGCTGAGTGCCTCTGCCCACTTGCTGGTTGTCATGGGGAGGGAGACAAAGGTCCCTGCTTGGTCCATCCTGGTCACTTTTAGAGGAGCAAAGGTCACCACTTTGGCTGCAGGGACCCGGAAAGTCCACTTTTGATATAGCATTGCCAACTGGGATCTTAGCACCATGGAGAAGAGTCCCTCCAGTCCTTCCTTCCTCCTCCTCCTCCTCCTCCTCCGGGTTCAAACCTTGCTTGTCTGGCTGTGAGTTGGTGCCCAGGTGGTCCCTCAACTCCTTGCTCATCTCTCTGCCAGGAGGTCCACCTTCAAGTCCAGACTTCACCAGGGCTTGGCTACCTGCTCTGTTGGCCAACTCATTCCTCTTGACCTTGACTTTCCTGTGCCTCAGTCCTGGATGGCCCTCTTCTTTCTCTACCTGGCCATCAACCGGACGTTGTTTGGTCCCCTCATCCTGGTTGGCACCGGATCCAACACTGGTCCCTTCCTGGGCGTTGCGAGGGGACACCCGAGTCTTATAGTACCGGTACACCAACGTCAGCAGAAGCAGAGCAGCTGCCGACACAGCCAACCGTCCGGCCAGTTGCATTTCGGACAACCGGCCCTGACTTACCTCTGCACAATAGACCATTCTCTCCTATCGCTGCCACGCTCAGGAATGCGAAGAATGTGAGGTTAATAATTGCCAAGGAGGTTGGAAGGAGACGGGCTCCCAGCAGGTAAGACCGGCCTCCCTCCCTTTCGCCTGTCTCTGCAAGGTGACTTTTACCTGTCGACAGGTAAGAGAGAACGCTGCCGTCTGCTCCAGCTGGTATCGTGACCAGCCAGGTGTCTGCTTACCATCCAGGTTGGCATATCGGGTTGATGACGAGGCAAGGGAGGGAAAGACAGGTAAAGCAACCGGGCAGGTGACACAGAATAGTGAGAGGAGGAGGGCTGTGTGTTTTCAACGTGGTTATTTCCTTAAGCTTGGATCAACAGGACAGGCTTCGAAAGGCATCAAGGAAGCAAAGACACAAAATAGTCCCCGGTGTTTGGAAAGGTGTCAGGTGTCTCTCCCTACCTGGACAGGAGTCTCTTTTCACCTTCTCCTTCCTGGCCATCCATGGCCCATTTATTCAGAATTTAAGTCTGATTACTACGACTGCTTTCAACCACCCTTTTAGATGGCAATAAAACAAACTTAACTTGCTAAGACTTGGTAAGGCCACCCATGCTCGAAAGCCAGTCATATCCGACTCTAGGGCTCAGTGCTCATCTCTGTTTCAAAGCCAAAGAGCCAGCACTTTCTGCATCTGCAGACATTTCCGTGGTCATGTGGCAGGCATGAGTAGACACCAGAATGCTGTTACCTTTCCAGATGACGTGGTACCCCTTTATCCACTTGCAATTTCCTTACTTTCGAACTGCTAGATTGGCAGGTGCTGGGAAAGACAACAGTTGTTCATTCTGTCGTGAAGCACGTGGGTCTTGAACTTCTGACCTGCCGACCTTCTCGTTGTTGAGTTCAGCATTGTAACCACTAAGCTGGGCTGAGTCAAAATAACCTTCCACATCTGGAGGACGATGTGACGCTTCTGACCTATATTTGCAAGGATAGTATTGAATGAGCAAGGCTTTGTATCTCTGTTCTGTAGGAAAATCCTTGTTGATCCCCACGGTGTATATTCTTATTTTGGGGTGTGTGTGTGAGAGAGAAAGAGCTGTTTGTTGTAATCTTACGCTCAGCACGGCGGCTGGAAAAACAGGTTTTGATAGCAGAAAGAGCAGAAAGTAAACATGAATGTTCCCTCTCTCAAATCCCTCAAAGGATTCTGCTTACACAGCCTGGGAGGCACGTGTATTTATTTTAATCTTGCCCCGGTAAAGGAGCACAGAATGAGCACAATCCGTATTCGCAAAAAACACAAGTCTTTTAGGAGACCCTGCATGAAATGTGCTTGTTAAGGTCAAATTGACCAACCTTGCAAGCGATGCGTTTCCAGCGCGTAGCATGGAGAAGATCCGTCTCAGAGGAAGGGTGGCAGGGAAAAGACCACGTCAGACATCTTCTCCTACCACAGTGCTGGCCAACCTTGGCTCTCCAGGTGTTCTCAGACTTCATTCCCCAGAAGCCCAAGTCAACACTCCTGCTGATCAGGGCTTCTGGGAGTTGAAGTTCAAGAACAGATGGAGTGCCAAGGTTTGCCATGAATGGCCTAGTGCCTTATTCCCCAATTTCAGGTTTCTCTTTGTGTAAATGTTGGAAAGGAACATACATGATCCTCAGCACATCTGACTAATGGTCACAGACTATGAGACCTGTTGACTCATGGCACTCAGGAGCGCAAGAAGATCAAGTTGAATCCACCCTGGTTGGCCACTGGTACGTCGCCACGAACTTCTGAGGAACTTAGGTTGAGTTTTGGGTATTTCATCTTGAATTCTGGAGTATCCCTTTGCTCTTTGTGGCTTGCTTGTCTACCCACCCACCTTACCTCCTGGCCAGTCTCAGAGAAGAACTAAACACTTGATTTTTGCACCAAACTCTGATGTTCAACCTGACTTTTTATCAGCAGGAGCTGTCCAAAGTCCTGAACCCAACTCTGAGGTTCAATCTTGTCCCTTACTGGCCACATAAGTTGACACAAGCATTGGAGAAAATCTGACCACCTGCCTCCATCATGGCCAACACAAAAGGGACCTGGGAAGCCTAGAAACCACACTTACGGGCCAGCACACGCCTGGTGTTCTTTACCACATGGGCAAGGTCAAGGTCGGCCTTGCTCGAAAGCCAGTCATATCCGACTCTATGGTTCAGCGCTCAGCTCCGCTTATAGCCAAAGAGCCAGCGCTCTCTGTGTCTGCAGACATTTCCATGGACATGTGGCAGGCATGGAACACTGTTTACCTTTCCCACTGAAGTGGTGCCTATTTATCTACTTGCAAAGTCTTGCTCTCGAACTACTAGGTTGACAGGAGCTGAGATGGATGACAGGAGCTTGCTCTGTGGTGTGACACTCGGGTCTCGAACTGCTGACGTGCAGACCTTCCAGGCGTCAAGTTCAGTGTCTTAACCACTAAGCCACCACAGTCCTACATGGGATACATTCACACTTTGCGGAGTTTCTCCAGGAAAAATCCTTTCAACCCCTGATGATGATGATGATGATGATGATGATGATGATGATGATGATGATGATGATGATGATGATGATGATGATGATGATGATGATGATGATGATGATGATGATGATGATGATGATGATGATCATCATCATCATCATCATCATCATCATCATCATCATCATCATCATCATCATCCCCACCCCCATGGTTGCTGCTATTCTTCTTCTTGTGCCACATCTGTGATCAACGCAAGAACCTAACCAAGAGGGTGAGATTTGCTAACTTAAGATCCCGACGTCCAAGGCAGAATCGGACTTCAGATTTGGATTCAGCGCACTTGATTTAGTATAGGAAACATGGATTAGACCAGGTAGCAGACAATATTCATCATCATCATCATCATCATCACCATTACCACCACCACCACCACCACCACCACCACCATCATCATCATCCACGTCCTCCTTGAAGTCAAGGAGCACCCAGCTGAGTTTCCACAAATGGACGGGACTCTATTGACTTGTCAACTCTTTCCATCTTGCTTTCGAACATGTGGCAAACAGCCCGGCAGGTTGACGCGGCCCGCAAAACTTGAATGCATAATTCATTGTTTTCCTAAGAATAAGACGTTTTCCAAGCCAGGCCTGCATGCTGATGCTTTTAAAAAATAATCATAAGAATAAAGGTGGCGAGGAAAACCCCCAGAGAGGGTTCGTGGCAGGGAGAAGGAGCTCTTACATTTCAGCCAGCCGTGGCCAATTAGCCGTCTCCCAAAATGCATCGGGGCCTGACATTTAAACAAAGGGGATACTTGGGGGGTGGGGGGACCCCCATCAAGTCTGCTTTCCTCTAGAGAGCCAGTTCCACCGATAGCAAAGACCAGTAGTTCCCTGAAATGTCAAGTTTCATCTTTCCGTTTCCGAATCGAGGATCGTGAATCTAAACCATGATGGAGGCAGGTGGGCCAGATATGGCCCTCAACACCATTTCACATGGACCCCCACCCCTCCAAGGACATTTGAGAAACAAAAATGGCTACCCCCTTTGAAGCTGTTGGGTCAAAATGGCCACCCTCGTCGTGCAGGCAGGGCGAAATGGCCGTCCAGCCCTCAACGCTGACTGAAAGAGTGTGATCTGGCCTCCCTGGCTTGAAAAGGTTGGGGACCCCTGGTTTAACCTAGTCAATGTTTTAGGCTTCTTTTGTTCCCCTTTAATTCTCTCTGCCATTGCATGTCAATTCCAGGAAATAAAGGCTCAATTTCGTGTTCATTTGCATTTTAGAGACACGACAGAGTGTAAAACACCTCCGGCTACAACTGTCGGAAGTCTAAACATCTCTGCATGTTAATTTTTTTTGGGGGGGGGAATGCTATGCACACCTTAATGCCATTGCTTGTTGCATGCTAAACAACATCAGGTAGGGCTGTAAAATGGTGAAGTGTTGAGGAGCATTAAGTTGGTCAACAAACTGTTTCAACATTGACTAATACCTTTACCCAGCCTTGATCTCTATCTCTTCTTCGAACAGAGATGAGTGCCTGATTTTGAAGGTTTTAATTTGCTAAGTTAATTTAAAGTTAATTTAATTTAAAGTTGGGAACTTTAATTAACAGCCTCACATTGTTCGAGGATCTGAAATTCTAGACCAGTGGTGGTGAACCTATGAGAGACAGGGGGCACTCAGAGACCTTTTTGTGAGCATATGTGCCATTGCCTCAGCACAGAGATCGCCCCGCCCCTCTGCCCAGCAGCCCAATGGGAGTGCTTCCTCCCTCCCCCAGCAAAGAGTTGGCCCCGCCCCTCTGCCCACCAGCCCAATGGGAGCACTTCCTCCCTTCCCCAGCACAGAGTTGGCCCTGCCCCTCTGCCCAAAGGGAGCGCTTCCTCCCTCCCCCCAGCACAGAGTTCGCTCTGCCCTTCTGCCCAGCAGTCCAATGGGAGCGTTTCCTCCCTTCCCCCAGCACAGAGTTCACCCCGTCCCTCTGCCCAGCAGCCCAATGGGAGGGCTTCCTCCCTCCCCTCTCTGGGGCAAAGTAGGCATGAGTGTGCCTGTTGAGTCTGGCAAAGGTGAGTTTGGGCACATGGTCTCTAAAACATCCACCATCACTGCCCTAAAATCTCAGCTCTGAGACAAGTGGTGGGATAGTAGCAAAGGTGTTCTCTGGGCATACACAGAGTGCACGTTTATAAGCAGGCTAGGTTTTCGGAGTGCAAAGTCGCCTTCTAAGAAGATGTTTAGTCCTGGCACATCTCTGGAGAGCAGCGAATCGGTGGCGTCCTCGTTTCCCCGTCATCTTTGTCCACCCTGGATCTGTCGCCCGAACCCCGCTCGGATTTGGCCTGGGTGTTTTTCAGCTTCTCCTCCACTTAGCAGAACACTTGTCAGCGCTCAACGAGGATGGGGCCTTCTCCTTCCCCTTCATCTTCAAAGCCGCCCGTCTTCCTCCCTGACTTCCTCTCAACCCTTCCATCTCACGCAAAGAGAAAAGCAGCCGCCGTTCCCTTTGATCTCGGGCCGATCGCCTTTCAAGTTCTCCCAGGCAGAGATTTTGCTTTTAAGCAGACAGGGAAGATGGGCGGCGTCTTCTCCTCTTCCACTCAAAGTTGGCATCGACTTGACTTTCTCTCTTCCTTTCTCGCTCTCGGTGGGCGTCTCGTCCTCCAGACTTGCTCATCTCCGTTTATAGCCCAAGAGCCCTACATTCCCGTAGACACATAGCAGGCATGACTAGACACCGGATTACATGGAACACTGTCACCTTTCCCCACCAAAGTGCTCCCTATTGATCCACTTGCAATTTCTTGCTTTGGAACTGCTAGGTTGGCAGGAACCAGGACAGAGGATGGTAGCCCACTCCGTCACGTAGGACTCGGGTCTTGAACTGCTGACCTTCATGTCTTCAAGATCAGCACCTTAACCCCAGTCCCTAGCTAGACAAAACTGCTTTCTCTATGGGGAGGGGGTGCAGCCGACCGCTCTAGGTTTCTTTTAGACATCTGAAACAGCAATGACCACGTCATTCTTCGTCCATCTTCCGACACTCGTGGTGATGTTCGGATGCCTCTGATCCTAATTGAATTTAATTATCTCCTCGATGCTTTTGCTAAACCCCTTTCAAGACCTCTTGGGAAGAAGGAACGCAGAGAGAACGTCACGCGTGGGGAAGGATCACGTCCATCCACGTGTGTGTGTGTGTGTGTGTGTGTGTGTGTGTGTGTGTGTGTGTGTGTGTGTGTGAACATTTCATCTCCATCTTTCTCCAAAGAGCAGTGATTAATTTTTCACCAGCTAATCATCTCGCTTAGGCAGATCGTCAGTGACGAACTTGTCACCCCCAATCAATAATGGAACAGCCGTCCCCGGCCGTAAAGCCTCCCCCCCCCTTTCGCCCGCCCGTCTTGTGCATTATTCAGATCCAAGGCTCCGGGCCTTGAGCGGGACAGGAGCGTTTTAATTGATGGCCTTTGAAATTATCCGGCAAAAGTTCCTCCCAGCGGAGAAAAAGAGACGTAAAGGCAACCCGTTCCTGATTTACAGTCTGCGGCTTCAACCTCCTCTTCTAAGCGCAAACTTGTGCTTATAGCACCGATGCTACGACTCCAGATTTCACGATAGGAGGGGTAAACGTGATTCTGGAACCATTTCCAAGGTAAAAAACTTCCAGGGGTCAAAGGTGACACCATCGGGCAAGCCCAGGACACCCCCGCTACCTCCACGGGGAGCAGAATACAAAGAGCTAGAAGAAAGGAATCACTACTCCTTATGGAGCTAAAACTGAAGAACTTATTGCATGGGGAAACCCATTTAGTGATAGTGCTGGAGGAAAGAACCCCAAGGCTGGTTACAGAACCCCCTGAAGCTGTTTTGATGCAGAGAATACAGTATAAGGTGTGACCCAAGTGTTTTCAACCTTTTTAAGCCAGGGGGCTGGGTCACACTCTCTCATTCAGCTTCGAAGGCTGGATAGCCACATTGCCCTGCCTGCACTATGGGTGGTGGCTGTTTTGTCCCAAGGGGCAGACATTTGTTTCTAAAATGCCCTTGGAAGGGTGGGAGGCCACACGAAATGATGCTGTGAGCCAAATCTGGCCCACAGGGCATTGGTTGAGAACCCCTGGCATAGCCCTTAAGTGTGTCTAAACCATACCCATACACAGAAATTACCACTAACTGGCTTCCAAGGTGCAAGGTAAAGTGAAGGTCTCCCTTGCTTGAAAGCTGGTCATATCCGACTCTAGGGTTCAGTGCTCATCTCTGTTTACAGCCCAAGAGCCAGCGCTGCCTGTGTCTGCAGACATTTCCGTGGACATGTAGCAGGCAGGACTAGTGCACGGAATGTTGTTAGTATATTGGGAAAAATCAGGAAAGAAAAGAAAGAACTGGAAACCCAATTTTTTCTACCTCCTTGTCATTCACCGCCGGCTCACGCTACTTTCATCCGAGGTGTTTATTTTCAACTGTTTTCTCTTCTAGGCGTCTTTTTGCCTGCGTGTTGTGAGTTGGAAACCGTGAGGAGGAACGTAGCGGTGTGAAAGTGATCTGTGTTTCACATACTCAGACAAGTTTGGGGAGCGCAAAGCACGTTTGATTGACTTGTTTGGGCAAACAAAAATCTGCCAGCATCTTGCGGCTTTAACGGATGACAGTTTCATATATTAAAATTTTTCCCCTCTCGTTTTGTAAACCTCCTTATTTTCCTTTTAGTTAAACAACGTTCGAGCCTCTCTCTTTATAGAGGAGTTCTCAACCTTTTAAAGCCGGGGGCCATTTGGATCATGCTCCCTCAGACAGCTTCGGGGGCTGGATGACCATTTTGTCCTTCCTCCACCCCATGGCACTTCCTGGTGTGACGGAGGCGGTGTCCCCCCCGAAATGGTGCCATGGGCCACATCCGGCCCATGGGCCAAAGGTCAAGAGGAAAAGAAAGCAACATTTAAGGCCCATCCTTTTCATTGTTAAGGAAGTTTCCATCTTAGCCGGCTCTGCAGGTTATTTGGCAAAGATTAAAACTCTGTTGCTGCAATGGGGGCCTTTGGGGGGGGGGGATGAATGGTGATGCTGCGTCAACCTTAGCGCGCCTCATTTCCATGGTTCCAGGCAAAAACTGCCACATTTGCATTTAAATGGAGGCTTGGGAGTCTGTAAATCTCCATTTTCTGAGCAAGCGGTGGCAACGTCGGGGGTTTAATCGCGCTCAGATGAAAGACCCCCTCGTAGCATCAATCCCTGGGAAAGATGAAGAGGAGGAAGACGATCCAGTTTGAGGCGAGAGAGAAAGAGCGAAGCAGAACTAGCCTCACTGTACATTTGGCTCTGTGGGCGACAGAAGGCGTGGCAGTTCGAGACCCGAGTCCTGCATGATGGAGTGAGCGCCCAGCCTCTGCCTACCTAGCAATTCAAAAGCAAGAATTTGCAAGTAGATAAATAGGTACTGCATTGGTGGTAAGGTAAACAGTGAAAGTCCATTGTATCTGACCCTAGAGTTCAGAGCTCGAAAGCCGGTCATATCCGACTTTAGGGTTCAGTGCTCAGCTCCGTTTACAGCCAAAAAGCCGGCGCTGTCTGTGTCTGCAGACATTTCCATTGACCCGTGGCAGGCATGATTAGATGTCGGAATGCACAGAGTGCTGTTACCTTTCCTGCCAAAGTGGTACCTAGTCATCTACTTGCAATTCCTTGCTTTTGAATGGCTAGGTTGACAGGAGCTAGGACAGATGACAGGAGCTCACTCTGCCATCCAGTACCTGGGTCCCGAACTGCTGACCTGTTGACCTTCCAGCTGTCAAGTCGAGCATCTTAACTAAGCCACCACAATCCCACTGAACTAGTTAGCCTTCGATATTCCTTTTTTCCAGCCAGCTTGCTGGGTTTCTGTTTAGGATGCTGCGTGTGGTTTCTTTTTTAAAAACTGATTTTATTAACAAGTGCAAAAAGGTATGTGTGTGAATGCAAAGCAATGGGCTATTTGCAGTCAATATTTGCATATGCAAATGAATGCAAACAAGCCAGGAAGGCTCCAGGGAAGGGAATGGGGGAGAACTTGCCTCTCCCAGTTGAGATGCACCGGTTGAATGTGTAACAAAAAAAATGAACTAGACTGGGAGAATCAGAAATGAGTCCCTCATGCTCCGAATAGGCTCAGCCAATGATGGAATTAATAAATTCCCTTAGTTGAATGGTCTAGTAGCTGTAGATCACCCACCAGTTTGAGAGATTTCTCCCTCCCTCTGCAACCCCCCCCCCCCCCCGGTTTTATGTTATCTCCATCTCCAATATTTCCAGGTTGAAGCACACCGTATTTCCAGTTCGCGGCGAGCGCCCCCCACGAAAGACGAGATGATCACAGATAAATATTTGATGATATTACAGCGCCCATCAGACGGCTTCCCTGAGATACTGTTACGGCATGCTTGGCAGACCTTGCTGTGCTACGCCCCGCCTGCTTTCCCTTTTTCAACAACTACACAGCTGCAATGTTCCCCTCAATCTGCTTCGCCAGGAGCCCAGATGCAGCATTTCGTCTGAGTTCGGTACGACGCTCTTGCATGCAGGCAGAAAGGGCACAAGGTTCATGCCAGCCTGGCCGGGCCGAGGGAGCTGAAACAAGAGAGTTTGAGGACCTGATCTAGGAGGCATTTGTTTGGCTCCTGGGTCTTGAGTAAGGCAGCTTCTGACTCCAGATCCGTGGGTGCAGGGAATCCACAACAGATTTTAGCCCAAGTGGACATGGGAGATTTCCAAGGTGCTGAAGGAAAACCTGGACTGGATTGTCTGGGAAACTTTCAGTGTGAAGATAGTTTTTGACACTCTTTTAGAATTCTTTTTTTCCAACAGTACTGGTTTATCCCTGCTGGCGTGGCTTTCCTTTTGGTCCTGTTCTGTGCTGCTGCCGCCGCCACGGGCATTCACTTGCATTTATGGGGCTCGTTTTTACTGTTCTTGTTTTACTAGATGCTTGTTTTATGTTCTTAATTTGTACACTGCCCTGAGAATGAGGGTTGTGGGATAGTTTTAAAAAGAGGGAGGGGAGGGAGGAAGAATAAAGGAAGGAAGAAGAGAGGGAGGGAGGGAGGATGGAAGATGGATGGATGGATGGACGGATGGATGGATGGAAGGGAAGGAGGAAGGAAAGAAGGAAGATGGATTGACAGATGGAGGGATGGGTGGGTGGATGGAAGGAAGGAAGATGGATGGATGGAAGGAAGGAAGGATGGAAGGAAAGAAAGAAGATGGATGGGCAGATGGAGGGATGGGTAGGTGGATGGAAGGAAGGAAGATGGATGGACAGATGGAGGGATGGGTGGGTGGATGGAAGGAAGGAAGATGGATCGATGGAAGGAAGGATGGAAGGAAAGAAAGAAGATGGATGGACAGATGGAGGGATGGGTGGGTGGATGGAAGGAAGGATGGAAGGAAAGAAGGAAGATGGATGGATGAAAGGAAGGAAGGGAGGAAGGAAGGAAGATGGATGGAAGGAAGATGGATAGACAGATGGATGAATGGATGGATGGATGGAAGGATGGATGGAAAGAAAGAAGGAAGGAGGGTGGGTGGATGGATGGATGCAAGGAAGCAAGGAAGGAAGGAAGATGGATGGAAGGAAGGAAGACGGATAGACGGATGGATGTATGGAAGCAAGTAAGCAAGGAAGGAAGGTAGATGGATGGATCGATGGATGTATAGAAAGAAGGAAAGAAGATGGATGGATGGAAAGAGGAAGGAAGATGGATCGATGAATCGATGGATGAGTTGGAAGGAAGGAAGTGGATTAAGAATAAAGTGAATCAACACACATCTAGTAAAAAGACTGGTTAATTAAACTCGCAGTAAACAGCTTGTGAGCTGAGAAAGTGAGGTTGAGAGGAGAACGCCAATAATATGGGGATGTATAGTTTCATTCTTTGCATCAAATCACAGAACAAGTCAAACTTAATGGGTCAAGATGGATCCTAAGAAAGAAATCAAAACAAATGGAAAATGTTAAAATAATTAGGTAATTGTTGACCAGGCGTGGGCTACTTCAAATGCCATGGTGCTCCTTCATGGGTACAAGAGCAGTTTCCTCCTTCCTGGCCTGCCAACGGGGAAAATGTACGGCTGGCCTTTTAATATTTAAAACATGGTTTTATACACTTTCTGATGTATCATCTGGACATAAATGGCAAGCCGTTTTATGTGGGGCATAAAATTTTTTACGGCACATCTGCACCGTCCTGACACCACTGACGCCTTCAAGAAAGATGACGGCGTTAGGATTAAGTGCCCAAAGTTGGCTCGGGGGGTACGTCCAGCTCATCTGCTGTCATAAAGTGCCAATGCCGGCCGGTGCGGATCATCTGGAAGTCCAAGTAGAACAGCCAAGGTACGCTAGAAGGGGGTGATTTACAGTTTCAGTAGAGAAGCCTTCTTAAATGAAATCTTCTTCCCTTGTTTATGGCCCTTCATGAGCAAAGAGCCCGTGTCTGTTGGACACACCTTGGTAACTTACATCTGAGGGGGTAAAAGAGGATGAGGAGGAGAAGACAGAGAAGAAGAAGAAGAAGACCAAGGGGAAGAAGACGACCAAGGCGAAGAAGAAGACCAAGGTGAAAAAGAAGAAGACCAAGACCAAGGTGAAGAAGAAGAAGACAACCAAGGCAAAGAAGAAGACCAAGATCAAGATCAAGGTGAAGAAGAAGAAGACCAAGGCGAAGAAGACCAAGACCAAGACGAAGAAGAAGAAGAAGAAGAAGAGTTCCCAATTTGCTTTTTTGGAGGAGGATGCCTTGGGAAGATGGAGGTTTTTTTGAGTTCCTCTTTCACCGAAGGGTGTAAAGATACACCATATATCAACGATGGCCAACCTTGGCACTCCAGATGTTCTTGGACTTCAATTCCCAGAAGCTCAAGTCAGCACTCCTGCTGATCAGGCATTTCCCAGGCATTTTGAGCCAGCCCATTGGCCATTCCCCCCATCCTGGACCCACCTCCTCCGTCTCCTTGTGAGTAACCCGCTGCACGGATGAGACGCTTGACGCTGCCTATAAAAAGCCCCCGCGCCGTGCGGTAAAAAGCCATCTTTCTTCTAATATATGCTAATTTGATTTTAATGGGATTCAGATTTTTCAACAGCAGCGCAGTGTTAGCTGCGGTAAGTTATAATCATATCTAATTGGTAATTCTAACATAACAAATTTCCAGGATAAATTATTCGTAGTTAATAGCCCCTGGAGAACAAGTCAAGGGCGTATGTGTGTCTGTATGTGTGTGTGGTTAAGTTTATATATATATATATATATATATATATATATATATATATATATATATATATATATATATATATATATATATATATATATATATATATATATATATATATATATATATATATATATATTTATTAATGTGTCGGTATAATAAGGGAGAAATCTGGAAGATGAAGGAGCTGGTGGTGAAGACAGTTTTTATACATATTAGGAGTATATTTTAGACACAGACACGGGAGGGGAAAGGATTGAACAAAACTCAATCGAAATCAGGGCTCCCCAACCTTTTCAAGCTGGGGGCCGGGCCACGAGAGCAAAATGGCCATTTTGCCCTGCCCACACAATGGGGGTGGTGGCCATTTTGCCCCAACAGCTTCAAAGGGGTGGCCATTTTGGTTCTTGGACGGGTGGGGGCCCACATGAAATGGCACTGGATGTCCAGATCTTTGCAACCTGGACTTCTATGCCTCGAAGACCACCACCACGACCCTCCCCAGTTTATGGCTCCTTCTGCCATTTCGCCCTTCCTTCGGTTCCTTTTCGTTTGTGCTTATAATTCTTTTAAAATCACACTCTAAGCTTCTCCTTCCATGTCCTGATCAAATCCTGGACCGCCGAAACAAAGCCACATTCTTGGTGTTGGCCAAACTCAAGTCCTCAATCATTCATGTTTGTGGTCCTTCTCTTGTGTCCAGATCAAATCCTGGACTGCCAAAACAAAGTGATATTCTTGGCTTGGTCATTGGCCAAACTTAAGTCTCCATTGATGAAGTCTAAGCTTAGGAGAACGATCGCAGTTAGGAAAGAGATGATTCTAATGGAGTTTACAAATGAGGTGTAAATCTCAGACAAGGAGATGGATCTGACCCTTCTATGGTCCCAATCCGGTTCTCAGGACTTTCCAGACCACCACGCCCGCTTTCCCCAGTTATACGATCCCTTCCCAGTTATTTCTCATTGGACATTTCCCAGTTGTCAAAAACCATCACAACCATCTGACCCCCTTCCCGCCTTGACCTTCCCTCCGTGGTCCATGCTTTTCCACAGGTTGCCGCGGAAACCACCTCCCCTCCACCAACTCTGTTCCAGCCCATTAAAAATGCATGCAATGGGGCCCCATAAATACATCCACGCTGCCATCTCCCCTGTAGCTACCTTTGTGCAGGCCATGAGATATTGCCTCTTTCACCTGACAGGCGCATCGCCACTGTCTCGGCACTGGCTGACAAACGGCGCCTTCCTTGAGACGCGGCGCCGTGCACGTGGCACGCGAGGGATCCATCCGGAGCTGTGATTTAGAAACCAGCTTTGGGGGCCTTTTGATGGATGGGCCGAACGAGGCCAAGGCAAAGCCCCTAGCCATCCTGGGTGTCCATAAAACATGTCAGAATATTCACCCCTGGGTCAGAAACCAGGGAAGCTATTGATTTGTTTGGAAAAGTTACAGGTGGCGATGACAGCTTCCGAGAAATTTCCCACAACTCAGGAGGGAATTGCATCCGCTGCAGTCCGCTATTCCTAATCTTGGCTCTCACCTTTTTCCTTTCCAAAAATCCACAATGGATGGTACACATTCATCTCCATCTCACCTCAAGGTGCATTTGACTTTTCTCTCGTGTGCCCATTTCTTTGGCAAACAGTGGCCCTGACATAATTTTTGGTTGGCTATTTTTACTAAAACTTTCAGAGTTCATACACGCACACACTCTATTATTGCATTTATTAATATTTTTAAATTTTTAAAAAGCCCTTCTTTAACAGATCTAGATTCCTCGGACCATACCAACTGAATCCTCTTTCTGCTTGGAAACGTTCTTGGGTACAGGTAACGTTCGCCCTTGCTCGAACGCCAGTCATATCCAACTCTATGGTTCAGTGCTCATCTCTGTTTATAGCCAAAGAGGCATTCTCTGTGTTTGCAGATGTTTTTGGTGGCAATGTGGCAGGCATGACTAGTGCACAGAATGCTGTTTAACTTTCCATTGAAATGGTAGCTATTTATCAACTTGCAATGTCTTGCTTTCGAACTGCTAGGTTGGCAGGAACTGGGACAGTGACGGGAGCTCACTCAGTCATGAAGCACTCAGGTCTCAAACTACTGACCTGCCGACTTTCCAGTCGTCAAGTTCAGCGTCTTAACCACTAAGCCACCACAGTCCCTTGTACTTGGGTGGAAAGATCTTTTTAAACCAGCACACCCAGAACTGGACATGATATTCCAAGTACTGCTTGAACTAAGCATGATACAGCATTACACTTCTCCACCGGGACATAATGTTTCCATTGAGCCTGCCTGGATCGTATTAGCTTTCTTTGCTGCTGCATCACATATCTAACTGACATCTTGGATGCTTTTCGGACATACAATGACCAAACCAGCCTAAATTTGTGCGTCTTGAGTTTTTTAAACAGAACTTTTACATTTATCCAAAGCAACCCTTACCAATATTCAACCCCGTTCAGAGAGACGTTTCCAACCCCTTCCCTAGGTCTCTTTCCACCTCCCCGCAAATCTACGTGTGTTGAAAATCAGAAAGAAACCCAAATTAACATGCACCTTCCGCAGCTGGGCAGAAGGTGTTGGCATGAATAAACAATTAAGTCATTTTGTTTGCTTATTAAAATATGCTGCAGGGCAGGAGTGGAGTGGGGGAAAGATTGACCTTTGATTTGCTCAGTCCCTTATGGAAAGTGCAGAAGCTGGGCTGGTTTCCATATTTAATATTCTCCTCCGGCAAAGGTCACGGCTCATCCGCCTGTTTCCACCGATGGCCGGGCTTTACAGGCAAAGCAACCACAACTTTGTGAAATAGATGCTCAATTAAAGATCTGGGCGCATTTTGCCTTGTAAACAAAGGCTGGATGGTGGAAGAAATCCTGCCACCATGTGACATCCCTAGAAATCACGTTGCCATTCATCTTGCTGGTGCATAATTCATTCTATTTTTCTCCTTAAAATGTTATTGCATAATTGATTCTCCGGAATACACATGTGGAGAAAGAGACGGGGTGGTTTCCTCTACTCAAACCTTCGTGGGCTCAGAAATTTCACACGGGTTGTGATTCAAATAGACTTCCCAACCATTTTCCTTTGTTTCAAAGAGGGGGGTTCCTAACCGTTTCAAGCCGGGGGCCGGGTCACGGTCTCCCAGTCGGACGGCCATTTTGCACTGCCTGTACGATGGAAAGTGGCCGTTTTGTCCCAACAGTTACAAAGGGGTGGCCATTTTGTTTCTCAGATGCCCTTGGATGGGTTTGGTGCCACATGAAATGTCACTGGGGGGCCGGCCCCGGCCCACAGCCTTAGGTTGGGGACCCCTGATTTAAAAGATAAATATTTCCTAGAGATAAAGTTTTTGCACTCTTAAGTTTTGTCATAACCACAACCATAACGACAATCACCACCTTCTTTTTCTTAGTTCTCCAGCCCTTTCATTTCCTACTCAACTTGTGGTTTAGGCAAAGGGTGATGTTTAGCGCTATAGCACTTTTTAAAGCTGCTTTAGCGCTAATGTAGTATTTCTCAACCTTTGGTTTTTGGACTTTAATTCCCAGAAGCTTAAGTCAATTCCCCAAAGCACTGATCGGCCAATGGAGTGACTTAGGCTTCTGGGAATTTAAGTCCCCAAACCAAAAGGTTAGGAAATACTGCATTAGCACTAAGGCAGCGAAGAAGTGCTGTAGCGCTAAACACCATCATTTTCCTAAAGTGGGAATCACTGCGCTAATGCAGTGGGCAATTAAATGGCAAATGGATGTCATCAGTTGGGGGAAGGATTTTGGAGAGACAGAAAAACTGCAGAGGTGCGTGTTTGTCTCCATCTGTCCACGTTTCCGTAGACAAGCCAGCAGTAAGATCTAGTGAGGGTGGTAAACTTAGAAATACAGCTCTAATGTTATACAATAACAGACATCAAGTATCTCTGTGGCCGAGTGTATGGGGAATATTGCACAGATCAAGAAACTGTGTGTGTGGTGTTTTCATAGCGAGCCACGTGTGGTTGTGTGGCATCTTATTCTCAACTGCCTTTTCAGCTAGGCCAGGTTTCTTCAAACTTGGCTCTCCAGATGTTCTTGGACTGCCATTCCCAGAAGCCTAAGTCAGCACACCTGCTGATCAGGGCTTCTGGGAACTGAAGAACATCTGGAGAACCATGTTTGAGGAACCCTGTTCTAGAGTAGACCAGGGTGCCTTAAACTTGGTTCTCCAGATGTTCTTGGACTTCAGTTCCTAGAAGCCCAAGTTGGCACAGTTGCAGATCAGGGGAATTCTGGGGGTCGCAGTCCAAGAACATCTGGAGAGCCGAGTATGAGGACCTATGATCTAAGACCAGGGTTCCTCAAACTTGGCTCCCCAGGTGTTCTTGGACTTCAATTCCCAGAAACCCAAGTGAGCACACCTGCTGATCAGGGGAATTCTGGGAATTGCAGAACACCTGGAGAGCCAAGTTTGATGAATCCTTGGCTATGTAGTCTTATTCCTTCCCCCCATCACCAACACCAAAACCGCGGTGAGAAATTCAATATTTGATTAGGCACCTGTCTCTTTAAGCATCTTTCAAGGGTAAAGGAAGCAGATGAGTCTGTCCGGAAGAAACCTTTGGATGCCTTAAAAAAAAAGAAGAAGAAGGAAAACTCAAATTTCCCAGAAGCTGAATTCAGAATCGCAGTTCTATGTTTTTGCTGTTTCGGTGTCGGTCGCAGAACCACATATTATGTATTACTCAAAGTAAGACAAACCAGTAACCCAAATGCGCTCTTGGGACGTGTGAAATACTTTACTCTTGCCCTGTTACCTGTCCTGGAGTGGGAAACCAACCACCAAGGTTACAACCTGCAAATCTATTTCAACTTTTTCCCATCCCCTAGAAAGGGAGTTCACACATTCTTGGCATTGTTTCATGTATACTTGGAGAGCGGGGTTGACTTCCTTTTTGGGTGGGGGTGAAATTGGTCTGTTAGTTTGTTTTGCGACGTCCCCAACGCATGAAGAACAATTATCCGCACCAGCTTCGGCCTGCAGTTCATGTTCATTCTTGTGGGTCTTTTTGACGTTGTTGTTTTAAAAAAATTAAATTGGATGATAAAGCCAAGACACAGAGAAAGACCGATAAGGAGATCGTTGTTTCTTTTTCCAAGAAAAGAAAGAGAGAGAAGGAGAGAGACAGAAAAGAAAGAGGAGAAAAAAGAAAGAGGATAGAAAACCGATTGATGGAGATGTGGAAGCCGGACGAAGCAGTTCGAGAGGGGGAATAAAAGGAACTTCTCCGCGTTGAAGTCTCTCACGTCAGTTCCAGAGTAACTGTTAAGATGAGAGCCAGGAGGAAACTGAAGCTGTGGTGGACGGTGGGAGTCGAACCTGGGATTGGGGAAGGAGAAAGAAGAAGAAGGAGAGAGACAGAGAGATTGAGAGGCGGGAGATTTTCAGGGTCTCAAACATTGTCGTTCCACTGGAAAGGATATGGTCTTCCCTACCAGAAGGTCTCTCTTGCTCAAAAGCCAGTCATATCCGACTCTAGGGTTCAGTGTTCATCTCTGTTTCATACAGGGCCACAGCCAGAGGGGGGCCTCCAGGTGTCAAGTTGACCATCTTAACCATCCTCTAGGGCGAGCCGAATCTGGCCCCATAGCATGAGATTCCCCCCTCCCCTAACCTGTTGTAAAAGGGAGGATGCATCTCTAGAGGTTCTGGGAATGAGGAAGGTTCAAAGGAAAGGGCCAGGAGGCACAAAAGATCAAGTGGAGTGAAAAGGTGGAAACCTTGAAGCAAAAGGGACGAAGGGAAACTGGGCATCATCTTGGATGAAGTAGCCGCAGGGCGATCCTTACCATTCGAGTCTTCCGGTCCTCTTGGGATATTGGGGTTTTCTAATCAGGAAAGAATCAGAAACAACGGAAAGGCATTTAAGTTTAAAGACTTCATTTTGGAACTTTTAATTTCAGCTCCTATCCGGTCGCGTCAACATCTAGCTTGGACGAGTTGGGGGACTTTCCGATTTCCTACCCTGCCGACCCCATCAGCTCTTGATTGGTGAGCGTCAAATAATTGTAATTTTTTTGTAGTCACAATAAAGATATTAGGTCAAAGTCAAGGTCACCCTTGCTTAAAAGTCAGCCATATCCAAATCTAGGATGGGGTGCTCATCTCCGTTTACAGCCAAAGAGTCAGTGATGTCTGAGTCTCCAGATGTTTCTGTGGTCATCTGACAGGCATAACAAGGCACCGGAGTACACTAAACGTTGTAGCCTTTCCTGCCAACGTGGTACCTGTATAAACTCGAGTATAAGCTGGCCCGAATATAAGCCAAGACACCTAATTTTGACCTAAAACCCAGGAAAACAGATTAACCCGAGTATAAGCCGAGGGTAGGAAATGCAGCAGCTGCGAGTGAGTTTCAATAATCAACATACAGTACATGGAAAATATGGTAGAATTAATTAAATTGTTGGCACATCTCATTCCAGAACAGCTATGGGGGACTCTAATTGGTCATTGACCCGAGTATAAGCTGAGTCACCTTTTGGGGGATCATTTTTGGGGCTGAGAAACTTGGCTTATACTTGAGTATATACGGTATCTATCTATCTATCTATCTATCTGTCTGTCTGTCTGTCTGTCTGTCTGTCTGTCTGTCCTTCCTTTCTGTGCATATCCATCCATTCATCCTTATTTATTTATTTATTTATTTATTGTGTTTATTATTCCTTCCTTCCTTCCATCCATCTTTCCATCCATATTCAAATTCTACCCATCCTCAACTCTATCTATCTATCTATCTATCTATCTATCTATCTATCTATCTATCTATCTATCTATTCATGCATTCTATCAATTCATGCAATCTATCTATCTATCTATCTATTCATGCATTCTATCTATTCATGCAATCTATCTATCTATCTAGCTATGTCAGGTCTTGAACTGCTGACCTGCCGACCTTCCAGTCATCAAGCTCAGCATGTTCCTCACCAAGCCACTGCACACACACACCCTTTAGTGAACCGAGAGATGGGAATGATGTACGGAAGGGCCAGGTGGTGGAGACTGGCAGTCCATTGCATTGGCACCAAAGAACCACCACATCCATCTTACCAAAGACGATCAGCCGGGTGTGAGTGTCGGTGGATCCCAGTGGGTTTTGCGCCGTGCAACGGTACATGGAGCCGTTCAGTTCTGGCGGGACGCGTTCCAAGACCAGCTCTTTGCCGTCATGCTCGGCGCTTCCGTCCAGGAGCCTGCTCCCAACGCGAGTCCAGGTGAACATGGGTTCGGGAAAGACTTCACCCTGCAAGTAAAGACCAACAAAAAGCAGAAACACATCATCAACCACACAACCCAATGGAATCAACCTACGGCACAACAGAGCTCCTGGACCACAACCAACCACAACTCAACAAAGAACCACAAGGGAGTCGGTGATCTTGGATTAAGGTCTGAGCTGGAAAAGAATGGTAGGGCTCAACCTCTCACTTAACAAGCTTACTCACTTAGGTAAATAAATAAATAAACTAAACTAAACTAAACTAAACTAAACTAAACTAAACTAAACTAAGAGATTGCAAGTAGATAAACAGGGATGACTTCAGTGGGAAAATATTTTCTTTCGGTGCATTTTTGTTAAACGAACAAAACAAAAAACGACCACGGCATATTTTCTTTCCAAGCTGTTCTAGTGCAACCCCGGAGAGAATTCACCTTATTTTCCCATTTCTTTGCAACCATAAAAGTCTAGCGGACGGTTATCAATCAGACCAGCATAAGCTTGGCTGCCTTCCAAGCCACCGCCAGGGGCGGCTGCTGGAGGCTGTTCAAATGCTCGTGGACTCCAACTCCCATCGGCCCCTCCCTGGCTTGGTCGTACTACAGGAGGGTGGATGTTGTAGTTTCTACACACACACACACACACACACACACACACACACACACACGTTCCTTTATGTACAGAAAAGTCATTTCCAGGCCTACTCAAGTTTTTATTTTTTTAATTTCAGACAGAAATTAATAATTTTTCATTTCCAGTCCTAGTTCTTTTAATAAACCTTTTTAATTTGGAAGAAGCTACTGGAGTGTCCTTAGGGTAAAAAGGTAAAGGTAAAGGTCGCACTGGCTCTTCGGCTTTGAAACAGAGATGAGCACTGAACCCTAGAGTCGGATACAGCTGGATTTTGAGCAAGGGAAACTTTTACCTTTACTGTACCTAATCTGTCGTCTAGGAAAATTTAGGACAGGCACCCCATCATCCCCGACTATCAGGGGAATGGGGGGCAGAGGTGCGATGGGTATTGTAGTCCAGCACTTGTTCAGGGGCAACTCAGTAATACCTAATAAGAGGTATTCCCTCCCCTTCTCATGCCATGGCAAAACGACGCGTCGTTTTCTTGCCAGACCTTTCTCGTCTGCAGCCCCTTCGAAGGCTCTGCGGTCAAAAAACCCATTAAGACATTTACGGTGCTCCCGTGGTTCGCCTTTTCTTACTTTCTCTCTCTCTCTCTCGCTTTCTCCCCGCTGCATGTTTTGCAAGACCAATTAGCCGCAGAAGAGAGGAAATTAATTCCGCTCTCCCTTTTCGCCGCCACTTGGCCCTCCATGTAGCATTGCCGTTATTTATTTATGGGCTCTTTTGCTATTAAATTACTCGCAAAGAGAACCGACAAATTGTTTCTTTTTATTTTACTATTTTTTTAAAAAAGGAACTCTAGCGCAAAAAAAAAAAAGGAAAAAAAGGGGTCTCTCTCTAAAGCAAAAACGGGATATGCTGATAATCTCCAGAAGGACCATACATTTTGGAGAATGGAGATGATTATTATTTCTTCTTCTCCTTCTCCTCCTCCTTCCATATCCAAGTCTGAATATTGGCAATCCTTATGGTGATCAACCATGAAGACTGCCCTGAGAATATTATGTAGTGGTCCTTCATCTGCCTTCTGTGTCGCAGCATGACTCCCATAGTGCCACTGATCCAGCTCCATGAGTCACTTTCTGGACTTCCTGAGCCCTTTTGGCACACAAAGTCCTCCTCCTCATCACCCTCAGGCCAGGATGGATGAAGCTGCTGCCCTCCATCAAGAGGGATCCAACCAGGACCATTAAATCCACTTGGAGACCATCACCCTTCCCTGTGGACTTCGCCACCCAAGACATTAGGATGGTCAAGTTAGTTATCCACCACTTGACTATCGGCGTTGAGTCGCCGGCAGTAGAGTCTGCTCCAGGGGTTCCCAACCTAAGGCCTGTGGGCCGTATCTGGCCTGTGGCACCATTTCATGTGTCCCCCTCCAAGGGCATTTGAGAAACAAAATGGCTGCTCCATTGAAGCTGTTGGGACAAAATGGCTGCTCTATCATGCTCTATCATGCCTGCATGATAGAGCAGCTGGCAAAATTATTATTATTATTATTATTATTATTATTATTATTATTATTATTATTATTATTATTATTATTATTATTATTATTAATTGAATTTATTACCCCGCCCCACTCGGGAGAACCCGACTCTGGGCGGCTTACATTGTCATAAAACAGAGGTAAAAGATAAAAACATATAAAATCATGAAGTTTAAAAGATTATCTAAAATTATTTGAAGTAAAAACAGTGCAAACTACACGCCAGTATCCCCCTGGTCCAGATCCAAAGTGGCACTCCCTAAGTAAGCCACTTAGTATGGGAACCCGTGTTCCCTGGTCCCCAAATATGTCCTGCCAGCCAGGTTTTCAAGCCCTTCCGGAAGGGCAAGAGCTCTGTCTGCAGGCGCAGTTCGATGGGCAGGAGGTTCCAGAGGGTTGGGGCGGACACGGAGAAGGCCCTCCTCCTAGTGCTAGAGAGGCGTGCCTCTCTAGCTGATGGAACAACGAGGGAGCCTCTCCGATCCGCCCTGGTGGGCCGGACAGATGTTCTTGGGGTGATGCGGTCTCTTAGGTATCCTGGCCCACTACCATATAGGCCATCTGGCCCTCAAAGCTGACTGAGAGAGTGTGACCCGGCCCCTGGCTTCAAGAGGTTGGGGACCCCTGGTCTACTCTTATCATAATAGCAGGATCACCTGGAGAGACGTTGGAGATTCTTACTTACCTGAAACCCATCCACTAGGATCCGGACCGTGTCTCCAACCCGGGCTCTGGTTGGGGTCATCGTGATTTTGGGACCCTTGGGCGCCACTGTTCGAAAAAGAGAGAAACGATTGGTCCCCCCCCCCCCATCACCACAAATGTTACCATGTCTGACAGTGGCTGATATATTTTAGCTCCATGATTATATTATTTTGCACAAAAAAAGAGATTATCATTCTTGCAAACGTGAAAACTCATTGACTGTAGAAAATACCTTGTCTTTCTCTCTCTCTCTCTTGTTTTATAGGGGCCGTTTCTCATTTTCATGTGTGAAAATGAGACCTGCCAAGCTCTACATGGCTCCCCTTTAATCTGGAGTGCTCCCTCCATACTTCATTATTCTGAACACCAGAGCGAAATTAACAACTGGCAAATAAAACAGAAAGGTTACTGGGTGCAGCTTTAGATCTAGCGGGCAGGATGAATCTTTAAAAGTCCCATCTGGCCGCCTTTCCAGATGTTGCTTCTGGTGTTGTTGTTTTAAAAATGGATTCGGCAACTTCATAAACATCAGTACAGGGATGTTACCTGTTAATAAAGGAGAGGATGATATTTCATGCTTCAGGGGCTAAACTTGATAGAGGAAGGAATAGACGAGATGAATCTTTCTCTAGATACCGCAGCAGGAAATTCAGTGCAACCCGGTTGGCTGCCCTTGGCTGGTTATGGACTGTGTCTCCATGGCGTCCAGATGTTTGAATAGGAATGGAAAATCCAGGTGAGTTTACCTGCCTTTCATCCTTTGTGGGGACGCAAAACAAGTTGACATGGAGGTAAAGGAAGCCATGCGTAGAGTGACAGGATGACTCAAACCGACACCAGTTGAGAACATAGACCAGTGGTGGCCAAGCTTGGCACTCCAGTGGTTCTTGGGCTTCAATTTACAGAAGCCCTGATCAGCAGGTGTGCTGGGAATTGATGTCCAAGAACATTGGAGTGCCAAGCTTAGCCACCACTGACATAGACCCCCTTGTTGGTATGGCTCCATCTGAGATCAAGAGAGAAGTAGCAGTGGATGCCGAGAGAACTAAGCAAGAGAAGGACCCTTGACATCACCCTTTGAATGGATCTGAGCCTCAAGTCCACCGGCTCAGATCCAGGAAGAGCTTTATGGCAAGAACAAACACTCTTGAGGGTATGGAAGACCTCTTGGGAATGGTCTTTCTAGAGTGACCAAATGCCTCAAACCTACACCAGTTGAGTAAACAGACCCTCTTGTTGGTATGGCTCCACCTAAAATCAGGAGAGAAGTAGCAGTGGATGCTGAGAGAACTAAGCAAGAGAAGGACCCTTGACATCCTCTGGATGGAGCCTCAAGTCCACCGGCTCAGATCCAGGAAGAGCCTTATGGCAAGAACAAACATTCTTGAGGGGATGCAAGAGCAAAACCAAAATAGAAGATGGAGGAAGAAGCTCACGGGACAAGGAACATCATTAAAGGAGGAGAAGATGGCTGAGGATCTCATCCTCCCCTACATCACTTGGAGGGCCTTGAATAGGCTGGGGGTCTTGATGCAAGACCAACAGGCTCAAGTGGGGGCTGATAGTGGACAACAACACACTGTGTGAATGTGGAGAGAGAGAGAATCCATTGGCTCATTTAGTGGTCTGCTGGTTAATACCAGAAACGTGCGCCGATGAAGACTTGGGTTTGGCCAACGACAAAGCCAAGAAAGATTAAAATGAAACCAAATTCCTCCCTCCCAACCTAAGGTCGACAGGCTAGACTTAATTGGAGCGGCTGTTCAACAAGTTGGATCAACTCCACTGCGTGTCATTTCTCCGTCATCTTTTTCTTCGCCTTTTCCCCAAGGATAACTAGCTGGTATTCTGGAACCATCATTTACCGTTCGGTGAAAGCCTGTTCACACACACACGTCGAACCACGCCACGAGAGAGAGTGGAGTTGAGCATTGTTAGCCTCATGGCTCACAACCAACTGACCTAATTCACCGCGCTTGACACGACACACAGGCGGGAAGGCAATTATTTTCTTTTTTTGTTGCGTCTCTTCCAGTTTTACAATGCAACTCTCCAATTAAAAGAAGAATGCTGGGAGAAATGCTGCCTAGAGGAGTGTTGAGGCAAAAGTCAGTAATGGGAAACATTATTTGGAGACCATGGGGGGGGGGGGGCTTAGAACGTCAAGACCCCCCATGGCTAGTATGTAAGATTTTGAGAGTTACAGACCAAAAGAAGGAACTTCTCCATCATAGGAACTTCTCCATCCAATGGCATCTATTAGGACAAGGATTCCCTACCCTTTCAAGTCATGCTCTCTCAGTCAGCGGTCATTTTGCCCTGCCTGCTCAATTGGGGTTGGTCGTTTTGTCCCAACAGCTTCAACATGGCAGCCATTTTATTTCTTGAAAGGGTAGGGGACCCACATGAAATGGTGCCACGCTCAGCCATGAAGATTGTCCCGAGAATAGAATGCAGTGGCCATAGCAGGCACCAACCACCTTCTATTGATGCAAAATCCTGGTGCACTTTTAACTTTGGACCTACAGAAATCTGAGACAAAGACACTTAGATTTCCTCTGTTGCCAAGGACCGGGTCTCCCTGCCCAAGTCCCATGATCCACGGCCACGTAAGATTTAAGTCTCCTTCAGCTGAAGTCAGCTTTTCCGGCTGGGGATTAACATAAAAAGGGGTATTTTTGTCTTCCGTATGTAAATGCCGGGTTCTGACAGGGGAAAGCGATGCGTTTCCAAAGGCGCAGTTCAATGGCATGAGCTCTTTAGAGAACATCAGCTAATCTTTCCCCAGCCCTGGATAGGAGGGGTAAAAAATGGAGGTCTATAGTAGAGTCAGATCAAGAAAGGGGAGTTTAATGACTTCTTTAAAGGGATTATAACTTCATCGTTTGATGTACAGTTGGGTATATATAGTATATCTCCTCCCTATCCGAGTTCCTCAAATGAGACCCCACCCCAAAATCATGGGTTCTCAACCTTTTTAAGCAGTAGGCCGGACCACGCCCACTCAGACAGCTGAGTGGGCCGGACTGGTGGTTCCCCCCACCGTCAACGCTGCCGTAAAACACATCCACGGATGTTGTAAATACGTTTACGACAGCCACGAGTGCGTTTATGGCTGTAGCAAATGCATCCACTTCTGTTTCCAGTGGTGACAGTAATGTGGGACACGTGAAATGGTGCCGCAGGCCAGGTCTGGCCCATGGGCCGTACGTTGAGAACCCATGTTCTACAGATTCGGACTAGAGGTGGGTAATTACCAATTTTTGGTCTATTGCTTCCAGAAATCTCCCTGCTGGCTGAGGAACTCCACAAACAACAATTATAACTCTAGTTTGGAATAAAACTTGGAGCAGATTTATGGCCCTCATGAACCCAACACCGCCATTACATTTCTATTACTCTGCAGTCTTCTATATCAAACTCAAATAAAGGACAAGGTCGACTTGCTCGGAAGCCAGTCGTATCCAACTCTAGGGTTCAGTGCTCATCTCCGTTTACAGCCCAAGAGCCAGCGCTGTCTGAATCTGCAGATGTTTCCATGATCATGTCAGGACTAGACACTGGAACGCTGTTACCTTTCCTGCAGAAGCAGTACCTGTTTATCTACTTGCAATTTCTTACTTTTCAGCAGCTGAGACAGATGATGGGAGCTCACTCCATCATGTAGTACTTGGGTCTCAAACTGCTGGCCTGCCGACCTTCTGGTTGGCAAGCTGAGTGCCTTTACCACTAAGCCACCGCAGTCATTAATGGACTCAAGTGGACCAGAAACATGGGTTTCCTCCTCCCCTCTATTCCATTCTCACCACCACTTAGGGAGTCCAGGCTGAACCAGGAAGGAGGAAGGCAAGCCTGCATCTCCCAGGGTTCTGAGTCCGGCCCTGTTAATTGCTACTCCTTTGTTCTCAGAGAAGCAGGCATTCAATTGAAAGCGGCTATTCTGCGCTCTGCGCTTTTGATTTCCGAGTGGGCCGTCATGGAAAACTCCGGCCACTTCAGGAAGTGGATAATGGGCAAGCAGAGGAAGCCGGGAGGGAGAGAAATTTCTGATTTCATTTGTTCAGCATGATTTGGAACCCTGCAAAGCTTAATTAGCTTGGAAGTTGCCAGGCTAACGATGATCAAGAAGAAAGGGTGGCGAAGAGGCCGAGAGAAACCGTCTCTCCTGGTTGCGTTGGAAAAATCCAGACTTGTAGACGGAGGAGGGGGGGAGAGTTTTGTATTAATGAGCAAACAAAAGGAAGGAAATAAGGAGAGGAATAAATATTCAGAGGAGGGGAAGAGCCATCCTTTAAGCCTGGCAGGAAGGCTGAAGGGAGAACTCGGCACCTCTCGTGTGAGTAGCAATGGGTGCCTGGAGAAGCCATTAGACATAATGAAAGTGGGAACAGGCAGAGGTCGGAGAGGGTGTCGAGACCCCACTTAACCCCTTGGGAGAAAGTTCTTCTTTCGTGTCCTACTCAAACCCTGGGCTGCCAAAATGAAGCCACTTTCTTGGCCTTTGGCGTTGGCCAAACTCAAGTCCTCATCCGTGCATGTTTCTAACAGTCATGGGTAGACCAGTACATGAGCTGGGTTCTGTGTCTCTCCACATTCACACTGTGTGTTGCTGTCCACCCCACCTGAGCCTGTTGGTCTTGCATTGAGGGACTCCAACCCTCAGCCTATCCAGGGTCCTCCATGTTGACGTAGGGGAGTTTGAGTTCCTCAGATATATCTTCCTTTAATGTCATTCCTTGTCCACTGAGCTCCTCCCTACACCTTCTAATTTGGTTTTGCTCTTGCGTCCCCTCAAGAATGTTTGACCTGGCCATGAAGCTTCCCCTGGATCTGAGCTGGCAGACTTGAGACTCATCTCCATTCAGAGGGTGTAGAGGGTCCTTCTCTGCTTAGTTCTCTCTGTGTCCACTGCTACTTCTCTCTTGACCTTAGATGGAGCTATACCAACAAGAGGGTCTATTTTCTCAACTGGTGTAGGTTTGAGGCATTCGGTCACTCTGGTAAAGGTCACCCTTGCTTGAAAGTCAGTCGTATCTGACTCTAGGGGTCAGTGCTCATCCCTGTTTATAGCAAAAGAGCCTGCACTGTCTGCGTTTCCAGACATTTCCATGGACGTGGCAGGCATGCCTAGGCACTTAGATGGAGTGATACCAACAAGAGGGTCTATTTTCTCAACTGGTTTGAGGCGTCCTGTCACTCTACGCATGGCTTCATTCACACCAATGTCAACTTGTTTGGTGCTTGTGGATGCTTTCCATACTGGGGCAAAAGCAGATGTGCACAGAAAGTGATCTCCTTGTATGAGACGTTTGGAAGAAGATCTTCCTAGAATGTCTCTCTTGGCAATGCACTGAGAAAGTTCTCTTGGAAATGGAGACGACACAAAGCCAAGAAAACAAAGAAGAACCACAATGCCCAGTGGGTGTCTCTGTCTTCCCCTTCCTCCAGTGATGGAGTGGTGTCAAGCTTTGTATGGGTGACATGCCAAGGCTGGATGGTGGACTTCATCTTCTCCTCACCCCTAACCCAACCAGGTCTCCAAACATGGATGAGAAGCACATGTTCCTCAGACTCCCAACACTCTTCCCCATTTTCCCTTCTAACCTGGGACGAAGCTCCCTGCTTCTGTCCTTCACCAGTGGCTAGAACCTCCCCTTCCCCACCTCTGGTTCTGTGCTGCCCCTCAACTTGACTTTGACACAAAGCTATCTAGATGCAAGTTGAACTTCCCCAGACCTTGATCCACTTTGTTTCGTCTGACACCAAGACTTCCCCTGTTCCTGTCCAAACTCTTGTCTGGAAGCACACTGGACTGAGATTATAAGGTGTGGCAGAACAGGCACAAACACTGCAAAGGTTGAGATTTCTGGTGTCCATGGAGCATAAAACCAGCTTGGGTTTGGGTCCGATATTTTCAGAAGCTACCCAAGGGGCTAAAACCTTGTCCCTCACAAAGAGGTCCACACCTAGTATCCAGAGGCACTTTGCAAATGGGCGTATCTTCAACAAGGAAAGGTCCCCCTTGAAGAAGGAACTCTAGATGGACCATCAAGACTTACCTAAGGTCACCTCTGATTGCATTGACATGGAGAGGGCGGGATGCTTGACTTCGCAACTGAAGAGGGCATCATTGTCTATCTGAGGGTTAAGCGTCCACATCAACATGGCCCGCACCTCCACCGTGCCATCACTGATGGGGATATGGGTGTGATGGAAGTAGTAGATGGGCTCCATGTTCTGGATCCACCGCGGGAACTCCCGACTCACTACAGTCTCTGGCACGGCCTCCGTGGCCGGGCCGAATAGAAGTCCCTGGTCTGGGGTGAGGCCTTTCACGGGGACCTCTGTGTAGGGCCGCCCGCCCCGGGCCTCCACGTCCAGGAGGGAGAGCGACCGCTGCATCTTGGTGTCATCCATGTCGCGGTGGAAGAGGCTCCGGGAGGCCCCGCCGTCTTGCAAGCCAGCGACATTGACCGGTGGGTCCGTCAGGGGCACCACCTCGATCAGTTCCCCATCGCGCTTAAAGTAGACCTGGGGGCGGCAATTTGAGAAAGAGGTGACAGTGGCTTCGAGTTGGGTTGATGGCAAGTTATGTCACTCTGGGAGTTCTTCAACCTTGGATCACCAGATGTTCTTGGTCTTCAATTCCCAGAAGCCCAAGTTGGAACATCTGTGGGTTGAAGCTTCTGGGAATTGAAGTCCAAGAACATCTAGAGACTCAAGGTTGAGGAACACGAAGTAGAGGAAGGATTCCTCCACAATCGTCCTATTAAATTTATCTATGTAGTTCTGTTCAAAAGGACCTTACAAATAATTGTGGATAATAATTTAGGAGCACTGGTGGCGCGGTGGTTAAAATGATGCACTGCAGCCAAAATGAGGTGCGTTCGATCCTGACCAGAGCTCAAACTTGACTGAGCCTTCCATCCATTCCAAGGCCGGTAAAATGAGTACTCAGCATGTTTGGGCCATGTTACTAGTCTTCATTCTTAAGTCCACGTGTGTCAGGTGGAACCAAACTCGTGCCAGAACTTACCATGGGGGCAGGCTTTCCGCCGGAGACGATGCACACAAGCGTGAAGTTCTGGGGCTGGTAGCGGCTAAACGGAGCCGGCGTGTCGGCGGCGATGACCGAGATGGAGGTGGGAGGGGCTGGAGGAGACAACGAGAAGAACTAATTAATTTAACAGGATGGCAGTGTTATGCCCAGGAAAGGCCCTTCCAACCCCATTTTGTCTCAATAGCTTCAAAGGGTAGCCATTTTGTTTCTTGAACACCCTTGGAGGGGTGGGGTGGGGACATATGAAATGGTGCCAGCCAGATCCATCCCACGGGCCTTAGGTTGGGACCCCCTGGTGTAACGTTTTAACCCATCGCCCTTCCACTCATAAGCTGGTGGCCCTCAATGTGGTGATTTATTACGCCGTAGCTC
Organism: Furcifer pardalis; assembly: GCA_030440675.1. Classification (NCBI taxonomy): domain Eukaryota; kingdom Metazoa; phylum Chordata; class Lepidosauria; order Squamata; family Chamaeleonidae; genus Furcifer; species Furcifer pardalis. The sequence goes on from CP126891.1 coordinate 44,035,602, forward strand.
TTCTTCAATGGCATGTCGCACAGATTTACTCCGCTTTCTCCTCCCCCTGTATAAATGGGAGGTCTATCCCAAATGGGGAGGTTGTAGGTTTGTGCTTTGGTCCAAGAAAGATGGACAGGAAGGGGAAGGCGAGAGAAATGGTCCCCTGGGGGAGTATTGGCAGGAGAGATAAATGGAGAAAGGACTCGCGGTGAAGGGGTGATAAAAATAGACCCGGCCATGCAGAGAAAGCCGACTATGGGGTTTAAATAACTGAGCTAAGCAATTACTCCTTAGTGGAAGGCAACAGCTGAACCTCGGAAAGGTTTGTTTTTCTGTCATAGGTTAGGATGATGTTTTATGCATGTTTACTTGAGAAGAAATGAAGACAGTTCAGGGTATAACTCATCCCAACAGCAACAAAAACTCATAGTCCAGTGATGGCCAACCTTGGCACTCCAGATGTTCTTGGACTTCAATTCCCAGAAGCCCAGATCTGCAGGAGTGGCTGACTCGGGCTTCTGGGATTTGAAGTCCAAGAACACCTGGAGTGCCGAGGTTGGACATCGCAAGGGTTCTTGTGGGTCATCTAGACCAGGAGGTCTGCAAAACTTGGCTCTCCAGATGTTCTTGGACTTCATCTACCAGTAGCCCAAGTAGGCACTCCTACTGATCAGGGTTTCTGGGAAATGAAGTCCAAGAACATCTGGAGAGCCGAGTTTGAGGACCTTCGGCTAGATCAGCCCCTACGCTCCATCAAGTTCTTCTTTGTGGTCTCTGTGAATCCACAGAGTGCAAATGAGCAGTAAACCCATTCATGCGGGTTCACAGGAGACCACGAAGAAGAAGAAGAAGAACAGTTACAGGTAAGCAACCTGTCATTATAGAGCAGGTGTCTACAAGCTTGGCTCTCCAGACGTTCTTGGACTTCAATTCCCAGAAACCCAAGTCAACACACTTGCTGATTATGGATTGGATTTATGGCCCTGCCATTCTGCACAGCCAGGTTTGAGGAACCCCTTGGTCAAGACGGACCCCTCTGGCTTAGTGCTGGTAGGTAGAGCACCATCTGCAGTTGTCTGCCCATCTTCTGTTTGAAGTCCACTAGCCAACAAGGTCCACCGTACTCATCCCAACTATTTGTCCAACTGATCCTTCTGTCAAAATGTTTCCCCTGACATGGACTCCAACTCAGCTCTCCTGTCACTTTGAGGGAGATGTTGGAGTTGTTGTTGTTGAGCCACACCGTTGAGTCCAACCTTTCGCGATACCATGGACCACAGCACACCAGGCTCCTCTGTCATCCACCATCCCTCTGGAGTCCACCCAGATCTACGCCCACTGCATTAGTGATGCTGTCTAACCACCTCATCTTCCGATGCCATCTTCTACTTTGGCCATTGATCATTCCTAGCAAATGTTGGAATAGAAGACTCCTAAAATACCTGGAAAGCCACCACTGTGGGCTCCACCCACCACTGCCTTCCCTGAGGTCCATTTTGCAAAGGTCTATGACGGTGAAGTCTATGAAGGACTGCAGTGGCTTAGTGGCCAAGACACTGAATTTGACGAATGGAAGGTCGGCCGCTCAGTAGTTTGAGACCTGAGTCTGTCCCAGCTCCTGCCAACCTAGCAGTTTGAAAGCAAGAAATTGCAGGTAGAGAGAGAGGTACCACTTTGGTGGGAAGGTAAACAGCTTTCCGTCCACTACGGTGTCTAGTCCTGATTGCCACATGTCCACGGAAATGTCTGCAGGTGCAGACAGCACTGGCTCTTTTGCTGTATACAGAGATGAGCACTGAACCCTAGAGTAGGATATGACTGGCTTTTGAGCAAGGAAGACCTTGATCATTACCAATGATGGTGAAGTCTTATTCCGCCTGAACTTTCTCTACTTCTCAGGTCCTTCATATATTCCAGACAGATGCAAGGAAGCAAAGTGACATGCTATTAACTGCTCCTGGGCCGCTGATATTTCCGTACCTGAGGGACTGGCCATGCATCACGTTAGCCGAGACAGGTATGACTATTCAACAAGCCCTTCTGCCTGGATCCGGCATCCTTTCCCCACCCAACAGCCCAGTGATGTCTCCAACCCAGCTAGCATGTCAGTAACTTTCACCACCCCCCTTAAACCATCTTTCAAATGCTCAGGTCATGCGCCTGACTGTAAAGCCACACATCAAGACCAATTAAAGGTGCCGTCTGGAGAAAAGGAAACTTTACCTAATGGCGAGACGGCTAAATTTAGCCACAGCCGCATGCCGCCACCGTGGGAGGCATCAACCCTCCTTGACTGACCCGGGAGATGTCAGAATCTAATTATGGAACTGCAAGCATTACCACCCCACCCTCCGGCCCACCCCCCCAGGCTTCGCTCCAGGAAGGGTGGAAGAGAGGAATCAGCAGGCAGGAAACGTTGGGCTTGTCGATGAAGTTGGAGGATTCTCCTTCCTCCAGGCCAGCCAGCAGTGGAGAGGCTCATCCAACATTTCCCCTGCAAGACTTTGGAAGGGAAGGTCCATGGGAGGAGCCACAGGATGGAGAGCAAGGTGGGGGGCTTGTAAGACCATCATATGGCATTGGGAGCTATGGAAAACTGCAGTTCCCAAGGCTTCCCGCTGCCAATTAAGAGAACTGGGCATATTAGTTATGGCATTCATGACTTAATTGGAAGGAAGGAAGGAAGGTAGGAAGGAAGGAAATGATGGATGGATGGATGGATGGATGGAAGGAAGGATGGAAGGATCGATGGATCGATGGAAGGAAGGAAGGATGGATGGATGGATGGGCGAGTGGATGGATGGAAGAAAGGAAGGAAGGAAAGAAAGAAGTAAAGAAGGAAGGAAGGATGGGTGGGTGGATGGATGGATGGAAGGAAGGAAGTAAAGAAGGAAGGAAGGGTGGGTGGATGGATGGATGGAAGGAAGGAAATGATGGATGGATGAAGGAAGGAAGGAAGGAAGACAAGAGAAGGAAGGAAAGAAGACAAGACAAAACAAGAGAAGGAAGGAAGCAATAGAAGACAAGAAGGAAGGAGAGAATAGAAGCAAAGGAAGGAATGTTGTTCCCCAAATAATTCAGTGCCTTGGATGTTTCAGTTGAGTTGGGAATAAGACTCAGGAGAGATTCGTTGCCTCGCCAATACCCGCTCTGGCTCCCTCCAACGCACCGAACAGCCTGGCTGGAGGTGAAGTTGAACTGATTCTGAGTTAGATATGTAAAGCGTTTTCACCCCAAAATTACTTTTTTATTGACTTTTTGTTATTTCAATCTGCTGAGAAAACACGGGGAGAAACTCACTTCAGCAAGTTTTTTTTTGCCTTTTGTTTGAAAATGAGAGAAGGCTCTTTTTCCCCCTTTGCAAACATTTGTGATTATACACAAAGTTCGTAACTTTTCCCTTTGCTAAGCAAAACACAAAGCAAGCACTGAAGAAGTAGCTGGTTGATCAAAAAGACACAAACAACCCATCCAGTGCTTCTAATTTGTTTAAGCTGCCACAACCAAGACAGCAGCTATCATACTTCAACGATATCATTTGTGAGGAAACTTTTTTAAATATTTTAAAATATTCCAATATATTTTATATTCTCATGAATAGAAAAAGGACTGTGGATACGATAGACTGCATTAATAAGTTGCCTTTGGCATGCAGTGTATTATATACATGTTTATTTGTTTAAGAGGCAAAATACGGAGTGCCCATAGGAATCCTCATTGGGTTTTTGAAGCAAAGATATCAATTTTCCACATTTGAGTTAACCTTTTTAGAGAACTGTATCTCTGATTTTTAATATAGAGTTTATGAAGATGATTGCCGATTTCGGTTCCTTTTTAAATGTAACCGAATGGAATTCTCAGCTAACTGTCCTAGTCAAAAGCAATCGGTAAAGTCTGCCGTTGTTCAAAAGCCAGTCGCATCTAATTCTAGGGTTCAGTGCTCATTGCTTATTTTAGCCAAACAGCAACGCTGTCTGCACCTGGAGACGTTTTCGTGGACATGTGGCAGGCAGGACTAAACACCGGGGTGCAAAGAATGCTGTTACCTTTCTCACCAAAGTGGAACCTATTTATGTACCTGCAATTTCTTGCTTTCGAACTGTGAGCTGGGAGAGATGATGAAGCACTCGGGTCTTGAACTTCTGACCTGCCAACCTTACAGTCATCAACTTCAGTGTCTTAACCACTGGGATGAAGACACTCCAGATTATTATACACCCCAGAATGGGGGTTCTCAACCTTTTCAAGATGTGGGCCAGACCACGCCCCCTGAGACAGCTGGTCGGGCCGGACTGGTGGTTCCCCCACCATAAACGCTGCTGTAAAACATTTCTGCGGCTGTCATAAACATGTCTGCTTCCGCTTCCAATGGTGGTGACAATGATGTGGGCTACATGAAGTGGTGCCACAGGCCGGGCACAGCCCACTGGCCGTAGGTTGAGAACACTTGGTCCAGAAGATTATCAACCCTGCATTGTAATACTCGCTTTGGGTCACTATGTGTCACTATAGTGCAACAGGTACAACTAATGGGCATCTATTTTCCATAGAGAAGTTCCACAGGGACTGCTTAGAAACTGCCCTTTGCTTTTCCACCAAGAGATGAGAAGAGCCTTCTCAGGAACGGAATGTGCTTCTTTCAGGATGGGATGCTCAGAGGTTATGGCAGGCTGTTCGCCTCGGTTATCTTGACGGCTATTAAGGCCAATTTGTAGGTCTGACTGCCTCTGAGGAGGAGGAAGAGGAGAGCTTCCCCTAAGGCAAAGATGACCTCAATTGTTGCCACATCATTTCTGCAAGGTTGGAGCCCATTGCACAAGAGGCCGTGTGGGGACCAGAGAATGGTCATCATAGCTGAAGGTCAAGTGTGCAACATTTTAAAGGCAACCAATGTGTCTTCAAAGAGACATCTTTCCGTTGGCTCAGTATATGTTCTACCTTTCTGGATGCAGCGATGAATAGAGAACTTTCTCCATCCTTTTCTTTATAGGTCCTCCACCCAATTGTGGTGGGTGGATCTTATCCTCTCCCAAAATCTGGAGCAGAGATGCCCATAATCTCCTGTCTTCTTCTTCTCTCTCACTTCCTTCCTTTTTCTCTTTCCCTCCCTTTGTCTACTTCCCTCTGTCTATCACTTGTTCTTTCCTGGGAGAAGAACCAGTGAGGTGGGACTTCCAGAAGTCCTCTTTAACAAGTCATGAAAGCTCACAAACCATTTAGGAAAGCTTTCACAGTTAGGTACAAATGGTGGTCTCCGAGATGCCTCAGATGAACCAGGAAGGGACTCTACACCAGAATGGTCAGAAACTCCAGGAACAACCAATTATAGTGGCAGAAGAAGTATGAGATGCTTCTGGACCACTTAAGATCACGGTCCAGAGCAGCGATGGCCAACCTTGGCACTCCAGATGTTCTTGAACTTCAATTCCCAGAAGCCCTGATCAGCAGGTGTGTTGACTTGGGCTTCTGGGAATTGAACTCCAAGAACACCTGGAGTGCCAGGGTTCACCATCACTGGCCTAGAGCTGTGTTGCCCAACCTTTGGTTTTTGGACTTCAATTCCCAGAAGCCTAAGTCAGTACATTGGCTGATCCGTGGATTGGGGAATTGATTTAGGCTTCTGGGAACTGAAGTTCTAAAACCAAAGGTTGGGGGCCTTTAGTCTAGAGGACTTTTTACTATGGAGGGTGGTGGGGAGACATGGAAGTTCATTTTTCCAGGACTCCAAATTCTATTCACATGGCAATTAACTCAACAGGAAATGAGTCTATTTATGATGGCCAAATAGGTAAGGATGAAGATTATGTAGCCTACCATCTGTGGATAGCACTTCCTGAAAGGGATTTCTGTTCAGTTTGTTCATCCACCCATCCACCCGTTTGTCAATCCATCTGTTTGTCCATCCACCCATCCATCCATATGTTTGTCCATCCATCCATCCATCCATCCAATGCTTCCTCTTCCCCAAATCGTCCGTCCGTCCATCCATTTGTTTATCCATCCGGCCGTCCATCCATCCATTTGTCCACCCACCCACCCACCCATCCATGTCTGTCTGTCTGTCTTTATGTCTCTGTGTCTGTCTGTCTCTCTTTCTCTTGGCACCTCCTCTCCATCTTTCCTTCCTCCCTCCTCTCTCCTTCCTTCTCTCCATTTCTCCCTCCTCCTTCTGCCCTCCCTCCCTCCTCTATGCATTGGAAAACAGTTTGTAAATGTTGTGGTCATGGAGCCCGCCTGGGGAAGCAGGTATTGCCTTGTGACATTTCCCTTGAAAGCTTAAAAAGTCAGACAAGATAATTCCGGAGACCCTTCAAAAAAAAAAAAAAAAAAAAGCAGCAATTAGCGATAACCTAATCTTGCAAAAAAAAAAAAACCCTCTCCGTCCTTCTGTGTACACTGGAATTTAACAGCAGAAAATGTCACCAGAGGCAAACGCTGGCCTCTCGCAGCCTCTCTCGGCCCCACTGCTAATTATATTTCTTTTTTTAAAATCCATTTGATGAAAAGGGCTCTTGGCCACAGAGGTTTAGGCAGCGATGAGTTCCTTAATCTTCCAAGGGACCCTTCATCTTTTATAGCGACAACGCAAGACAATTACTTTAGGGGAAGGGTTGGCGAGACGTCTCAACCCAACTCTAGCTTGTCAACAGGTTCCACCCAACGCAAAATCAAACGCAAGACTGTGGCTTTGATATTTGCTCCTGTTGTGGAAGAGTTGAGTGGTAGACTACAAAACTACCAAAATCCTTTATGACTGCCCACGCTTGGAGGGGAGATGTTAGGAATTGGAGCCCAAACATCTGGAAAAGAGGAAGCAGCCTCCACTTGGGACAGTAGACATTGGTTGGAAGTTGCTCTATTTTCACGTGAAAGGTTGGGTGGAAATTAATGTAATAGGGCAGTGACGGCCAACCTTGGCACTCCAGCTGTTCTCGGACTTCAATTCCCAGAAGCCCTGATCAGCAGGAGTCCTGACTTGGGCTTCTGGGAATTGAAGTCCAAGAACACCTGGAGTGCCAAGGTAGGCCATCATTTGTCTCTAGCACATTGATGGTCAATCTTGGCTTTCCAGCTGTTCTTGGACTTCAATTCCCAGAAGCCCTGATCAGCACGAGTCCTCACTTGGGCTTCTGGGGTTTGAGGTCCAAGAACACCTGGAGTCCAAGGTTGGCCATCACAGTACTAGGGTGTTTATAGGCCTTAAACTACAATTCCCATTTACCTCTCCTAATATGACAAGCAATGGTGGACCACAGAAGAAGTTGAAAATGTCTGGAAGGTGCCAGATAAGCAAGAAGGCTCTAACTCATGATGGCAAACCTTGGCGCTCCAGCTGTCCTTGGACTTCAATTCCCAGAAGCCCCTAATCAGCAGGAATGTTGACTTGGGCTTCTGGGAATTGAAGTCCAAGAACCTCAAGTGCCAAGATTGGCCATCACGGCTCTACCTTTTGATTAATCTCTGAAAGGGATGAGTTTTAAGGCCACGATTCTTGCCAATTGGCCCTTTGCTTTAGACCGAACCCTCATCCTAAGGAACTTTCATCCGCTTTGAGCAATCCAACACAAAGAATGGGTCCTCATCCTGGAAATGAAGACCATCCGTCCGGCCCGGAGAGACCGTGCACAGGTGTTGCTCGGGGCGGGAGGCTTTAAGACCTGCCTCCGCCCCCAACGGACTCCCGGCTCTCGTCCGTCCGGCCCGGAGAGACCGCGCACAGGTGTTGCTCGGGGCGGGAGGCTTTAAGACCTGCCTCTGCCCCCAACGGACTCCCGGCTCTCATCCGTCCGGCCCGGAGAGACCGCGCACAGGTGTTGCTCGGGGCGGGAGGCTTTAAGACCTGCCTCCGCCCCCAACGGACTCCTAGGGCTGAGAGGGTGGGTTTCGAGATTTTCAATGTATTGTCTTGTAATAGTCTTGATATGCTTTTTACGATGTCCTGATATTGTTTAGTTTTCTTCTTTTGTAACCTTTGTGTAAACAGGACTGATATTTTGAATTTTTGGGTTATTGCTTTTTTATTGTTGCTTATTGAATTTTGATTCTGTAATTATTTATATTATAGTATTTTTGCTTTATTCCTTAGGATGTTTTGTAATTGCAATTGCTATTGTAGATATACGTGATATTTGTAACTTATCTGTAATTATTTTTATGCTATGGAATATGGTATGTAATTGTAACTGTTTCTTCTGTAAGCCGCCCAGAGTCGCTCTGCGAGTGGGGCGGCATATAAGTCGAAAATACAAATACAAAATACAAATACAAATCAGAAGCCTTGATCCCTGCTCAGGTAACCTCCGGTGACTAGTCATGCCTGCCACATGACCACAGACACATCTGCAGCCGCAGACAGTGCTTTGAGCCAGAGATGAGCACTGGACCCTAGAGTCGGATACGACTGGCTTTCGAGCAAGGGAAACCTTTACGCAACGGTATTTCCCGGCTGATAACGGGGACCATTTTGACAACGGCAAGGGAAAAATCAAAGGGGAAAGGCGGAGGGAACGGAAGAGGGATACGGCTCAGTCCGATGGGCTGGTTGCTATGGAGACCACCGTACAATTGCACTCTGCCTTGCTCGAAGGGTCATCCAGAAGGCAGAAAATTCTTGCAAAAAGCTTCAGAGGGCTACGTCGGCACTCCTGAAAATCTCCATCCCCACAACTCTAGAGCTGTTTACTCCAATGCAAGTGATGGTCCTGATCCATCTCCGTCGCAGGGAAGCCTGAAATGTGATTCTGGGATATTCCTATCCGTGTTCTCTCTCCTCTTTGGAGACCTTCAGGATAAAAATTGCTGGTATAATAAGGCTTTCATGGCAGAAAATTATTCTGGGTTAAAAGGATTTTTTCTGGAGAAACTCTGTTCAAGGGACGCCCGAATGAGGCGACTTCCCATTTCCCCTTGACTAGACAGGCTGATGGGCCTTGGAATTCCATGACACCTCTTGTGTTTAGATCAGGGGTTCTCAACCTAAGGCTGGTGGGACGGATCCAGCCTGTGGCATTATTTCATGTGTGCCTCCAAGGGCATTCAAGAAACAAAATGGCCACCCTCTTTGAAGCTGTTGGAACAAAATGGCCACCCCCTTCATGCAGGTGGGCCATCTGGCCCTCGAAGCTGACTGAAAGAGAGAGTGACCCAATGCTTGGCTTGAAAAGCTTGGGGATGCCTGGTTTAGACCTTAACTCCAATAGATACTTCAGTAGGGCCAAGCAGGCTATGGCAGATGGGACCTGGTGTCCCCAAATACCTAGGAGAGTCACAGGTTTCAAGGCCCAGGAGGTGAATCTTTTAAAGCCATCCTTAAGGGTGGGTAGGGGGGCAGGCGCCGTACTTACACATCACGTTGAGGAAAATGTTGCCAGAGGCGAGCACCACTTTCTCCCGGGTGGCCCTGTCGTAGATTCCCACGTGGCACTCGTAGGGGCCGTTGTCCGAAATCCGGACTTCAGGAAGCCTGGAATGACAGGAAAACAGAGAGGGGTGTGAGAACACAAGAGACACCTCGCCAGTTAGTGTTGTCAGAAAGCGTCGTAAGATCGCCTCGGAAGAGACGCTTGCGGTCTGCCCAAGTCTTCCATGCGGACTCAACTGTCAGAAGTCTCAAACAACCCAGAAGGTGTTTGCGATGCATCAAAGTCTGTTTCCCAATGTCAAAACTCAGCTCCCCCCAAAAAACAAAGAGGATGATTTGTCACCAAGTCAACACTGCATTTAAGGCTGCAGTGGATTCCTGGTTAAGACACTGACCTTGATGACTGGAAGGTTGGCAAGTCAGCAGTTTGTGACCTGAATTCTGCATGCCAGAGTGAGCTGCCGTCGGTGTGTACCCAGCTCCTGCCAACCTAGCAGTTCAAAAGCAAGACGTTGCAAGGAGATAAATAGGTCCTGCTTTTGGTGGGGAAAGTAACAGCGTTCCATGCACTCAAATCTGGCTGGTGGCTCAGTGGTTAAGAAGCTCACCTTGTGAGGTGGAAGGCCAACAAGTTGACAGTTTAAGACCTAGGCACCACATGGTGGGTTGAGTGCCTGTCTCTGTCCCAGCTCCTGCCAGTTTGAAAGCAAGACATTGCAAGGAGATAAATAGATTAACGCAGACCTGTCCTACAAACGGCTGAAGAGGCACTGATGGGAAAGACATGTATCTCCAGAGTCCCCTTCATGGAGACATTCTAACCTTTGCAAAGAGAAAGAGCTGCTTGGTCTCTAAATGGGAACATGGAGAGGGAAGGAAGGAAGAAAGATTAGTCCAAACTAGCGGAGGAGAAAGAAGTAATTGTAGAGGTCTATGGCGAGGTTTAAGTGAAAGGATGTGCCGATCCCTCTTCCTCCCATGGTGATGCCTCGTGACATTTCTGTACTCCAGCATTGAATGCATCGAGTGACAAAAAACTTTAAATTAAAAACAGGTCTGTGAACTTGGGGTCAGGAGAGCGCGGCGGCAGAGGAGAAGGAAGAGAGAAATCAAAGTGTCCCTACCTTGTCGCAGACTCCAATTTGGAAGGGGAACTGAAAAAATCAAACCCCAATGAGAGCGGCGATAAAGGCGCCTTGGTTAGGAAAAGACAGATTGCAGGAACCCACCGGTGAGGCTCCTTCATATCTTGAGTTAATCAAAGGAAATGGGTGTCCAGGGGAGAGGGCAGGTTTTGGAAGGGCACGGAGAGAAGGGTAATTTCAGATCCTGGCCAAGGACTCTATTTCCCCCCCCCCCCCCAAGGAAATGAAGCAGATGCTGTCCTTGGCTCGGAAAGACCTTCTTGGCATGAGGTGGAGACAAAGGAAATGGGGGAAAACTTGAGCAGATCTTGGAATGAGAAGGGAAGGATTTAATTCTGGATAAGAAGGGTGTTTGGACGTCATGGATGAAAAACCTGAGAAACTGGTGTGGAAGGTCCTCGGAGTGAAGAATGAGTGGGAGGAGAACATCTGGGCCAGATGTATCCTGGGTACAAGTTTGGTAGGTCTCTCCTTTAAGGAGATACAAGATGCCACTTCAGTTCTACACCAAGAGATAAAGTAGCTCTACCTCCATGGTAGGGAAGGCTGTCGTTGAAAAGTTGAGCCCCCAAATACCACTGGGCTTCAGTTGACATGATCCTCTCTCTTCCCCCCATTAATCCAATGTCCCTGTTGGGTCCAACTCTTTCCCTTAAGTGGATTAAGTAGACAGGAGGACATTTCTCCCCTGGGAATGGAGCCCCATCGATTTGCTGTCTGGTTAGTAGCCTGTATTCAGATAAGCCAAGAAGCGATGGGGTGGGTGAGGAGGTTAGCAAAGGGAGGACGGCAACAAAGCTTCTTCTTCATTTTCCCTTTCCCGCCCCATTCTTCCTCCGGTGATAGGGCGTAGAGATCAATAAACTATTAATAAACTGCAGAAGGTTTTAAGGGGAGGTCTGTCGTGATGCAGTTTAGCAGCTGGAGTTTACCAACACTGACAGCTCCTCTGAAGGGCGAGTAATGGTGTTATTGGAAGGAAATGGGGGAAGAATATAGATAAATGAAAGGGAAGAGGAGAGACAGAAACGAGGCCCAGTTGGACGCACTTCTATCAGGAAGGGTTTCCCGTTGGGAGGCGAGGAATTCCAATCTATAAAGGGTTGAGCAGAGCAGCCATTTAAAGATCACCAAAATAGTGGAAGGAGGGCTGCAGTGGCTCCGTGGTTAAGAAGCTCGCCTTGCTAGCTAGAAGGTTAAAACGGTAAAAACTATTTAAAACCATTTTAAAATACCCTTCCTATAACATTAATATTTGGAATTGGATAAAGAAGAAGAAGACGAAGAAGAAGAAGAAGACGAAGAAGTAGTAGTAGTAGTAGTCCTGGTTTACAATTAGCAAGTCTCTCACTTGACTTAAGAAGGCTTTGACCAAGACCTCATTGATTCTTTTGACTTAGAAGTCCAGCTACTCTTCATCTTCTTTTGTGTCCAGATCAAACTTTGGACTGCCCAAACTAAGTAGCTTTCTTGGCTTTGTGGTTGGCCAAACTCAAGTCTTCCTTGCTGCACGTTTCTGGCCCGGTGAACCGATTGTATCTTGTGTTATCTTAACAGATGCTGTTAAGAGCAGATGGCCGCCTTCCAGGTCACTCATCTTCTTCCTTCAAATCGTAAACATGATTCTCTGGGAGCCCTTCGCAGAGAGAGGACTGTTTACCATAAAAGAAGACTAGTGGCCACCCTAGTTGAGCACCAGAAGTTCAAAAACCAAAGGATGGGAAACACTGGGTGTAGACAGATGGAACCTTTGGTTCTTGGACTTCAGTTTCCAGAAGTCTCAGTCAGTCCGTTGGCTGGTCCGTGCTTTGGGGAACTGACTGAGGCTTCTGGGAATTGAAGTCCAAGAACCAACGGTTGGGGGACACACTGCTCTCTTTGTATCTGGTTCGCAACCATCAGCATTCTTTGCACACAAACATCTAGTTTCACCTTGTCTCTTCTCACTTCTGAATGGCATTGCAAGAGGTCCGTGACCCACTCTGGTTCTACAGGGCCAGGTTGACAGCAGGTGTCCCCGTCGGGCTAGCTGCCCACCCACCGGGAGACCTGAGAAGCACAAGGTATCTCATCAAGTCGTGATCCCGAGTCCTCGACTGCCAGAATGATCTCCCCAGGGAGTCCATCTCTCCCGGAAGTAGGTCAGGAAGACAATTAGTCGCACAAAGGAGTGAATTGACTCTCGTTGTAGCTGAAGGGCGAGGGACGAGGTCGACGAGATGACAACATCCTTTTGTAGAGGAAAGGCTTCAAGGACTGCTCGGCTCCTGTCACTTCAAAACTGCAGATACAACCAGGTGCATGAAAAACAAATCCTTCTTCATCTCCTATAAAGGGATGTCGGTCAACAATATCCATCAGCTTTCACCAGCACGTCCATTAACCATCCTGGTTGTGGAATGGTGGGATTTGTAGTCCGCAATCTTTTTATGGCTAAGCTTTCAAACAAACGCTGACCCAACAGAGGTGTCTCTCCATTCACAAGTCTAGATCAGACAACCATCTGGCCAGGTTATCCTGCTGTGGCCATAGAGTAAACCCTACTGCCGGTGGGTCAACGCTGATCGTCAGGTGGCAGTTAACTAACCTGACAACCATGAAGACTAATGGCCTTGGGTGCCAAAGTCCACAGGGAAGGATGGTGGTCCCCAAGTGGATTAAATTCCACTTGGATCCCTCTTGATGGAGGGCAGCAGCTTCATCCATCCTGGCCTGGGGCTGAGGAGGATTTTGTGTACCAAAAGGGCTCAGGACCAAAAAGTGATTCAAAGGAATTGGATCAGTGGTACTATGGGGGTCACGCTGCGATGTGGAAGGCAGATGAAAGGCCACTGCATTATATTCTCAGGACAATCTCCATGGCTGATTGCCATGAGGATCGCCTATATTCAGATACGGAGCAGGAGCAGGAGGAAGAGGAAGAGGAGGAAGAAGAAGAAGGCCAAGGCCAAGACCAAGAAGAAGAAGAAGAAGAAGAAGGACAATCTTCATGGTTGATCATTATGAGAGGCTGCAATGGCTCAGTGGTTAAGAAGCTTGCTTTGTTAGCTGGAAGGCTGGCAAGTCAGAAGTTCGAGACCCGGGTCCTGCATGACGGATTGAGCGCCCATCTCCATCCCAGCTCTTGGGGACATGAAAGGAGCCTCATTCGGGTTTCCCCTGAGCGGAGTTTCTTCTGCAAAAATCCTTTCAACCCAGACTAATTTGTGACACTAAATTATTCCATGAGGAGAGCCAATAGTTGGAACTGGACACGGTAATTAAATAAGATCACACGACCACAGGATTGCAAACGGTTGATTGTGGGGAGACCATAGTCAGGTTCTTCCCCCCGAGAGGGTCGGCCACCGCTTATGAAGTGCAATGAAGCTACAGATGCCGGAGGCCAAGGACGGCTTGATGGAGAAGGTCCAGTTCCTCCAGGTGTAAGTGAAGCCCCAGAATCCTTCTCTCACGCTCCCCCCCTTCCCAGGGCCCTTAAAGGGAATTGCCAAGCGTGCGCTTATCTTAACGGGTACACCTCTGCCATCTGCTTCTGTGTTTTAATTACCTGCACGCTCAACAAGGAAAGGAACAATCATCTGCCCTTGCAGCAGAAAGGAAGGGGAGGATGCAGGAGGGGAGCAAAGATGCCTGGCAGGCAAGCGGGTGGATGGGAAACAGTCACTTGAATGGGTGGGAATCCAGATGTGGAGAAAGAATAAACACCCTAGAAGGCACGAAGCACGGCATCCCTAGAGGCAAGAGTTGCCATCTTCCCTCTATTAAATGTTTCCATGGTTGTTGACCCGAGTATAAGCCATGTCCCCTTTTGGGGCTCATTTTGAGGGCTAAGAAAACTTGGCTTATACTCGAGTATATACGTTATTTATCTGCTTGCAAATGTCTTGCTTTTGAACCGCTAGGTCGGCAGGAGCTGGGAGGGACAACAGGCACATACTCTGTCACGTAGCACTGGGGTCCTGAACTGCCGACCTGCCAACCTTCCAGTCCTCAAGTTCAGTGTCTTTACCACTAAGAGTCCCTTACCCCCAAGAAGGTGGGCAACGCACAATTTGGTCCTTGCTTTCTTTTGCAGGGCTAAGAGATTTCAGATCTTCCCCCTCGGTTCCTGTCAAGGAGCCATTGTGGGAAGAGAAATGTCAGAAAGAGGACATTTTAGCTGGATGGATTCTTGTCGCGGGAACGAGGGTCTCCCCAGGACGCCGACGTTTTGCCGTTGAATGATTTGGCTGCTTAAAAGCTGAGATGTGAAAAATCCGTCTGTTTCCCTTCCGACGCCTCTCACCGAAATCCCATCGGTATTCCCATCCTGGCCGATCTCTGCCTCCGGTTGTGCGATTTTTTAATTCTTTTAAAACCCCTCTTCTCGCCACGGAAATGTACCTGTTTTCTGTCAGACGCTTTCCCTAACGGATGCGATTTTAAACCACGTAGGCATTTTTGAGTGCAGTTTTCCATTGGCTAAATCACATTCCCCACTGAACGAAAGGTAGTTAAACATATGTTTCCAGTGTATATATTTTTAATTGTGCACAGTTGGGCTTGTGGAGAGAAAAAAATAAGCTAGGAGAGCCAAAGAAAGGTGTGTTGGGGTGTTCGAAGAATTCGGGGCTCCTGGTTTCCTCCCAATAACGAATTTCTGCAAGCTTTTGTTATTAATCATGCAAATCGCAAAGCTGGTACAGTAATTAAAACCATAAATCAGTTGAAGCAAAAGTTATTTCCCCCCCCCCATCTCTAGGCACAACCTCCACTAAATGGTGAGGCAGAAGAGCTGCAAACATGTAAGTCAGGGATTCTGAACCTGTGGTTCGTGGGCCAGAAATGTTGTGTGGCCTTCCACTGCCTCCCAGAAGTGCCATGGGGTGGAGGAAGGGCAAAATGGCCATCTGGCCCCTGAAGCTGTCTGAGGGACTGTGACCCGGCCCCTGGCTTTAAAAGGTTGAGAACTCCCAAGTATTAGAAGACATTTGCCCTACCAAGAACCATTCCACTTGTCTTTTGGGGCGTTTTGCTACATTTGTAAAAAATAAAAATTTTAAGCTGCCTTGAGTCACTCTACAAGGGAGAGGAAGGATGGAAATCAATCAAATAAGTGAAAACAAATCAATCTACGGCTCAATAAGGAACGAACTCCATTGCAACAGCCTAGTGGGAACTGAACTCGTAGGCTGTGACTCAATTCTCCTCCTCTCTTCTTGACGGAGTTCCTCTTGCTCCTTATTGTACAGGGAAGTGTAAGTCTTGAGTAGATGTTGGAAGAGCTACGCCCAAGGATTTTGCTTCAAGACTGGTCTCCCTACATCCAGGTAGGTCTTTGAGGTCTCTCCTAAGATCTGGTCACAAGACATGCTTCTTGTTCCTCCAGCCCAGGGTTCCTGAAACTTGGCTCTCCAGATGTTCGTGGGCTTCAATTCCCAGAAGCCCTGACCAGCAGGAGTGATGACTTGGGCTTCTGGGAACTGAAGTCCAAGAACACCTGGAGAGCCAAGTTTGAGGAACCCTGCTCCCACCCAACCACAATATCTCTGGGCTAAAACAATGTGAAATGGTGGACATCTGGGGAGGCATTAAACCTTTTCTTCTGGTGATGTTTCAATGGAGAATTCCATGTTCTGTTTTGAAATATCCCAATGTATTGGCCAAGCCCTTCCTAGAGAAGTGGTCCTTCTCAAAACTGGTTGCAACCAGGCTGATGGACGATGGAGAAGGAAAAGGAAGAGACCTCCGGTTTGTTATGAAATACACACTTTTTCTTTTGCCTTCACACCCTCACCATTCCTTGACATTTCTATCCATCAGACAACGCAGGCACAAAGGCCACCCCATGCCTGGTTGCCTTTCCCCCAATCCAAAATTGGTGTCTGCCCTGCTTTGTAGGAAGGAAGCAGTGATGAAGGACCAAGGACGGTAGGGGGAAATGAACACACAACTGCACAACCACAACACACACACACACCGGCTGGTCTCAGCACCTTCCAAACTGAAGGCCTGATCCTTTTAGCTCAAAGCTTTTATCGCCAGCCCGAGGCAAGCCAACATTTCCACTTAGCGGAAATCCTGCACACGAGTGCGGTTATCCTTGGCCATGTCACAACCGTTAACGCAGCTAACCCTTTCGTGAGTTGAGGGGAAAGGAAATTAATTACGGCTAATGTGTGGTTTGCAACAAGTTTACTTCCAAGACATGATCTCTGCCCCCCAAACGGGCCAGCTTCACTGGTGAGGGAGGAAATCTCTCAGCCAAACATGAAATCTGCGGAGGCATTTTAATGACAGCAGCAACTGCCAAACGCCAACAATGCACTAAATATAGCCTCCCATTTACATCGTGCAACTCCAGAAGTCTCTGGCTTTATTTTTACAGCAACAACAGCAGGCTGCTGTTCCCCCCACTCTCGGTGTGTGTCTCTGTGTTGATCTATTTCCCTCCCTAGAAAAGAGGTGTCTCTGGGAAAAAAACCACAAACCTCTGTTGCCACAAACAGACTCCATGCCATGGTAATTCAGCCAATTTGCACGAGCCCAGATGACAATTACCAAGGCTTTTAAGCGCTCCGTGCTCTGCTAGCAAAGACGGTTGTGCCTGCAAATTGGGTTAGTTCTACACCACGTACAGGAGGAGTGATGGAGAGAGAGAGGGAAAGGCAGCCTCTCTTGGAGGGGAGAAGGCCCCCCTCCCCTGCATAGATCGGGGATGTATGGGCAGCCGAGAAGAGGGAGACCCATCGTTCCAATTTGAGTGTTTGTGAGGGTGTGTTACAGGTGTGGAGGGGACTGCCCAAAACAATGATTGATCAAACCAATCAGACAGAGAGGAAGGAAGGATGGAAGGATGGATGGAAGGATGGATGGATGGAAAGAAGGAAGGATGGATGGATGGAAAGAAGGAAGGAAGGATGGATGGATGGATGGAAAGAAGGAAGGAAGGAAGGAAGGAAGGGTGGATGGATGGATGGATGGAAAGAAGGAAGGAAGGATGGATGGATGGATGGAAAGAAGGAAGGAAGGGTGGATGGATGGATGGATGGAAAGAAGGAAGGAAGGAAGGAAGGAAAACAACAATTGAACCAACCAACTGACTGACTGACCAACTAACCAATGAAGGAAGGAGAGAAGGAAACAATGATTGACCCAGCCAGCCAGCCAGCCAACCAACCAACCAACCAACCAACCAACCAACCAACCAACACAGCTTCCAACCAACTAACCAATGAAGGAAAGACAGAAGGAAACAATGATTGACCAAACCAACCAATGAAGGAAAGACAGAAGGAAACAATGATTGACCCAACCAACCAATGAAGGAAAGACAGAAGGAAACAATGATTGACCCAACCAAGCAACCAAACAACCAACCAAACAACCAAGCAAGCAAGCAAGCAACCAACCAACCAAGAAAGGGGGGATGGATGGACAGACACAAAATAGGTTCAGAGACAGGCCTTGAAGTTCTCACCCCCAACTCAGGAGAATAAGTTTCTGCATGAAGGTGAACTTTCAACGCCCAGGAACTCTGCCCCACCACATTTGGGGATATCTAAAGATGCCCAAATCCTTTCCTCTGCCTGGCACTTCTTGACAGGTCATGCCCAAGATTGAAATTATTTTCCATTGGCATTTTTCACCGAGGAAAATGAAAGAAGGTGTACCCAAATGGCACGAAACAGGTCGACTGGCATAAAGGCTACTGGGTGGAGCCAGGAAGCTGGGCTGTGTGTGGATGTCTGGTTGGACTACAAATCCCAGAATTCTGGGCCGTCCAAAACAGACGCCATCCCTGCCTCCATTCATCCTCTGCTGTCTCCGGGCCAAGCCACTGAACCTCCAACCTCCGTTTTTTGAGTAATTGGTGGCTTGGGAACCTGACAGACGCTTGGACTCTGTTTCTCAGCTTTCAAAGAACTTCACAAAAAAGGGGAAAGCAATTGTGCCCCCGGGCATGAGCTGAGTTCCCGCTGTATAGAGCAAGCAGGCCACCCCTGGCCTCCTCCGTGCAGACATATGAACTACAGAAGCTGTGGAAATCCCAAGCTCCACAAAAGACAGAAATAAATTCTCTCCACCTCGAGTCTGCTGCATTTTCCTCCCCCGAAATTGAGGCAATTTCTTCTTGCTTGTGTTTTATAGTGTAAGGCTTTGCTTTATCTTTGCAGGCTGACGTTGGCTCATGATGTAGGGCGTTGGCAGGTACATTATTTAATTAGGGGATTAATTTCCCCCCACTACGTTGCCTGGCTGGATAGCTGAGAGTCAGATATTGCGGAGATAGGGCCGAATGAATGAGCGAGCAAAACTGACGGGTGAATCCAAGACTATTGAGTTTAGCAGCTGATATTCAGAGGTAGACTGTTCCTGAAAGCAGAAGATCTACTTAGACTCCATGGCCAACCAAGGTCAAGGTCTTCCTTGCTCAAAAGCCAGTCGTATCTGACTCTAGGGACCGGTGCTCATCTCTGTTTACAGCCAAGAAACCATTGCCGTCTGCATCTGCAGATGTTTCTGTGGTCATGACTAGACGTCGGAACGCTGTTACCTTTCCTGCCAAAGCGGTACCTCTTTATCTGCTTGCAATTCTTTTTGTGTCCGAACTGCTAAACTGGCAGGAGTTGGGATAGACGACGGGAACTCACTCTAGGGTTCGGTGCTCATCTCCAAAGAGCCAGTGCTGTCTGTGTCTGCAAACGTTTCTGTGGTCACGTGGCAGGCATGACTAGACATGGAATGCTATTTACCTTTCCTGCTGAAGTGGTCCCTGTTTATCTACTTGCAATTTTTTCTTGCTTTTGAACTGCTAGGTTGGGAGGAGCTGGGATGGAGATGGGAGCAAACTCTGTCATGGAGCTCTTGGGTCTCGAACTGCTGACTTGCTGACCTTCCAGTCGTCAATGTCAGTGTCTTAACTACTAAGCTGTCACCATCCCTACAATGGCTGATATCCACAGGTAAAGCTACTCTTTGTAAACCTAGCCATTTTGCCCTGCCTGCACTATGGGGGGGCATTTTGTCCCAACAGCTTCAAAGGGATGGACATTTTGTTTCTCAAATGCCCTTGGAGGGGTAGGGTGGGGCCACATGAAATGGCACTGTGGGCCAGATCTGGCCCGTGGGCCTTAGGTTGGGAACTCCTGAGCTAAAATGTTCCTCCCCCCCTTCTGTATTTCTTTTTTTCCTTTCTGGAACAGACACATGCTGAGATGGCTCTTTGTCAGCTTAACAGAGAAGCAAGTTTCGAGGTCAAAACCAGAGAACAAAACTCAACAAAAGTTTCCGTACAATCCCCTCTGCGCATTCTCTCGCTGCGAGGGAGAGGGAGAGAAAAATGCATTTTATATAACGTTGTTGAGCAAAAGAACAAAGTCAATAAAACAGAAGAAAGGGAAGAAGGGGGGAAAACACAATACCGTTACAGGCAGGGGGGCCGAAGCGCAGAGAAAGAGTACATCTTGCATTCCAAAAGCAGAGGAAAATTGTCAAGTCAGGGAATATGTAATCAATTAGTAAAGCCCCAGAAATACTTGCAAAACAATAATTAGTCATGTCAGAAAATTCCACAACAATTACACTGGCGGGTGAGCAGAACACAGGGCTGCCTTGGAAACAAAGTCAGGATTAAGTGGGTGAAAAAAGAGATTTTTATGATCCATTTCTACACAAAGCGTTCCTTGCCAGTGAATGCTGTGGAAGAAGGTCCACAAAGCTGTCATTTCCTTCTTCTTCTTCTTCTTGGTCTTGGATGTCTTCTTCTTCTTCTTGGTCTTGGTCTTCTTCTTCTTCTTCCCTCTTGCTCTCTCTCATTCTCTGTGAAACAGAACTTGGGAGGAACTAGTAATTTGTTCATTCTTTTCCAAAGCAAAATTAGATTGTTCCCCAGAATCAGAGCTTCTTGGGTTCCCTTGAAAGACTGTGTGTATCCATATTTGTGCACACATACACACATTCAAGTGGTTCGTTGGCTGGCTGGCTGGCTGGTTCCTACCTACCTACCTTCCTTCCTTCCATCCATCCATCATTTCTTTCCTTCTTTCCTTCCTTCCTTCCATCCATCCATCCATCCATCCATCCATCCATCCACCCACCCACCCACCCATCCAAACATCCATCCATCCATCCATCCATGTATGTCTCAATCAAACCCGGGACTGCCAGAACGAAGCCACGTTCTTGGCTTTGTTGTTGGCCAAACTTAAGTCCTCATCGGTCCACCAGAGCAACCTGGTGGTAGAAAACCCAAAAGATCCCTAGACCCTGCTTCAGAAAAATCTGATTTACCAAGATTATCACACTCCATCCTAACTGCAATGTGAGAAACATCACTTTCAGTTGGGGCTGAAGGCAGGATCAATGGAAGCGATGGGAACCGACTCCATGACAGAGTCAAAGGAGGAAGTATTGATCTGGTTAAAGGAAGAGGAGAGAAATCTACTCTTTTGAAGCCCAGATCACAGCTGTTTGTATAGATGGTACCAAGCAAGATAACCTACTCTTGGATATGGCAGCTTTTAAGAGTCTGTTTAAAAGAGGATTGAGGGCAATGTTGTACAACTACAACTCCCATCAGGTCTCAAGTGGATCTCTATGGCAGTCCCACCTACAAAGAGGTTGAACCCAGGGCCTACTGTATGCAAAACAAGGATTTGATTAACTGTCTTAGGAGCTTCATTAATGTCTCCAAGGAAGGTTAGGGCTTGGAAAGGGCTCATACACAACTCATCTCTTGCAATGCTTTCTAGACTCAGTGTACCCAACACCTCATTTCTTGCAAAGCCGATCATGAGCCTGACTTGGAGAAGACCACCTTGGGTGATAGCCAAGCAGAAGCCACCAATGGCGAACAGCACTCCAGTGATGTCGTACCTTGGTACTCCAGGTATTCTTGGACTGCAATTTCCAGAAACCCAAACCAGCACTTCATCATCATTTCCTCCTCCTCCTCCTCCTCCGTCTTCTATTTTGTTTCTTCTTTGTCATCTTTATCTCCATCTTCATCATCTTCTTCTTCAACTTCATCATTTTCTCCTTCTCAACCTTCTCCTCCTCTTCCTTCTTCTTCAAGAACACCTGGAGTGAGAAGGTTCACTACCACTTATTTATGCTAAGGACAGAAGACACGTTGGGAAGGAGATTTTTCCACAGGACACGTGATTAACTCATGGGTTTCACCCAATCCACGTGCCTCGCTTACACAGTTTATGAGCCAAGGACTATTAAACAGGCTTGGGGCGACAGACTAAGAAGAGCTTTATGGCAAGGACAAACTTTCTTGAGTGTACGCAAGAGCAAAACCAAATTAGAAGATGGAGGAAGGAGCTCACAAAGAACATCATTAAAGGAGGAGGATGGCTAAGGAACTCAACCTCCCCTACGTCACTTGGAGGACTCTTGAATAGGCTGAGGTTTGGAGTCCCTAAATGACCAACAAGTGGGGGCTGTTGGCGGACAACGACATGATGTGTGAATGTGGAGAGATACAGAATCCAGTGGCTCATGTACTGGTCCTGCCGATGACTGCCAGAAACTTGCACCGATGAAGCTTTAAGTTTGGCCAATGACGAAGCCAAGAAAGTGGCTTCATTTGGCCAGTCCAGGGTTTGATCGGGAGACGAGAGAAGAAGAATAGACGAATGGTTGTGGGAGGTGTGTTGCCTTCCTACGCCACTTCCCAGAAATGCCTGGCTGACAGTTACTGGAAGCAGGAGATGAGATATTTTGGTATTTATCATATTTATATGCCTCTTTCCCCGCCCAGGATCCAAGGATCTTAGGCATCAATACTGAGCAGAGCTTCCACGCCCTTCGAGTTTTTACGCAGGAGCTTAGAACATCACAAGACAGAAGGGTAGAGGTTGTGTGAAGGGGGGGGGGAACGGACACATTTGCACATCCCAGATTATGCCCAGATTTTATTCCCTTTTGGTGCTTGGGGGGAAAACAAGCCTTGAAATACGTTCTGACACATTAGAAAGATATAGCACCCCAAAATGAGATGCAATAGCCCAGCCTTTCTTCTTAAATTAAGCCTCTCTTTAACATTTTTATACACCAGTTTGGGTTTTATAAGCCCGGCCGTAAAGCCAGCAGCATAATTAGTAATAAAGGCAACATGGATGTGAGTGATTTCTAGCTGGGGGAGGGAAGGAGGGGGACGCTTATGTTTCTTTATTCCCACCCACCCACCCATCCCCCGCACAGGTCTGGATTCTGCTTCTTCTATTTTTATCAGGGATTTATGTCAATCTGTCTCCCTGGGGCTTCATCTCCCTCCCCTCCCTGGGCGACAGAACAGACGTGGCTTCCAAGAAAGTGGTTAAGCTTGTCAACGGATGACGGTCAAGCCGAAGGGAGAGAGTCCTCCCAAAACATCTGGCCAGCTCAAGGGACAGGAGATCAGAGAGAAAGAGTTGAAAGCAGGCCAACGGTAGGGTCCAGAGAAGCAGAGGTGTTTGTTTGTCTCTCTCACACACAACAGAAACACACACACACATCTGGGGCCCACAGAGGTGAGGTTTGTAGCAAAAAAAATGTCCACAGAATAGAGAGTTGGGCCAGAGCTTGAGAGCTGAGTGAGTGGGACTCTATCTCCACCAACCGAGCAACTGTGGTGGACCAATGTTTTGACGATGGCCCTGGACCCTAATAGCAGTGGCACCTCTTGGCCATGAGAGGGAGGCAAACAATATCCCAAGAGATGTTTCTCCATTTTTTCAGATGGCATGTTTCATGCCCTCCTGGACAGCAAGAAGACGAAAAAAAAGAAGGAGGAGGAGGAGGAGAAGATGAAGACAATGGAGAAGGAGAAGGCAAAGACAATGAAAGAGAAGATGAAGGAGGAGGAGGAGGAGATTATGATGAAGATGATGATGAAGAAGGAGGAGGAGGAGAAGGTAGAGACAGAGAAAATGATGAAGTTGAAGAAGATGAAGATGAAGATGACAAAGAAGACAAAGAAATAGAAGACGGAGGAGGAGGAGACGATGAAGAAGAAGACGATGAAGGAGAAGACAAAGAAGGAGGTGGCGGTGGAGATAATGATAAAGAAGATGAAGAAAGAGGAGAGGAAGGAGAAAATGATGAAGTTGAAGAAGATGATGATGAAGATGAAGAAGATGAAGAAAAAGATGACAAAAAAGACAATGAAATAGAAGATGGAGGAGGAGGAGGAAGAGATGATGGAGAAGACAAAGAAGGAGGAGGAGGAGATTATCATAAAGAAGATGAAGAAAGAGGAGAAGAAGGAGAAAATGATGTTGAAGGAAAAATGATGAAGTTGAAGAAGAAAAAGAGAATGATGATGTTGAAGAAGAAGACAAAGTTGAAGAAGAAGATGACGACAACAAAGAAGAAGATGGCAAAGTAGAAGATTTTTTTGGCCAAGATGAAGATGACGCCCAGCAAGAGTCTTCTGACTACTTGGACCCTAGAGGTTTTCTTTGGCATACCACCCTGTAGCCTGCCGTCCACTCCACGCGATGCAGCTGACAGCAGTCACCCCAAATCTTACACCACCCAAATCTTACACCACCCGAAACCTGTCAAACTTTTGAGGAGCCAACAGACTGTTTGCTCTTGTTCAAAAGGACCAAGTACCACGGAGGAACATTTCCACCCACTGCGTCCCAGCTCTTGCTCTGTCTTATCTCTCCACCGCAGTGCCTGAAGGACTCTTGTGAATTATCTCCGCTACATTACAGTGACAAAATAACTTGGTGATGTCTTAGTTATCATCGGAGGAGGGGGAAAGGGGATTAATTATAAGAAAGCCATTTGCAATGAATTGGCTTCCAAACGCCAACTAAATAACCTGGCGATGTTCCTCCAACCCCACCATAAAGAAACATTCTGAGGAGCTGATGTGTCTCCTCCAGACATGAAAGTGACCACCGTAGGGTATAATCTTTGCCTCTTCCATGGAGGCAACGTGGAAACGCCATTCCGTCTTCCCATAAATCTTCCTCGCCTCATTCTCTGCTTTCCCCCACAACTAGACAAGCCGCTAAGTTGACAGCTGCGGTGGGTGACGCCGGGACTTCCTCACGCTCCAAAGACATTAATTTGTAAATATCTTCATTTATATGTAAATGGAGATTTCTTATCCCTGAAGTCTCCCCCATCCACACGAGGTAGAAGCCACTGTTTGCACAAAACTTGCGCTGCTTTTGTGTGTGAAACATTTTGGGGGTCTGTCAAACTGCTCCATTCCACCCCTTTGGGATTATTGTCCCCCCCCCCCCCGGCTTAGTCCCGCCATTAATTTTTTGTCTTTGTTTCAAAATGTTTGCTTTGCCTGTGAATAATGGGAGCCTTCCCGGCGCCTCTCCTCAGACTTCAGACTATGCACGAAATCATGGCGCTATTACGGACCATTTTTTTGACATCTTAATTTCCACAAAAGAAATGCAATCTTCTCCCACTTTGCCAAAAAGCAGCCAATTCGGAACAGTGGCTTAAGAAGTGGAGAAATAAGCCAAGCCTGGAAGAACAGACTGTATCTTTTGAGGACAACCCCTAAGCAAGGGTGTTGGGTTGATATATGGGACTTCCCTTGAAGACTACCAACAGAATCCTGATGTACCCAAGTAATAAGGATTTGTGCTTGCAATTAATGGACCAGACAAAACTTCTAGAGCAGGGGTGTCCAAACTTGGCACTCCAGGTATTCTTGGATTTCAATTCCCAGAAGCCCAAGTCAACACATCAGCTGATCAGGGCTTCTGGGAATTGACGTTCAAGAACACGTGGAGAACCAAGGTTGGCCATCAATGGTCTAGATGTTCTTGGACTTCAAATCTCAGAAACCCTGATCATCAGGAGTTCTGGCTTGGGCTTCTGGGAATTGAAGTCCAAGAACACCTGGAGAACCAAGGTTGGTCATCAATGGTATAGATGTTCTTGGACTTCAATTCCCAGAAGCCCTGATCATCAGGACTGCTGGCTTGGGCTTCTGGGAATTGAAGTCCAAGAACACCTGGAGTGCCGAGGTTGGCCACCACTGGTCTAGAGAATTGTAACATGCTAGATGTGTTTTGATGTTCCTTACTATTTGTCTTGGATTCTTAGACTTATGGTTGCAATGATGGCTTAGTTTTGGAGTGCACTTTGTTGTAAGCGGTTACCTGTCCTAGGTGATTCGCCAGGAAGGATGGGATAACCAATCAACAAGCAAGTGAACAAGCAACATCAGACCCTTAACTATTAGCCATGGCAAGCCACGACTTGCCAAACATTCAGGCAGGCTCAACTTTTTGCGTAAAGCAGGGATTCCCCAACCTTTTCAAGCCAGGGGCCAGGTCACACGCTCTCAGTCAGCTTCGAGGGCCAGACGGCCATTTAGCCCTCCTGCATGATGGGGGCAGCATTTTCTTGCAACAGCTTTAAAAGGGTTGACATTTTTCTCTCAAATGCCCTTGGAAGTGTGTGTGTGGGGCATATGAAATGGAGCCATGGACTGGATTCGGCCCATGGGCCTTATTTTGGGAACCCTTGATGTAAAGCTTCGACATCACAGGCGCTAGACAATCAGGGATTCCCTAATAACAAGAGCAATACACAGACAGGTAGGGCTCTTCTTTGTGGCCATTAAGAAATGAAATTAATGTAAATTAAAAATAATGCTTCCAATAAGGTCACAATTCATTTAGGTCTGAGAATTTCTACCACCGATTTAGGCCTGGATTAGGGTGAGTCTAGCCAATCAGGAACCACCAATCAGGGATTTTTCAAAGAATCACACATTTGCAGTAAATTCCCCATGGAGAACTCACCCAAAACAACACAAAACTTGACAAATCCAAATCTCTTTCGATTCTGGTGCCCGTTTAATATAGCAACTCAGTTCCTAGACAACGCCAAGGCAAGCCTAGGAAACCCCACAGTTTATGAGAGCACGTTTATGAGAGCAACAGCTTTTATGGACTAGAGTCCAGTCCATCAAATGCACAAAAACTTCCCACCAGCCGGCTGGTACATAGCGGTAAGGCCAAATGTCAACGCAACCCAGAAATGCCAGTTGGGGGGGACGAGTCAATGAATGCCGAACAATCACGCGCAACACCGGTTATCGGTGACTGAGCTTTGAGTACAGAGAATGACTGTGTCTTGTTCTAGCAAAATCCCTTCTAAGGCAGTGATGGGGAACCTTTTAGAGATCGAGTAACCGCCATGTGTGAACCGCCCACTTTGCCCCAGACAGGGGAGGAAGGAAGCATGCCTTTTGGCTGCTGGGCAGAGGGGCGGGGCAAACTCTGTGCTGGGGGAAGGAGGAAGTGCTCCCATTGGGCTGCTGGGCAGAGGGGAGGGGCAAACTCTGTGCTGGGAGAAGGAGGAAGTGCTCCCATTGGGCTGCTGGGCAGAGGGGTGGGACAAACTTTGTGCTGGGGAAGGTAAAAGGACTCCCATTGGGCTGCTGGGCAGAGGGGAGGGGCAAACTCTGTGCTGGGGGAAGGAGGAAGTGCTCCCATTGGGCTGCTGGGCAGGGGGTGGGACAAACTTTGTGCTGGGGGGAGGTAAAAGGACTCCCATTGGGCTGCTGGGCAGAAGGGCGGAGCGAACTCTGTGCTGGGGAAGGGAAGAAGCGCTCCCATTGAGCTGCTGGGCAGAAGGGCGGAGCTAACTCTGTGCTGGGGGAAGGAGGAAGTGCTCCTCTTGGGCTGCTGGGCATAGGGGTGGGGCAAACTCTGTGCTGGGGCGATGGTGCACATGCCCACGCGTGCCATAGGTTTGCCACCACTGTTCTACGGCCACAAGGGGACTTACCGCACCGTGGACTGGTACACGAGGTCTTCCCTCTTGCGGTAATTCTCCATGTGCGACTGGTTGGTGGAGAACATGGCGTCGAAGGTGAATATCTTCTGTTTGATGGTTCCTCCATCCGTCACCTGGAGAGGGAAAGACAGAATTATTGGGATTTTTTTTTTTTTGGAACAGTCACCATGTAAGTTTGTGCTTCAAACATATCGGAGCGTAAACAACTTGCTTTGACTGTGGAAAACTAGTTTTAATAAAAAACGGGTCTCAACTGTAACTTATAAATATATTTCTTGGAAAGAAAGAGAGAGAGAGAAAAGGGAAATGGAGAATAAATCAAACCACTTTGATCCACTAACTCGGATTCAAAGACCCACGGTGGGGAGATGAATGTGGGGTGGGGAACGCCGGAGGGGCCGGGGGGAGATACAGGCAGGGGAATTGAACAGCGGAGTTTCGAAGATCAATCCGGAGCTTTTAAAGTCTTAAGTCAAGCATATCAGGAGGGGATTGAAGGCGTCAGATCTCTTATAGGTACTTATCTCCTGCAGATGCGCACGTGAGAACGTGGGCAACGAATGTAGAGGAAAGGGAAGTGGACCACCTTCTCTCTCTAGCCATGAAAAATAATGGACGGGAAAGATGAAAGTTAGAAGGAAGCATTGTTACGTTCCCGGGCGGAGGGACCAAGGTGGTTGTGTACTTTTAATAACAGGTAAAGGTTCCCCTTGCTCGACAGCCAGTCATATCTGACTCTAGAGTTCAGTGCTCATCTCCATTTCATAGCCGAAGAGCCAGCACAGTCTGCTTCTGCAGACGTTTCCATGGTCATGTGGCAGGCATGACTTGACACCGGTGTGCACGGAACACTGTTTACCTTCCCAAGTATGTTTAAATAAGATTATAAACAACAACAAAAAACCCTCCTGATTCAAGCCCTGCTCAGAGAAAGCCAAGCTCAAAAGTACAGTTGTACAGTGGTACCTCGCTTAGATTGGCAGGAGCTGGGATAGAGACAGGAGCTCACTCCATCGTATCGTACTTGGGTCTTGAACCTTCCAGTCTTCAAGCTCGGGGTCTTAATCCCTATGCAGCAGGAGGAGGTGGCCTGGCTAAGTGTTCACAGCAGGGGCAGATTTCCTTCCAGTCGCATCGGCCTCCCCTTCCGTCCTCTGCTGCTCACGCTGGCTGTTCACGTCTTTCTTTTATTTATGCCCCTGAGAGGCACTCCTGGAGTTTATTAGAACTATCTGCATTGTTGCTTCTCCCAGGCAACCAGACATCCTGATGCGCTTCCTCCAGGTGCATCGTTTCCATTAGCAGCTTCCCACCTTGTCATGTGTTATCTCGGAGACGCGGGGCTGCTTGGGATGCAGAACAGGCGAAGTTGCTAAAGAAAGCTCCAAACAGAGATGAGCACTGAACCCTAGAGTCAGATACGGCTGGCTTTCGGGCAAGGGTGACCTTTACCTTTACCTAGTGGCATCATGAAAGAGCTGGGACTTTTTGATCAGCAGATAAGGAAATGTCACACAGTGTCTCCTCTTAGGGCTCCCCTGCTCGAAAGCCAGTCGTATTCGACTCTAAGGTTCAGTGCTCATCTCAATTTATAACCAAAGAGCCAGCGGTGTCTGTGTCTGAAGACATTTCTGTGGACATATGGCATGGCTAGGCACCAGAGTGCACAGAACACGGTCACCTTCCCCACCATAGCGGTACCTATTTATCTACTTGCTTTTGAACGGCTAGTTTGGCAGGAGCTGGGACAGAGACGGGAGCTCACTCTGTCCCACAGTACTTGGGTCTCGAACCACTGACCTGCCGGCTTTCCAGCCGTCAAGTTCGGCATCTAAGCCACCACAGTCTCTAGTTTGAATCTAGTCAATATTACATCTGTGACAACGTATTGCGAGCTGTATTGTAACATGAAATACTTCCGGGTGGTCATGACTGGGCAGTCAAGCCCCATTGGCCTTACAAAAGAGCTGCTCCTGGTGCAGAGAAAAGCTGCTGGAACTGGTTTACATTGGAGCAAATGTTATAGCTAGCCTGCACTTAGAAGAACAAATTCCTTAACTGCTAAAAGCCTCTACATGCATGACAGGCTTTTTTTTATATAGCTTTATGTCCTTTGGAAATGAGCACGCTTTGTTTTGTGTTGAGTCTCCAGAACTGAAGCCAGGCCTTCCTTGGGTTTAATCTGTCAAATAGGAAATATGGATTTGGTCACATCCTCTGCGACTTTAATACACTTTCAGCTTCTGTCGACGGCTACGTATCATGTTTTTTATTCCTTTCCTTTCGGCTGGTTTGATTAAAAGGATGGAGAATTTCCCATCCTCTCTACTTGTGAGCTACTTGGAGAGGCACCTTGCAGGAAAAAGCAGCGTATGACATATCAACAGATGACAGGCATGCTAATGAGATTCCCTTTTAGCTTGTTGCAAAAGTAGAAGGCGTTGGCTTCTTTTTAAAAAAGAGGGGTAGAAATCCCACCTTGAAAGACAAGCCCACCGTTTCTCTTTTCAAACAGAAGAACCGAACTCTTTTCAAGTCAAGTCCTCCGGGCGATCGCTGCGCGCCGACGACACCTCTGGAGTCACCTTATAATTTCTCTCCTTCCTCGGATCAGAGCCCGAAAGACCCGAAACGGCAAGATCAAAGCTGGGAGGCCCAATCCTTCCAAAACACCTTCCCTGACACCCTCGGCGTGGCAGGAAGACGAGGCCTTTATCTAGCGCTTAAAATGCACCCCACGTTATCCCTTCCAGCTGAATTTTTTTCCTCCCACTTTGTGCGTATGTGTGTTTTACGACATAGGAACTGAACAAGGGTGGATTGGGGGGAGGACGAAGGAGGGAGTGGAGCTGTCAGTAAAACTGTCTCCTCAAATTTATTTGCCTAAGCCAAGGTTTTATTACAAAGAAAATACACACTCTCACATGTGCCGGATAAAGAACCCACCGAGAGGGAATTATCCAGCTCGTAAATCTCACTCACGGCTTTGGAAATGTAGGGGGGACGTTTTCAAGGACATGCCCCATTTTAACAGGTATCGTTACAGCTGTTGTTCTTGCGCTACTGGTGGTTGGTTGGGTGGTTGGTTATTGAAAGCCTTCCCATAGGGATGAGTAGAGGTAGCTGGGGAGGTCTTTACCAATGACTGGAGAGATTAAGTGTGTTGCAAAGTTCTTCTTCTGCCCTATCCAAACACAGTCAGACCTCGAGATAAGAACAGTTCAACGTAAGAAAAGCTTGATATACATCTGGAAATCTCAGGAAAAAATCAGGTTCAAGTTAGAATTGTTTAATAGGATTTTTTTGAGATACGAAATTCAAATCCCAGAAGTTCCGATCAGCAGATGTGTTCACTTGGGCTCCTGGGAATTGAACTCCAAGAACACCTGGAGTGCCAAGGTTCACCGTCACTGTTCTAGACTTAGGATCAGCAAAGATGGCTCTCCAGATGTTCTTGGACCTCAATTCCCAGAAGTTCTGATCAGCAGATGTGTTTACTTGGGCTCCTGGGAATTGAAGTCCAAGAACACCTGGAGTGCCAAGGCTGGCCATCACTGTTCTAGACCAAGGGTCCACAAACTTGGCTCTCCAGATGTTCTTGGGACTTGAATTTCCAGAAGTTCTGATCAGCAGATGTGTTTACTTGGGCTCCTGGAAATTGAAGTCCATGAACACCTGGAGTGCCAAGGTTTGTCATCACTGGTCTAGACCAAGGGTCAACAAACTTGGCTCTCCAGATGTTCTTGGATTTCAATTCCCAGAAGCCCTGATCAGCAGGTGTGCTAACATGGGCTTCTGGGAATTGAAGTCCAAGAACACCTGGGGGCCACATTTGAGGAACCCAGTTCTAAGACATGTATATCTATAGTTAATCAATTATTATCTCAAACAACCTCTTCTTGGTTGTATAGAGCAGTCCTCGGTGGAAGGGGGCACAGATTTTCCCTTCGGCCTCCAGAAGTGGGAGAATATCTGTCCGTCAAATTTGTATCAGGCCACAGTAGATGTCATGTAGGAATTGGGTGGAGAGGGGGCTTTGTCAGGTTCAATAGTTGTCAGCTGTTGGGGCACCCATGAAGTTGACACATGATGGCAGTGAAGCTGACATCTCTGTCAAAAAAAGGAGGTGGAGGAAAGAGGAGAGGAAGGCCAAATTATTAGCTGTACACCTCCGATAACCTTTTTGAGCT
Organism: Furcifer pardalis; assembly: GCA_030440675.1. Taxonomy (NCBI): domain Eukaryota; kingdom Metazoa; phylum Chordata; class Lepidosauria; order Squamata; family Chamaeleonidae; genus Furcifer; species Furcifer pardalis. The sequence goes on from CP126891.1 coordinate 44,067,044, forward strand.
ATCCTGGAACCCACAAACTTGGGAATGGATTTCACTCACACTCAGGAAAAAATTCTATTCTTTCTGTCCTGACTTTGCATAGACAACAGGCCAGCTTAGGGTGACGGATTCCTTTAGAACAGGGATCCCCAGTTATATACTCCTTTAATGTTGTTCCTTGTCCATTGAGCTCCTTCCTCCGTCTTCTAGTTTGGTTATGCTCTTGCGTCCCCTCAAGATGGTTTGTTCTTGCCATAAAGCTCTTCCAGTGAGTGTCTTCCTCCACCTTCTAATCTGGTTGAGAAAGTCTCTTAAGAGAAAGAAGAAAGTCAACCGGGGTCAACCAAGGACCTTCTTGATGTAGACATCTTCTGTTGAACACAACCAACTTTGGGTACCGGCCAGTCCCCTGTTGAAACCTCAGAGGTCAACAGTGACTGAGGTTGGCCTGTGGTTTGATTCTGTGTAAGACAACAGTCCTGTGTGCCCAAAGTTGTGGCGCCAGAGGGTGTCTCTCTATGGCTGAGATGTAGCTCTTTTATGTCAAACAAGCCAATGTCAACTAGTGCAGTTTCCGCCTTCCGAAGCTCTCTCCATCGCTCTTTCTGAGGGCTCCATTTTCAGGCTTGAGAAACAAATCGCAGCTGTCCCTCTTGACCCCCTCTCAGCACAGCTTGCCTACGTGGCGCTGTTTCCCACTCAGCCAGCACCGAGAAAAACATATCGAGCCCGGCTCTCATTCACACACAGACACACACTCAGCATGTGCTCAGCGGAGCCACTCGACTCGCTCTTTCCCTTTCTGTACCCTTTTTCTCTCCATGTTCTACAAAAACCAATTACAAACTGGAAATAGCTGTAATAAACTTGATATCCCACTTACGGGCCCGAATCCCGCCAGCACGGCAAGAATGTGTAATAGTGTCTGGGGAAACGAGGGGGGGGGAAGCACACAATTTGCAGTGGTTTCCATTTGGAGCTGTTTAAATGGTGTGGTGCTGAACACCGACGTGCTAGATTTTCCACCAAACAAGCTGGAGACAGCAAACTGAGCAGGGGGGCCTGTCATCATCATCATCATCATCATCATCATCATCATCATCCCCACACCCATGGTTGCTGCTATTCTTCTTCTTGTGCCACATCTGTGATCAACGCAAGAACCTAACCAAGAGGGTGAGATTTGCTAACTTAAGATCCTGACATCCGAGGCAGAATCGGACTTCAGATTTGGATTCAGCGCACTTGATTTAGTATAGGAAACATGGATTAGACCAGGTAGCAGACAATATTTATTTTCTTGTGATGCAGGGTTATAATGTTGAGATCTTCCACTTGCCTTCTGCATCACAGTGTTGACACCTTCTGGTTGTCTTAACTGGTAAGCCACCCCAGCCCCTGGAACATCCACTTTGGATGTCCCAAAATTCTCAAGTGAGGTGTTACCTCCACTAAAAGCCAGAAGGGTATTGGCTGGCTAAATATCCGGTAGGACCCTATAACCTTATGGAGACCCACCATCAACCATCTTCCTACAAGCTGGAGGCCAATCCATAGGACACATTTTGCTTGGGCTGCCAAGAGTTCATCGACTGTTGCCCAGTGGCTGAGCAAGGAACTTCGGAGGAGGAGGAGGAGGGTAATGTGATCGGAGCACAAAAGCCCTCCAGCTGCAGGGCACGGGTGGCACAGAACCAAGACAACTCACCCCAGATTTCCCAGAGACTCTTCCTTGCTTACATGAGTGGCGCAAATGCAAAACAAACAAGCAGAAGCATCGGGGAGGTGGAAGGGTCTGACCTCACTCTGACCTCAGTGGATCACATCCATTTCCGCCTGCAGCTCAGTGCATAACAAGGTTCTGGCCATGACGCCCGTGACCCATTTCCACACCGTCGGCTCAGAAGCTGCAAAGCTGTAAGGTTTACCTGCATGGCAAGATTGCAGCTGTCAAAAGGGGAAGGATGGCCAGTGGATGACGAGCAGAGCCTCAATCCATACGGGGAGATTTCCTGCCTTCCCAACGAAAAGAGCAAAAGGATCCTGTCCACCCTACTACCAAGAGAGGAAGAAGCGGGTGCTGTGGGTGTAGCTTAATATCCTGACATCCTAGGCAGAATCGGACTTCAGATTTGGATTCAGCGCACTTGATTTAGTATAGGGCACATGGATTAGATCAAGTAGACCAACTGTTGTCTCTTCAAAGTTGTCCTCAAAGCCAAGGCAGCCGTCGGTAAAGTCCCAAGCAGCCCCAGATCCAGGAAGAGTTTTACGGCAAGAGCAGACACTCTTCAGGTTCTTAGCCTAAGGCCCATGGGCTGGATCTGGCCCCCGGCACCATTTCATATGGCTCCCACCCCTTCAAGGGTATTCAAAAAACAAAATGGCCTCCCCTTTGAAGCTGTTGGGACAAAATGGCCATCCCCATTGTGCAGGCAGGGCAAAATGACCAGCTGGCCCTTGAAGATGACTGAGAGAGCATGACTCGGCCCCCGGCTTGAATAAGTTGGGATCGTCTGAAGATACACAAGAGCAAAATCAAATTAGAAGCTGGAGTAAGGCGCTCAATGGACAAAGGACAAAGGAGGAGATGGCTGAGGAACTTAACCTCCCCTGCGTCACCTGGAAGACCCTGAAGAGGCTGAGGGTCAGAGTCCCTAACAGAAGACCAACAGGCTCAAGTGGGGGCTGCTAGTGGACAACGACATGCTGTGTGAATGTGGAGAGGTACAGAATCCGGTTCATTTACTGGTCTGCCGATGACTGCCAGAAACATTCACCAATGAGGACTTGCGTCTGGCCAATGGCAAAGCCAAGAAAGTGGCTTCATTTTGGCAGTCTAGGGTTTCCTCGGGACATGAAAGAAGACTTCAGTTGGACAAGTTGGGTGGCCCAGGTCTTCTGGGATGCAAAAACATCTGACAATGAAACGAAGGTTGCACTGCTCCAGATGGGCTCCTACAGGCAGTCAGAACGCAACGTCTGCTAAACCAGAGTTTCTTTAACTATTCCCAGAAGCCATGATCATGGGTATCCTTCTGGGATATGGAAACAATGAACCTCTGGAGCCTTCAGCTTGAGACCGATGGGTCTAAACCATGTTCACCCTTCCCTCGTCTATCAAACGGAAGAAAGTTCTTCATTAGCCTTGCTGTGACCATTCCTCCCCCGCAAATCTTCCTTTCCATTCCCGGCCTCTGGACACCCCCCGGGAGGTCGCCGGGCAGGGCTTCAACGTCTGGTCTCCTTAACAGGCTGCGACGGACAAGCCCCCTCGCAGGAGTTCCTGCTTGTCAGAGTCAATCAAGGGAGCGCCGAGAGCAGAGCAAGACCATCTGTAATTCAGCAAAGCCCATCTTGTCCTCATGGACTGGGCCACACGCAGAGGCGTTGAGGACCAAACTGAAAAAACCCAGGCGGCGGAAAGAGCATCGTCGCCACCAGGGACAGGTGTTAATTAGTCTGCACCACTTTGGAGGCCCTGCCTCAATGCAGTTGTCATGTACACCGAGCATCTCGGGGTAGTGTGTCTCCCTGCTTTGCTAAAGGTATGGATCCAAAATGGCACCCCTTTGAGGCACCCATTGGTCTTTGGAAACCACAAAGTGGGAACCTGCTTTCTGAAAACCATCCCTCTTAAGCACAACATGACTCTGTTGCTGTTGACAGCTACAGCATTTACCTTCCAAACAATGTGGTCCCTATTTATCTACTTGCAATTTCTTGTTTCCGAACTGCTAGGTTGGCAGGTCGACTGCGTTGACAACACAATTATTAGCAGAATATCAGTGGGTACCAACATGCTTATGTTACTGATCAACTGGGAGTCGGGACTGTGATGGCTTAGCGGGGAAGACACTGAGCTTGACGACCGGAAGGTCGGCAGGTCAGCAGTTCAAGACCCGAGTCCTGCATGACGGAGAGCGTGCCCGTCGTCTGCCTCAGCTCCTGCCAACCTTGCAGTTTGAAAGCAAGAATTTGCAAGTAGGTAAATAGGTACCTATTTACCACTTTGATGGGAAAGATGACAGTGATCCATGCACTTTGGTGTCTAGCCATGCATGCCACATGTGCTGGCTGTCAATGGAGATGAGCACCAAAACCTAGAGTTGGATACAACTGGCTTTCGAGCAAAGAAGACCTATAGGGTACTGGTCAAGATTTTTGAAGTTTAGGACCTAGATATCTCAAGGGGCAACAACCCCCATATAACTTCCTTGACCTCTCTGAGAGAAAGTTCCCTCTGTGTCCCATAATTAGAAGCCACTTGTTACCTGGAGGTACAGAAGAATTAGGATTATAAAAACCCCACTAGCACACCTGCCGTTGATATTGCCTTGGTTCCATCGCCAGCTTAGATCTTGGACGTTCACCTAACCAAGCCACGGTCAGTCATGCTAGGCTTTCTAAACCTTTAAATGGCCTGTGGTTTTGTTTTGATTTGTGACATGACTTGGAAGAGGGTTCCCCTTTTTTCAAAGTTGTGGAGCATTTTCACAATCGTTTAACACAGCTGGGTAGTTTTAGATTCTCCGAAGGTGGTTCCATCAACTCCATCCCAACCGTAGATCTGCTGGTAGGTTGGGCAGGTTCGGAGGAAACCGCCGTGGCAAACAAGCAAACTCGGCAACCTTTCAAAACTCTGCACACCCAACGCTTTGGCAACATGGCCCTGAGATCCAACGAGGGCATCTGTGGCCACTCGCCTTTGATTTCCTTTCCGTCAGCAGGACCTTTCAAGAGGCACAGTGGGAAGGATGCCGGCAAACGCAAACACTGCCTTCTGTCGCCCGTGTTTTGCCAACAAGCCCCATCCTCAAAATTTTCCACAGAGCAGGAATTTTGAACGGCTTCCCTTTCCCGTAATTATCCCAGCGGCCTCTTGCTGCCAAGCCCGGCCAAAGGCCTCAAGGTGGGTCCAACTCGCTCCGGATCAACACGCATATAGAAGTTGGGGAGAGGTAAAGACGGTTGGCATACGTTGGCGCCCCTGGCAGCCCGGAAGAACACATTTCTTTCCCCCCCTTTGTGCGTGGGCAAAGGCCACTGGTAGAGATGCCAAGAAGGTCTTTAGGCTGGTTGTCCCCCACCTGGTGGCTCTCTGAAAGCCAAGTTGGCAGACTGGTGAGTTTTACTGTCGGAAACAGGTTCCTGCCAACTTGGCGTCAAACCCACAATCACCAATGATTAGCTGAACTCAGAGATAAACATTGCACACACATCTAGAACAGTTGAGGGCCTTCAGCTCATCCTCATCAACTCAACTCCCTGCAGATCAAGCACACTACCATGCCCATCATCCACACTCAAGCAACCATTTGCAGTCAGAAGATGCTGGGAGCTGGAGTCAAACACATCTGGAGGGTACCAGGCTGTGGACAAAGGAGGTCCTAAAGCAGTGATGGCCAACCTTGGCATTCCAGGTGTTCTTGGACTTCAATTCCCAGAAGCCCAAGTCAGCACTCCTGTGGATCAGGGCTTCTGGGAATTGAAGTCCAAGAACATCTGGAGTGCCAAGGTTGGCCATCACTGGAATGCCAGCTAGCAAAATAAATAGTCAGAAGGGATGGCCTCACATAGCATGGAGGTCACCTGTGGAACGTCTAGCGGAGATCCAATTCCATTGCATCAAGGGGAGGTTCTGGTACATTATTATGGGTAGGGTTCCAACTGGAGTGCTCAAGGTGTTTCATCAAATGGAGAGACAGCATCTGGAAGATGTTTATTTAATGGCTTCTGAGGGATGGTGGAGGCGACTGAGGGCTCGGCTGAAGAGAAACAGAGATTTCTTTGGCAAGGTTATCATGAATATATGTATTATCTCTCTCCAGAAGAGAACGGTCATTCCTTCTGGGCCTCTGCATGGGGAGCCAAGTCTCCTGTCTGCAGCCAGATGTTAAAGATGGTGCTTTAAGCACTGCCAGGGTTGTAAAAGGTCACCCTTGCTTGAAAGCTAGTCATATCCATCTAGAAGGTTCAGTGCTCATCTCTGTTTATAGCCGAAGAGCCAGCACTGGATGTGTCTGCAGACGTTTCCATGGACGTGTGGCAGGCATGCCTAGACACCGGAGCGCATGGAACACTGTTACCTTTCCTGCCGAAACAGTACCTATTGATCTACTTGCAATTTCTTGCTTTCAAACCGCTAGGTTGGCAGGAGCCGGGACAGAGACGGGAGCGCGCTCCGTCGTGCAGCATAGGAGGCTCGAACTGGGTTGTACCTAAGTGCAATTTGCTATTGTTATCACTCACAAATGATGCAGGGTGGGTGTGGATGCGTGGTGTGCATTTTTGTCCCTGTTTTGAAGACCAGGATGGCCTAGGTCAAGAGTTCTCAACCTTTTAAAGCCAGGGGCCTAGACACGCTCCCTCACACAGCTTCAGGGGCCGGACGGTCATTTTGCCCTGCCTGCCGCACATGGCACTTCTGGGTGTGGAGGAGGAGGTGGTGGGATCACATATGACCCACAGGTTGCAGGTTGAGAATCACTGGTTTTCCCTGCATGGCTCCACTCAGATCTTGAAAGAAGGAAGAGGAACTATTGTGATGCTAAACGTCCACGTGGACGAAGCCAATTGTCCGCCATTGAGCTCCTGTTTCCTCTTCTGTTCCAAGAGTGCCGTACAAAATGTCCTACCAGAAGAAACACCAGGAGAAAAGAGAAAGATGTGTAGGTCACCATCCTGGAAAACCTTTTGCCATACAGCAGGTAGGATCATGCCGGGAAATGCAATCTGCTACCCGCGGATGTTGAGTTCTTGTTTTTTTTTTTTTGTTGTTGTTCTGGCCACTTTCCCATCACGATGCCAGAGTCAACGGAAGCTGTGCCTGTTCCAGCTTGGCGGCTGCCAACCCATGGCTCCATGCCTCCACCTCCATCATGTCAAAAGAGAGACAAAGAAGGAAGTGCACAAATGTGACCTTGAGAACAGCTGCTAGGATGAGAATGGGGGCCATGTTGCTGGCACCGCCTCCTCTGTCCCCCTTGCCAGGTCTCTGTCCCTTGTTGCCAAAAGAACAAGGGCACCAGACATTCATTGAAAGAGAGGGAAGGAAGCACAGAAGCTTGGCAGAAGCTCCACCTGGCTCGCCTGCCGATTGGCGTCTTGGTCCTGGCTGATAAAATTGTAGCGTGGCTTCCTTTGTCTCAGAAGATGTCTACAGAGTCCGCAAGATGTCGTTGCAATGGGAAAGTCTGCTTCAACCTTTAACACTAGAGTTTCCATCTTACATTCCTGAAGACACTTCTAATTTGTAGAGCAATTTGATGATGGGGCTCACAACTCTATTATCTTTGGAGGCAATCACCAAACATCTCCCACAGTTCTGATCCACCCATCCACCCACCCATCACAGAGAAGTACCTATTTCAAATTTTATCCATCCATCCATCCATCAATCAATCAATCAATCCATCTATCAATCCAGCCATCCCTCTCAAGAGAACTTATTTCAAATTTTATCCATCCATCCATCCATCCATCTCGGAGAATTCTCTATTTCAAATTTTATCCATCCACCCACCCACCCACCATCCATCCATCCATCTCAAGAACTTCCTATTTCAAATTTTAACCATCCATCCATCCATCCACCTACCCACCCACCAATTCCTATTTCCCATCCACCCACCCACCCACCCATCCATCTCAGAGAACTTCCTATTTCAAATTTTATCCATCCATCCATCCATCCATCTCCTTCCCCTCTTCCTGTGTATTTGTGGCTTTGACATGCCCAGAACATCCCTGGAAGAAGGCACCGGCCAGTCAACCACCTCTGAATATTATCCTAGAATGCCATAGGAAGGGTTTCCATAAGTCACTCACAATCAACCGGAAAGCACATAGCTATGACACTAAGAGGGTAATTTGGAAGATTACAGACAACAAGATCACTGTCCATGCATGGAAGAGTTTTCATTGTTGCTTTGGCTTCCTGAGGGTGATTGGAAACCCATTCCTGTTCCAACTTTCGCAGAGAACTAGATTTCCTGTGTGCAGAACGACCGCCACTACGGCACTGGGTTTCTAAGCAAGCTTCCTACCATCTTTGGAGACGTGAGCTTGTGAGAGTCAACACTAACAGCCACCCTACGGGGGGAATATGCTCCCAATTTCCTGAGGGCCAAGCTGCCAAGAAAGTGTTCCTCACATCTACACAACAGATGACGAACAGAGCATCCTGTGGAGATGCAATCGTGAAAGACACCTCCACTGTCTTCCTCACGCGGAAAGAAAGGACAATGTGTTAGATTGGCCTATCAGAAGGAAAACTGATAGATTTTTCCCTCCCAGGGAACCAGGAAGGGGGAGGGTTTCTGCGGAGCTCATAACGCTGGTGAGACTGTGAGAATGAAATCATGCTTTGTAGCCTACGGAGAACTATTTTTTAACTCCTTTAAAAATATCTTGATTTTTCTCTCCTTCCCATACCAAGAATCAAAGGACAAGAGTGAGTTGCTTTAACCTGGTCATGGTGGAATTTACTTGGCTAAACGTTTCTAGACTTGACCCTCTACAACCCAGACGGGCGATGCATTTGAACGGTTTATTCTAGGGATGGGGAAAGCTATTTATTTTGCTCTCTCCCATAGTTCAGGTTTGTTTAAAAAAAAAATAGCTTTCTGCTCCAGAGGTGAGAAAATGAGCCAACGTTGCCCCAAAATCTTCAATAATGACATTCTGTGTGTATTGGTCCAGCTGATTTCCCAGTGTGAATATGTGGTGTCCCATCGTCCCCAAACTCAGATGCTATTGAGATGGGCAATTTCCCCTGCTCTGCATATGTAAAGGTCACCCTTGCTCAGAAGTATCTGACTCTAGGGGTCAGTGCTCATCTTTGTTTACAGCCAAAGAGCCAGTGCTGTCTCCATCTGCAGGCATTTCCGTAGACATGTGAAAGTCATGGCTGGACACTGGACTGCACAAAACACTGTTACCTTTCCAGCTATTTCTCTGCTTGCAATTTCTTACTTTCGAGCTGCTAGGTTGGCAGGAGCGGGGGCAGACAACGGGAGCTCACTCCGTTGTGTAGGACTCGGGTCTTGAACTGCTGACCAGCCAATCTTCCGGTCATCAAGTTCAGCATCATAACCGCCCAGCCACCGCAGTATCTTACTCCGCATGCCATCCACTAAAACGGTCCTTCTGCCGACGTCGCCCTGATTATTCTTCCAGCCATTTCTAAGACCCTGGCAAAGGGACCAGTTGTGATGCCAGATGCATCCTGGAGAAGCCAGGATTAAACCCCCTCCCTCCATCCTGGCTTCTCCTGATAAGGCCTGCTCAGAAGAAAAATCAACATTTTAAGCAGAGGGGAAAGAATATTGTTTAAAATAACAATAAGATGGACAGAGAGAGAAGAGACACAAGCATCTAAAAGGCCCCCAGCCCCGGACGGCGGTCGCCATAGCAACCTAGGAGTTGCCACCATCTCTAATCTCTGGACTTTACTCCGAGTAGCTGCGGTTTTGATCCCTTCTCGAGTCAACGAGAGGCGTGGCAGATTTAGCAGAAGTTGCAAACGGATGGAGGAATTAGAGCTCACCGCAGATGCCACGCAAGGCTAAAATGTCTGGGGATCTGCACAGCTTTCAAAACAGGAAGATGAAGAAAAGATTTACGCCGGAGAGGGGGAAAACCAGCTCATACTAGGAAATCAGTCACTTAATGGCAGGCATCCGGGGTGGGTAGGCAGAGAATCCGACCTCATCATCACTGGGTGGCATTACCCATTTTTGCACCTCTGGAGATTCTTGGCAAGACAAAGCATACCGTATTTTGGAAATCCTGACAGCGCATGAGGCTAACGGTGCATTTCTGAGGAGCAAAATGAGCATTCAATCAGACGCACATGGTTAATGCAAAAGGGTCCCCAAAATGCGTGCCATGGAAAATTATGCATAAAGATGCTTCAGTCGATGGTGACAATGCAGGCAAAAAATTGAGTGTACAGTCCTTAGGAAAATCTGCACCAAAGAAGATGTACCGTATTTGCCGGCGTATAAGATGACTGGGCATATAAGACGACCCCCCAACATTTCCACTCAAAATATAGAGTTTGTTATATACTCAGCGTATAAGACTACCCCCTCTTCTGCACACCTTCCACACATCAAATAAAACGTAAAAGAACATCAGATTTGATTTCAACATGTTAATTTATATTCAAATGCTTATGACATGCAGAAAAACTGTCACAAGGCTGTATGTTACCAAATATGTACAGTAAATATAAAACAGTGCAAGTGCAAAGTGGTACTTATTTATCTACTGTATATACATGAATATAAGCTGACCCAAATATAACCCGAGGTACGTAATTTTGACCTTGAAACCCAGGAAAATAGATTGACCTGAGTATAAGCCAAGAGTGGGAAATGTAGCAACTGCTAGTGAGTTTCAGTAATTAGAATACAGTAATATTAATTATTTTATTGATTTTTTTAGAACTGTACTTGCACCACCCACCAGTGGTGGCGCTGCAGGTAAAGTGAGTGGGCAGGTCAATTGCACTGAGGCAGGAAGTGTTGCTCTAGCCTAGCCTCTTGCTTTCCCTACAAGGAAGAAGCATGACTTTTTCCTCCATCTTGGGCAGAGCAGAAGGTACCAGTAAGTGAAACCCTTTCTTTTTCCCCACCAGTTTGAAAGGGAGACACAATTGTAATGTAGAGCTACTTTCTTCATCTGGATGGTATGTAGAATGAGGTGGGTGAGCATCGGGAGGCCACTATGGGCAGCTATGTCTATCCCAACTGAAGTGCACCTGGCGTATAAGACAACCCCACCACTTGGAGGCATGTTTTTCAGGGGGGGGAAGTAGTCTTATACGCCAGCAAATACTGTACTTCTAGGTAAGATGGGAGAAGCAAAGTCTTAGAACAAGGTGTGACTAAAGGCGGAATGGAAATTACAAGTAGAGAGATATGAAAAATATAGAATTCCTTTCGCATGACCTAAGTCAGCCAAGATGCATCGACTAATCATATCTATTGTGGAGGACTCATTGGGGAATTTTTATTATGCTGATCACATCTTCGGACCCCCCACCCCACCAGTTTCTCCTCTTCATAGCACATCTCCCTGGGCACCTACTTAAATGAGAAATAGTGGGATAGAATGGCTGAAGGAAGGAAGGAAAGGAAGATAGAATGAATGAACGAATGAACGAATGGAAGAAGGAAGGAAGGAAAGATGGATGGATGGATGGAAGGAAGGAAATGAAGAGAGATGGAAGGAAGGAACAAAGGAAGGAAGGAAGGAAATGAAGATGGATGGAAGGAATGAAGGAAATGAAGAGAGATGGAAGGAAGGAACAAAGGAAGGAAGGAAATAAGGATGGATGGATCAATGGATTGATGGATTGATGGATGGAAGGAAATGAAGATGGATGAAATGAAGGAAGGATGGATGGATTGAAGGAAGGAAGGAAGGAAATGAAGATGGGCCAATGATGGAAGGAAATGAAGAGAAATGGAATAAAGGAAGGAATGAAGGAAGGGAATGAAGATGGATGGATGGAAGAAAAGAAGAAAGAAACAAGGAAGGAAGGAAGGAGCTCTATAATGAAACCATGCTGCACACCTGTTTCTTGCCTCCCGCTAGCAAGGTCTGTCAGAATCATTTACAGATTGTATAAATATAACTCAACAGACCCACCGTCGTTGTACTAGGTCAGTGGAGAACATTGTTCATTGCTAATGTGGAAGCTGACACGGTAGAGAGCACGCTGTACGTACTGTCGGTACCCAGGGGACCAAAGGAAACAGACGGGAGAAGAGCAAGATGAAGAACAGAGGAAAAGATCCAAGGAGGAAGCAGAAGTTGTGCTTTGGGAGAGGGAAGGAATCGGGGGCCGAAACTTGGACTAAACCAGGAAGAATCTCCATCCATAACTATGCAAGGAAACACACAGGTTTTGTACAGACAGTTTGCTGCCTGCATTCTGGAATAACTGGGCTCTCCAACCAGTTTCCAAGGGCTGCCCCATGTAGAGCGGGTCGCAGTAGCCCAGCCAGTATTGTTCTTTTAAGTCCTGGGTTGCCCTATGTCTGTTTCTATGGAGTAAGGTAAAGGATAATGGTCTCCCTTGCTTGAAAGCTAGTTGTATCCAATCTAGGGTTCGGTGCTCATCTCTGTTTATTGCCAAAGAGCTAGTGTTGCAGATATTTCCATGGTCACGTGGCAGCCATGACTAGACGCCAGAGTGCATGGAATGCTGTTAACTTTCCCACCCAAGTGATCCCTATGTATCTACTTGCAATTTCTCTCTTTCGAGCTACAAAGTTGGTGAGAGCTGGGACAGACAATGGGCGCTCACTCCGTCGTTCAGCACCCAGGTCTCAAACTGTTGACCTGCCAACTTCCAATTGTCAAGTTTGTTGAGATATAGAGTAAACACTTGTGTTGAATGGTTGTGTCAGCGGACGTCTGAGGGTACAATGAATAACACAGCAACCAGACAGATATATTTCCATCTTCATTTCCTTCCTTCCTTCCTTCCATCCATCCATCCATCCATCCTTCCTTCCACCTATCCACCCATCCACCCATCCACCCATCAATCTATCAATCCGTCCATCCATCCATCTTCATTTCCTTCATTGCACAAACTGTTTAACCATAGCAAAACCAAAGTCCAAATCCCTTCCAAGTCATACACGGCAATCGGAGAGATTCCCAACATTGTTTCAGGGTTAAAGCAGAATAATCTTTTCTTCTTACCAGTCTTCATCAATCATGGAAAAATTAGTCCAATACAGGTCGCAAAACAGTAAGCGCACCAAAACCAACCTCTACCAGACATCAAACAGTGAAGAGCAAACAGAAAGCGAGATGAGAGAGTGAGTCATGAGAAAAAGAACTGTGGCTTCAGTCGTTCTTATAACCACATTACTGACAGAATGAAGCAACAAGACAATACGGCAATTATCCTCCTCTACCACCAGCTGAAAGATGCAACATCGACTCAACACGCTTAAAGCACTGCAATACATTTTATAACAAACATGCTATGTTGGTTTATATATTATCCTTTCCAACAAGTTAGGCAATGACCAAATTCCTAACAAAGTTCAGTGCCGTAACTACTAAGCAATCGCAGTAACAACTTCTATGTTGTTCAGTCGCACAGTCGATTCCGACCCCAATGGACCATTGCACGCCAGGCACTCCTATTCTCCACCGTCCTCCTCAACTCGCGCAGCTCTGTGCCCATTGTCTCCACAATACCATCTAGCCATCTCATCTTGGGTCGTCCCCTTCTTCTTTTGCCCTCAACCCTTCCAAGCGTCAAGGCTTTCTCAAGCGAATCCTCTCTTCTCATTTGATGTCCAAAGTACTTTAGCTTCATCTTTACTATTTGACCTTCTAAGGAGCAGTCAGGGTTGATTTCTTCCAAGATTGACCTATTTGTTCTCCTCGCTGTCCAGGGGACTCTCAAAACTCTCCTCCAGCACCACATCTCAAAGGCATCTATTCTTCTGCGCTCAGCTTTCCTAATGGTCCAGCTCTCACAACCATACATTGCCACAGGGAATACCATTGCTTTGACTATGCGGACTTTTATTTGCAAGGTGATGTCTCTACTTTCCCCAGGTTTCTCATTGCTTGCCTCCCAAGAATCAGTCGCCTTTTTATTTCATGGCTCCAATCACCATCTGCAGTGAACTTGGAGCCTAGGAAAGTAAAATCTGTCACTGCTTCTACTTCTTCCCCATCTATTTTCCCGGGACTGAGAGGCCCTGTGGCCATGATCTTGGTTTTTCTTGATGTTGACTCTCAGACCAGCTTTCGCACTCTCTTCCTTCAACCTAAGTAAGAGCTTCTTCTATGGAGTGCCAACCCCTTATAATGTGGCGATGCCGCTGCCATCTTGCCGGCAAAGGGCACGAATCAATGTTTTGGCAACCGGGACGCGTTGGCATCTTTCACGCTTGGCCCGCTTTAAGCTCTGAGCTTGAAAAATCTGCTCTCCGGGGAGGTGTGGTGGGAGAGAGATAAAGCGAGCAAAGCAGGTGCCAAATTCGTTCCTTGGAAAGAGAGACCGCTGATCTCCTTTTATTTCTTTTTTAAAAGGGTTAAAAATAGACCTCCCCTCCTTCCCTCCCCTTTCCTCTCCCTCCTTCAAAGAGATAATTGGCCCCCGATTCTTCTCCCTACATATAGACACACCTCTGCATATCGCTGGAGTGCCAGGCGCTTTTCCAAACAGGTGGGGGGGGGAGGGAAGGATTATGCAAATCAAGGAGGGGAATCAGCTTTTCGGAGGGAAAGTGGGCTAATCCAATATTACCAAGCAAGGCTGGAACCGGGTAGAAAAGGGACAGAGGGTAAGGGTGGGTGGGTGGAAAGCAGCCGTCGATGCGCAGGGGGTGCATATCGTTGTTATGAAATTCAAGAGGGTTGGGAAGGATGATGGAAAAAATTGGAGGATGGACTAAAACAGGGGTTCTCAACATGCAGAAGCATAGAATCACTGAGTTGGGAGAAGGGACAATGAGGACGCCGAGTCCTGCCCCCTGTGATCAATGCAGGTGGCCCAGTCAAAGCAGATCTGATAGACAGGGTGGTCTAATTCTCTCTTGGACGCTTCCAGTGTTGAAGCGCCAACCACCTCCCAAGGCATTTAGTTCCACTGTCATACTGCTCTAACAGTTAAGAAGTTTTTCCTACTATCCAGCCTATATCCGGTTTCCTTTAGTTTGACTTCGTCGTTGTGCATCCGGCTGTCTGGAATGATGGAGAACAGATCCTGCCCTTCTTCTTTATGGTTATATTTCAGGTATTTGAAGAGTGCCATCATCATCATCATCATCATCTCCCCTATCTGTCTCATTTCCTCAAGGCTAAACATGCCCAGTTCCTTCAGGACTTCCCTCCTGGAGTAGTGATGGCAAACCTTGGCACTCTGGGTGTTCTTGGACTTCATATCCCAGAAGCCCAAAGTCAGCACTCCTGCTGATCAGGGCTTCTGGGAATTGAAGTCCAAGAACAGCTGGAGTGCCAAGGTTCACCATCACTGGTCTACCCTATTACCATACTGTGATGGCGAACCTTGGCACTCTCGCTGTTCTTGGACTTCAATTCCCAGAAACCCAAGTCCCTGTGAATCCACACGAATGGTAATCCACATGTACATGCAGTAAAGCCATCCATTTGGATTCACAAGGACTCAGACTTCTGGAAATTGAAGTCTGAGAACACCTAGAGTGCCAAGGTTGGCCATGATTGTTCAAGGCCTTGGTTTCCAGTCAACTGGTTGTCCTTGTTTCCCTTCTCCATCCCTGGTCTAGTTTGTTTGCCTCTTTCATAAAGTGTGGTGCTCAGAATTTGACATAGGACTCTAGACATGGTCTAAGATCTCTCACTGCTTCTGGAAAAAGCAGCTCAACGAAGATGCCCTTTGAGTCATTCCGAAGAGATGTTTAATCAATTAACCAGCCTTGCCTATTGGCCAACCATCGTAGCTTTAACATTTACCGTCGTTTGCTCAAATCTCAGCATTAGAAGGTTGGCTAGTCTTCTTTTTGCAAGCTTTTAATGGCTACCTCTTCGCCGCGTTGCACACACTCCGGCAAGATTTGACTTCTAATCTTTTTGTAATGTGTCTGATTCCTCCGGCATGGATGGTTGCTTTTACATTCCAGTTTAGCGCCGACGACGCACAAGGACAGAGCAGGGGCAGGGAGTTAAGGAGGGCGAGAAGAACGCAAACTGTACAGACATTTTGATACATGATAAATATTAATCTCAAGGGACTGCAATGGCTTAGTGGTTAAGACTCTGAACTTGACAACTGGAAGGTCGGCAGTTTGAAACCCGAGTGCTGCACGGTGGAGTGAGTGCCCATCTCTGTTCCAGCTCCTGTCAACCTAGCTGTTCGAAAACAAGACATTGCAAGACATTGCCAGAGTCGCTTGTCGCGTGGGTGGCAATAGAAATGTGACTAATGACTGACTGACTGACTGACTGACTGACTGGATGGATGGATGGATGGATGGATGGATGGATAGATGGATAGATAGATACTTACTACTTTGGTGGGAAAGGTTCTGATGTCCTAAGTCAAAAGAATGCTTTATGGCATTCAAAAGCCACTCTTTCCTGGAGGGTTCGAAGAATCTGTCCTTGATTTTATAGGGCAGCGTTAAGTAAGCAAGGCAGAAGGAAACAATACCCCAGTGACCAGTTTGGGGCGAATTCGAGATTTCTGGAGGAAACAACGTTATTAAAATGATAACAGATATCGGAGCGAAGACGCCAAGGAAGGGTAATTGGAATGATCAATGGCTCTCGCGGGACGGTGTGGGAGGGGAAGTTGCTTGTTCTACAAAGAGCGGAGTGGATAATTAGGTTTGCGTTCGTCCAAGGAAGCCCAGAGTTCAAGATGGGAAGGCAAGGCAGATCCCAGGAAAATCCAGGATTGTGGTGTCCAAGCTGAACTCCTGAACATATTCCTAAGAGCCCAGAAGAACATAATAGACCTCTAGATCAAGGTCTCTCTCTAGGGTTTGGTGTTATCTGACTCTAGGGTTTGGTGTTCATCTCTGTTTATAGCAAACGACCCAGCACTGTCTGTGCCTGCAGACCTTTCTGTGGACATGGAGCAGGCATGCCTAGACACGGAAGTTCATGGAATGCTGTTTATTTTCCCACCAAAGTGGTCCGTATTTATCTACTTGCAATTTCTTGCTTTCGAACCACTAGGTTGGCAGGTGCTGGGACAGAGACAGGAGCAGTACCCAGGAATCGAACTCCAACCTTCCAGTCAATAAGTTCAGTGTCTTAACCACTTGAGCCACTGCTCAATAGATGAAATACATGGAGAATATTTTGCAAAGAGGGGGGAGGGGTGTTCCAAGAAATCGTAATGCACAGTACCGATGTTCTTGGACTTCCTTTCCCAGAATGTCTGATCAGCAGGAGTGCCAACTTGGGCTTCTGGGAATTGAAGTCCAAGAACACCTGGAGCGCCAAGGTTCACCAACACTGGTCACGAAAGTTGACAGCAACACAAGAACAGCAGATAGAGAGGGTTGGTGGAGGAGAAATGTCATTAAGTCCTTCTGGTGAGGTTCTAGCACAGTGAGGGCCAACCTTGGCACTCCAGATGGTCTTGGACTTCAATTCCCAGAATCCCTGATCAGCAGCTGTGTTGACTTGGGCTTCTGGGAATTGAAGTCCAAGAACATCTGGAGTGCCAAGGTTGGCATCACTGTCATAGGTCCTCCAAAATCCACTCCTCGGGTCATTTTGGTAGCTCCAAGTGGCTGATCGGGGCTTCTGGGAATTGAAGTCCAAGAACATCTGGAGTGCCAAGGTTCTCCATCATGGACCTATCATCTTCTAGCTCATAGGTCTTCAACCTTGGCACTCCAGGTGTTCTTGGACTTCAATCCCCAGAAGCCCTGATCAGCAGCTGTGTTGACTTGGGCTTCTGGGAATTGAAGTCCAAGAACACCTGGAATGGCAAGGTTCTCCATCATGGACCTATGATCTTCTAGCTCCTTGGTCTGCAAATAGTGGCTCTCCAGGTGTTTTGGACTTCAATTCCCAGAAGCCTCGATCAACAGTAGTGCTGACTTGGGCTTCTGGGAATTGAAGTCCAAAACACCTGGAGAGCCACTATTTGCAGACCACTGTTCTAGCTCATGGGTCTTCAACCTTGGCACTCCAGGTGTTCTTGGACATCAATTCCCAGAAGTCCTGATCAGCAGCTGTGTTGACTTGGGCTTCTGGGAACTGAAGTCCAAGAACACCTGGAATGGCAAGGTGCTCCATCATGGACCTATGATCTTCTAGCTCATCGGTCTTCAACCTTGGCACTCCAGGTGTTCTTGGACTTCAACTCCCAAAAGCACTGATCAGCAGCTGTGTTGACTTGGGCTTCTGGGAATTGAAGTCCAAGAACATCTGGAGTGCCAATGTTGGCCATCACTGTTGTAGCCTATCATATATTCTCCAGTTTCCCACTGAAAGGGTAGTATCTAGGTCTGGATTCAAGGCAGAGCGATTAATAAAACCCATAAATAAATAAGGGACATAAACCATGAGCAGGCGGCATGGAATAGTTGCAGCAAGAGAAGGAGAGATGATCCCTTCCTTCCATGTCACCATCAACCATCAACCTTTCCACCCCCTTTCTTTGATTTATTCCAAGGCTTACTTCAAAGGCCCTGCTTTTGATCCGCAGGGCTTTCTGTGGTTCTTAACCTTTCCTCACTTCCCCTTGAAACCTTTGGGCGCAAGGCAAGAAGAGGCATTTAAAAATAAAGCTCACATTTAAACTCGTTTCTACGAGGTCAGGAGCCTGTCACCCCGTTCACCACAAGAGCAGCTGCTTCGGACAAAAGTTGGGAACCTGCCTGGGGAAAATTCCCTCCCTCTGTGCATGCTAAAAGTGAAATAATATTCTGGCCCTGTGGAGATGTAAAGCAGAAGAAGAGGGGGAATCCATTGATCAGAGGATCCTGGCTACAGCACAAGAAGGAAAAGCAACAATAAAAATGCAACAGAAATGGACTCCTTGCTAAATTATTACCCGGTCTCTAGCCTGACACTCTTTAAACCAACCCTATCTCTTCAGTAAGCTGTGATGGAGAACCTTGGCACTCCAGATGTTCTTGAACTTCCATTCCCAGAAGCCCTGATCAGCAGGAGTGCTGACTTGGGCTTCTGGGAATTGAAGTCCAAGAACCCCTGGCCATCACTGCTTTAAAGGTCTTTCTTACCCCAGCCCTGCAAATTCCCTAAAGGATAACAAAACCTTTCCCAAATTGATACCGTCCACCTAAAGTAAAGTTCAAGCTCTATCTTGCTCAGATCGCCAGTCGTTTCTGACTCTAGGGGGCAGTGCTCATCTCCATTTACAGCCAAAGAGCCAATGCTGTTACTTTTCCTGCCAAAGAGGTCCCGATTTATCTACTTGCAGTTTCTTGCTTTTGAACTGTTAAGTTGGCAGGAGCTGGGATAGACAACAGGACTCGTTCCATCACCCAGCACTCGGGTCTTGAACTGCTGGCCTGCCCTTCGGCAAAGGTAAAGGTTGCCCTTGCTCGAAAAACCAGTCGCATCCAACTCTAAGGTTCAGTGCTCATCTCTGCTTATAACCAAAGTGTCAGTGCTGTCTAACTCTGCAGACGTTTCTGTGGTCATGTGGCAGGCATGACTAGACACCGGAACGCAACCTCCCGACCACCTTTCTCTTTCCTCTTTATTTCTTGCAATCCACACGATGGATGGACTCCGGTGGGTCTTGGCCAGGAGTCCCCAACCTTTTCAAGCTGAGGGCCAGGTCATGCTCTCTCAGTCAGCTTTGAGGGCCGGATGGTCATTTTGCCCTGTCTGCACAATGGGGGCGGCCATTGTATCCCAACCACTTCAAAGGGGCAGTCATATTGTTTCTCAAATGCCCTTGAAGGAGTGGGAGGGCACATGAAAATGGTGCGGAGGGCCAGATATGGCCCACAGGCCTTGGGCTGGGAAGCCCTGGTCTTGACGCTAGGGGTGGGCGGACATGTCGGATGCGCTAAGAGACCGGTGGAATTAGTTTGAGATACCCGTGGCTTTCATGTCCTCTTGCGTCCAAACAGGCAACCTTTACGAGGGAGGATGACTAGGGAGGGAAGAAGCGGGCCATGACTGTTGATACTACAACGGCCCACCCCTGGCCTGCAAACAGCCTTCAGCCCACCTTTCGCCTCCTGGTTGCCAGAGAAGCATCTCACAACCGACACGGCTTCGCCTCCCATCAGGACCGATTTCCTCCCCCGGCAGGGTCAGGCCAGGCCGCGGGAGAATCGCCCGGGCATTCAGTCCAGCAATCTTAAATGTCACCCGTGTATTAAAAGTGCTTGACAAGGGATTTATCTCTGCCACCAACATCATATTATTCTCTCTCCCTCCACAATCCCCTCAGGCGCCCGCTTGGAACAAAACAGCAGGGACCCAGGACTGGACGCGCTTCTGCCCGGCTCCCTTTCCTGACTGCGAATGGCAATGATTAGGCCTCCTTCGTCCCTCTTTCCTTCCTAAGATCAACTGGTTTACTATTTATTTATTTATTTGTTTGTTTATACTTGTTCATCGCCCTCCTCCCCAAAACAACTCAGGGCGATTCACAACATATCACATCTGGTTAGGTGGATGGAGGTGACGCAGGCCCTCCTCTTCCAAACAACGCTGGACACATTAACTCTGAGTGGCACGGGTCCGTTGCTCCTGAGTAGACCCTTGGGACTGGAAGTATGTGGACCACACCTGAACTGACACCCTGTAGTGAAGCAATCCAGGATTTTAGCTCGCCGGAGACTGAGAGAAGGTCTTTTTCATTGGGAGCAACTATTTTTAAATAAAATCCCAATAATGGTTGCAATGAAGCATCATTTTTTGGGTCTGGAGGAGGAGGAAGAAGGAGGAGGAGGAGGAGAAAAAGGAGAAGGAAAAGGAGATGGAAGATGGAGATGGAAGATGGAGACGGGAGATGGAAAAGGATGATGGAGACAGAAGGTGGATACAGAAGATGAAGACAAGATGGAGACAGAAGATGGAGACAGAAGCAGAAGAGGAAGAACCACCCATAAAGCTGTGCATAGGAGCATCTATGCTACCAGATGAAGCAAGAAAAAAATGGCAATGCTTACCCGATACCAGACGATTTCCCTCATTCTGCCATCGGTCTTGAAGTTGCATTTCAAGGTCACGGCATCCCCGACCACCACAGGTGGGAGTGGCTCGATGTTGACTGTTAGGTAACCTGCAGGAGAAAAGAGCGGAGGAGGAGAGAGGGGTGAGTCAGAAGGCAAGCTTTGCCCTTTTCAAGCAAGGCCAGATCCCCAACCTTCCCACCTAGAGAAGAGTCATAAGAGAGGGGACAACCTCTACCACCCCCCACTCACACACAACTTGCCCCTGTCATCTGCAAGAAACCCCTCTCATATCCATGACCCATCCAGCAAAGCACAGAAAGCCTGGCTAATTGTTAAGAGAGTCTCATTTTGCCGCTTCTCTTTTGAGAAAGACTCGAGCAACCCATCCAGTGCTTCAGATTCTCCAACAAAGCCGCAGTGGCGCTAAGACTGAAGCCGTCCACAAAGCTGCATGGATTGCGGCATATAAAAATGACCGGTCCATTTCTAGACAGAGTGTTTGGGCTAAAGTTCTCCGAGCGTACTTTGTGCAGACGACACACTGCATTTCCCATGTTCCAGTCATCACTCGATCCATTACACCATCATTCTTTGGTAGCGAAATTAAAGACCCACCCGCTGTTGTTATCAATCTCAGCAAAAGTTTCCAAAGTGCTTGTGAGATTCATTAGAGAAGCAAAAAGAAAGACAGATCACTTTCTGAGAAATGGCTCCCTCTTGACACCTCCAACTAGTTCTCATTTCTCTTCTTGTATCATCGTTCTGGAGTTGGGATCCTCCAATTAACTTGATGCTTCGTTGCATCGAACAAACCTCATCCCTTCCCCTCTTCTCTCATCAAGACCATTTCCTGCCTTGCCTATTAAAGCTGCATTTAGCAAACGAAAGAATAACATTTTAGAATGAGATGCGACGTCGCAAAGAAATTGCTCCTGAAGATCTGTCTGCGGCCGAGATATATGTTCGATGCACAAGAAAACTTTTCTGCAAGTTGGCAAAATAGGATATCCTGACAATGCTCTTTTGGACTTTTCTCCAGCAACGTGAGACCAAAGGAACCGGTTCAAGGAGAAGGACTGGGTTTCTGGAAAAGCACATTAATGCGCTTAAATCACCTTGATCAGCGCACAGCAAAAATCTGGTGGCTTTACATTCCGAGGCAATATTCTGTAATTTCTATTCCACAAGCCCAGGTAAGGTAAAAGTAAAGGTCACCCTTGCTCAAAAAGCCAGTTGTATCTGACTCTAGGGTTTGGTGCTCTTCTCTGTTTATAGCCAAAGAGCCAGTTATCTACATCTGTAGACATTTCTATGGTCATGTGACAGACATGACTAGATACTGGAGTGCATGGAACACTATTTACCTTCCTACCGAAGTGGTCCCTATTGATGTATTTGCAATTTCTTGCTTTCGAACTGCTAGGTTGGCAGGAGCTGGGACAGAGATGGGAATTCACTCTGTTGTGCAGTACTTGAGTCTCGAAATGCCGACCTACCAGTCATCAAGTTCAGCATCTTAACCACTAAGCCAAGGTAACCCTCCACAAAGCCTTCATAAACCATAATCATACTGTGTTACAAAATGCTCACTATTCTCAAATGTGTTCCATATTTCATGGAGACTTTCATGAGCAGCAAGGGCTGCTTTTGTAAGAAAGGAGTAGAAGAAGCAACAGCTAGAGGGGGGAATGGTGGGATTTTTAAAAAAATTAAGCCATGTGCCCATGCGCTATGCAGAACACAGAGGGCCCATGTTGCTAGGGCGACTTTTGACAGCTAGAGGGAAATGCATTATGGATTACAGGCTATGTAATAATCTTTTCTCTGGTTCCCCCTTGGCCTGCTCAGCAAGTGTCTAGCAAGGCAAACTGAAAGGAGGGCCCAACTTTTGTTTCTCTGGGTGTCTACTACATTTTCACCATCCTGGAACATGGGAGGGAAATGCACCAGTGAAATATGGAGACTCCCATGGCCTGGGGTAGTGAGGTTGTGCCCACGTTTAGTCCAAGTGTCAAAAGATCTCTCCAAGGTGCTAAAATCTTCTAGAGCAGTGATGGCCAACCTTGGCACTCCCGGTGTTCTTGAACTTCAATTCCCAGAAGCCCAAGTCAACACTCTTGTTGATCAGGGACAATGGGAATTGAAGTCCAAGAAGGTCCAACAGTCCAAGATGTTCTTGGACTTCAATTCCCAGAAGCCCAAGTAAACACTCCTGTTGAACAGGGCCTATGGGAATTGTAGTCTAAGAACGAGATGTTCTTGGACGTCCATTCCCAGAAGCCCTGATTAGCAAGAGTGCTGACTTGGGCTTTTGGGAATTGAAGTCCAAGAACACCTGGAGTGCCAAGGTTGGCCGTCACTAGATGATGATTTCCTACAGGCTATTTCACAGTCTGAACGAAGGTGGAAATTTGACCCTTATCAGTTCGTCCTCAAGCAACTCAGAATGAAACCCAACCATTTTGTTTGTTGTGATACTAAATACGAGACAGGGCGCAGGTGATCCAGAAAAGTTAACCTAAACACAGCTAATGTAGTCTCACTCGAAGCAAAGTCCCCCCCCCCCCATGCCATCGAAGCCATCCTGACCCTTAAACTCTCCTGGGTAACCCAGTCATCCGTTTGAAAGGTAAATTGTCCCTCTTTGCCTCCATAAATCCAAGATTGAACCTCAACAGGGGCCGATTTCAAAGAGACCTTTCTTCACGTCCAGTTTCATCTCCACGGCGGAGGAGATGACACCGGAGCAAGTAAAAGAGAAATGTAAATAATTTCTTAATGGAACTGTCATGGGGAGAAACGAGGAAAGCAGGGAAGGGGAGGAAGAAGAAAGCAAAACACAGAGAGAAGGGGTGATAGGAAGAGGAGAGAGGGCACAGGGAAAGAAGGAAATGGAAGAATTTGCTTTCTTTAAAGAGGGAAGCCATAGCAAATCATATACTGAGCAAGGAAATTGGATTAATGAAGGACATTTGGTCCTTCCATTTCAAAACCATTCTACGTCTGCAGCCCAAAAGCTGAGATGAAGAAGTCCACCATCTTTTCTTTGTGCCATATCTTTGACCAATTCTGCCTAAGTTCAGTCCCCACCAAAGTAGACTGACTAAAATTCAGTGATGGCCAACCTTGGCACTCCAGATGTTCTTCGACTCCAATTCCCAGAAGCCCAAGTCAGCACTCCTACTGATCAAGGCTTCTGGAAACTGAAGTCCAAGAACATCTGGAGTGCCAAGGTTTACCACCACTGAATTTTAGTCAGTCTACTTCGGTGGGGACTGAACTTGGGAACAATTGGTCAAGGATTTCTCTATGTGCAATTCCTTGCTTTCGAACTTCGAGGTCAGCAGGAGCTGGGACAGAGACGGGAACTCACTCTGTCGGGCAGGATCCGGGTCTCAAAGTGCTGACCTTCCAATTGTCAAGTTCAGCATCTTAAACCACTGAGCCAGTGCAGTCCCTCACAGGGAAAGTCAAATATGCTCAATAGCGGCCACGAGGGAGCCATCGATGGCCCTCCTCCGCCTTCCTGCTTGTAAACGTGAACGAATCTTGGACTCCTTTCCCTTTGTTAGAAACCTTCCCTGGGTGGAATTTTACAGCCAACGTCGGACTGTGAAACCCTCCAGGAAAATGAATTCTGGCCGGCTCGAATCTCGATTTCACACCCCTGTGCAGCGGTGCTCGGAGGGAAAGCGTTTAAGCCGGGGACTGATTGCAAGAGAGACGCACAACCTGCCTGGCCTCACTCCCTCGATTTCTCCTCTCCAGCCTTCCTCACCTGAGACCAAGCCAAAAATGCCCAAGGGGCGTCTGGAGCAAATTACTTCTTGTACTGGATTGGCAACACAACAGTCATCTGGAAGACAAACTCACCCAGGAAGGGGAGGCAAAAATAATAATCTTGCAGACAAAAGGATTGTTTGCCGGTTTTCATCTCTTCCATCTCCGGGAGCAAATATTATTGTTTTCATGCTATTCTTTCTCTCAACCCAGTTGCGTTCCTCTTCCAACAGACCTTTGAAACACACTTGTCTTCTTCCAAAAGGTAGATGAGAGTCAGCTCTAACTGGGATGTGGTGGCTCAGTGGTTAAGAAGCTCGCCTTGTGAGCTGGAAGGCCGGCAAGTCAGCAGTTCAAGACCAGCTGTTCTTGGACTTCAATGGCTAGAAGCCCAAATCAGCACATCTGTAGATCAGGGCTTCTGGGAATTGAGGACCATGAACACCTGGAGAGCCCAGTTTGAGCAACCCTGCCCTAAGACAAGGATGAGGAACCTTTGCCACTCCAGATGTTCTTGGACTTCAATCCCCAGAATCCCTGTTCATCAGGAGTGTTGACTTGGGCTTCTGGGAACTGGAGTCCAAGAATGCCTGGAGGAACCATGGTTGGCCATCCCTGATCTAGTCCATAGGTCCTCAAACTTGGCTCTCCAGGTGTTCTTGGACTTCAATTCCCAGAAGCCCTGATCAGCAGCTGTGTTGACTTGGGCTTCTGGAAATTGAACTCCAAGAGCATCTGGAGTGCCAAGGTTCTCCATCATGGACCTATGGTCTTCTAGCTTATAGGTCTTCAACCTTAGCACTCCAAGAGCATCTGGAGTGCCAAGGTTCTCCATCATGGACCTATGATCTTCTAGCTTATAGGTCTTCAACCTTAGCACTCCAGGTGTTCTTGGACTTCAATTCCCAGAAGCCCTGATCAGCAGCTGTGTTGACTTGGGCTTCTGGGAATTGAAGTCCAAGAACATCTGGAAAGCCAAGTTTGAGGTCCTATGCCAGTGATAGTGAACCTTGACACTCCAGATGTTCTTGGACTTCAATTCCCAGAAGCCCAAGTCAACACAGCTGCTGATCAGGGCTTCTGGTTATTGAAGTCCAAGAATACCTCGAGTGCCAAGGTTTGCCATCATGAACCTATGGTCTTCTAGCTCATAGGTATTCAACCTTGGCACTCCAGGTGTTCTTGGACTTCAATTCCCAGAAGCCCAAGTCAACACAGCTGCTGATCAGGGCTTCTGGGAATTGAAGTCCAAGAACACCTGAAGTGCCAAGGTTTGCCATCATTAACCTATGGTCTTCTAGCTCATAGGTATTCAACCTTGGCACTCCAGGTGTTCTTGGACTTCAATTCCCAGAAGCCCTGATCAGCAGCTGTGTTGACTTGGGCTTCCGGGAATTGAAGTCCAAGAACACCTGGAGAGCCAAGGTTCTCCATCATGGCCATAGGTCCTCAAACATGGCTCTCCGGTTGTTCTTGGACTTCAATTCCCAGAAGCCCCAGTCTCAAGGTGAAGGGATGGCGTTGGATAGACAACGAAGGGGGTTGGAGAGCTGCACATAAGAATTTAGATTGTACTGTTTCTATAAGAGCCAGGTTGTTAGGTGGTAGTGGGGCCCGGATTCAACTCCATAGAGTAGCTCTTGATATATATTTAGTACCCCCATTTTAACTTCTGTTTCCTCTGCTGTTCTATGCTGGTCTTGGGCCATAATAAAGATTTGAAAGATGCCCAAGTCAGCACACCTGCTGATCATGGATTGGATTGATGGCCTTGCCATTTTCTGCACCGCCTCAAGCATGCTACGAGCAAAAAAAAAAAGAACCACAAATCTGTAATTATAATAAGAAAATTTCCGTCTTGTGTCTTGGAGAAGGGAGAGCTACAGAAGGAAAGAACAAATCTGCTCAGGTAGAGATTGTGGCACACCTTGACAACCACACATCTCCCCCCTCCAATCTGTTGCTGATAAAAAACTGATTTGCAAACTTTGACAATCACGCCCATCCCTTTCCAATCTATTGTGGATAAAACTGATGGAATTAAAAGCCCAGGATTGTATCCACTGCGGCAGCTCGGATCCAAAGCAAAACAGCTTATCTGACCAAGGAGAGGGCAAAACTGTGCCAGTAGATCTGATGCTATTTTTATTAGTGACATTATTATTAAAAGAAATGCCTCCCTGTTCCAACCAGGTAAAGACTCCATAGATTTTTGCTATTGTTGTCACAGATAAATAGCAGGATTGGATAAAAGGATGCCGCGGAAGAGAAATCGCCGGTCCTGTTTGCGCCCAATGCACACTAACACGGAATTGTGTGCCTTGTGAACAGCGGATGGCGGGGCATGGATATAAATTGGTTTCTAAATTAGACAAGCCATGATTAGGCACCTCAAGGTGTCTGAGCAGACCTCTGGAGCTGCACCATAATCATTGCTTTCTCCTGCGAGGAGGCCTTCCCCCGAAAATACTCAACTTTGCAAGATGCTTGGGAGGAAAAAAAATGCTCTCCCAGCATCGCTGGTTCAGAAATTGCTTCAAAAGCAGTCTTTTTTTGAGAAAAAAAAATACTTTGCCTCCATGTCGGTGTTTACGTTGCCCTCGGGGACGTCTCCATGGGTAGCCGCGGTGATGGGAAACTCAAAGTCACCGCAGGATCCCTGATTGCTTGGGACCAGCAGTGCAAAATGCTGCTAAAGTAGGAACAGCGTGCAGAGAAAACAAGAGTAGTATGGAGAAGAAAGGGTGGCAGGGAGATACTTGCTCACTTAAGGCTGTGGCCCCCCAACGTTTGGTTGGATCCTTAGCGTGAAGGCCAACTTTGGCACTCCAGGTGTTCTTGGACTTCAATTCCCACAAGCCCAAGTCAGCACTCTTGCTAATCAGGGCTTCTGGGAATTGAAGTCCAAGAACATCTTGGACTGTTGGACATTCTTGGACTTCGATTCCCATAGGCCCTGATCAACAGGAGTGTTGACTTGGGCTTCTGGGAATTGAAGTCCAAGAACACCTGGAGTGCCAAGGTTGGCCATCACTGCTCTAGGAGTGCTGATGTGGGCTTCCGGGAGTTTAAGTCCAAGAAGACCTGGAGTGCCAAGGTTGGTCATCATTGCCCTAGGATATCAGGAGGCCTGGGTTCAAGACCCTAGAGCAGTGATGGCCAACCTTGGCACTCCAGGTTATCTTGGACTTCAATTCCCAGAAGCTCCGATCAGCAGGAGTGCTGCCGTGGGCTTCCAGGAACTGAAGTCCAAAAACACCTGTTGTGTCAAGGTTGGCCATTACGGACCTAGAGGTAAAGGTCACCGTTGCTCAAAAGCCAGTCATATCCAACTCTAGGGTTCAGTGCTTATCTCTGTTTACAGCCAAAGAGCCCACGCTGTCTGCATCTACAGACATGTCTGTGGACAATTGGCAGGCATGATTAGACACGGGACGCTGTTACGTTTCCCACCCAAGCGGTACCTTTTTATCAACTTGCAATTTCTTGCTTTCTAACTGCTAGGTTGGCAGAAGCTAAGACAGAGACAAATGCTCACTCCATCACGGACCACTCGGGTCTAGAACTGCTGACCTGCTGACCCAAGTTCTTTCTAACACTGATGGGAAGGACTCCACTTGTCCATTAAAAAAGAGAACCAAGTTGAAGACCTCCATGATCAGATTCCCCACCTGTGGTCTTGCCTCCCTACATTCTCCATTCCACCACCAGACCTTCCAGAAAAGGTCTCCACTCCACTGGAAGAGTCTTGGGTCACCCTGTCCACCCATCTGTCTGTCCATCCATCCATCCTTTCCTTCCCCACACAACGTAAATCAGGGGTTCCCAACCTAAAGCCTGTGGGCTGGATCTGGCCCGTGGCACCATTTCATGTGACCCCCTCCAAGGAAATTCAAGAAACAAAATGGCCACCCCATTTGAAGCTGTTGGGATAAAATGGCCATCCATTTGAAGCTGTTGGGACAAAATGGCCACCCTCATCATGTAGGCAGGGCAAAATGGCCGTCTGGCCCTCAAAGCTGACTGAGGGAGCGTGACCCAATGGCCCCTGCCTTGAAAAGGTTGATGTGTAAATATTTCCCTCCCCTGCATGATGCAAATATTGTCCTAATCTCTCCAGCTGCCGAGCGTCGCCTTCCTTGGCTATACGAGCCAAAGAGACTTGGTGTCACACGCTGAAAAATGACTCCTCAAGTTGCCTTTCTGGAAAACAGGCACCGCCGGCATGTCCTAAGCATACAAATCACACTCTGTTCCTGAGCCCCGGCAATTTGGCCTGGCAGGAGTGTGTCTGGACTGCAAAAGAACCCTTCCTCCTTCATCCACGCCAAGGTCAACCCCATGGACTTCTCCATTACGGGCACGTCAAGAAGCTCGGTGCCAAAGACGGGCGGGAAAGGAGTCCTGTCGACTACCTGTAAGGAGGTGACTCAAGTGGTTAAGATGCTAAACTCGATGACTGGAAGGTCGGAGTTCAATTCCCACGTGGCGCAGGACAGAGTGAGCTCCTGTTTCTGTCCCAGCTCCTGCCAACCTAGCAGCTTGAAAGCAAGAAATTGCAAGTAGATCAATAGGGACCACTTTGGTGGGAAGGAAAACAGTGTTCTGTGTTTAGTCATGCCTGCCTCATGTCCATTGAAACGTCTGCAGACACAGAAAACGCTGGCTTTTTGGCTATAAACAGAGATGAGCACTGAACTCTAGAGTTGGATACGACTGGCTTCCAAGCAAGGGTGACCTTTACCTAAATTTCTTGCTTTCGAACTGCTAGGTTGGCAGAAGCTGGGACAGAAACAAGAGCTCACTCCGTTGTACAGCACTCAAGTCTCGAACTGCTGACCAGCCGACCTTCCAGTTGTCAAGTCCAGCATCTTAACCACTAAGCCACCAAAGTCCTTTGTCTAGACCAGTGATGGTCAACCTTGGCACTCCAGATGTTCTTGGACTTCAAATCCCAGATGCCCAAGGCAGCACTCCTTCTGATCAGGGCTTCTGGGAATTGAAGTCCAAGAACATCTAGACCAGTGATGGTCAACCTTGGCACTCCAAGTGTTCTTGGACTTCAGTTCCCAATAGCCGAAGCCAGCACTCCTGCTGATTGGGGCTTCTGGGAATTGAAGTCCAAGAACATATAGACCAGTGATGGTCAACCTTGGCACTCCAGGTGTTCTTGGACTTCAATTCCAGGAAGCCCAGGTTAGCATTCCTGCTGATCAGGGCTTCTGGAAGTTGAAGTCCAAGAACATCTGGAGCACCAAGGTTGGCCATGACCCTGGAAAGTGGTCATGTTATCTGGAAAGTGTTGAGAGATGCACTCCGTGAACAAAACAACTTCCCAAAGCTGTATCCTGACCTTAGACTGAGAAGGTCGCCAACCTGGACCGCCCTCATGCCCACGTAATGTAGTCTTTATATAGACACTACATTCATCCTCTGTATCTGAAACGCGACCCGCTGATTACATTTACCCACCAGGAATTACAAGGCGTCTGATTAGATCATGGCCTCGGCAGAATACAGATCTTTCTCCCGATAGCAAAAGACAAGGTAACTTCGGCAATATTCATCCTCCAAACGCAGCCGCGTGCAGAAGGACAAAGAGCATTTCTGTCCTTTTTTGCAAACGGGATGGAGGGACATCTTCCGAGTTCTATTCTGCAGAGGTTGGAGGATGTTTATTTTATTTATTTTATTAATTAAATGTTCCATTCTCTCCCTCAGGAGGCCAGCGTTCCCGTATTTCTTCCATCTGAAACTATCATAGACTATAACATTGGTCATATGCAAGCTGGGTTCCAGATGTTGATCATACCTCTCTCATTCTCTTCTTCCACCATTTCCAGACTGTCCATCCATTTCCAGGGAACTGTCCATCCAAGTAAGGTTGTAAGAGACATTGACGGAAAACCCAACTGTCGGAGAGGGGCTCCTTTCATTCACTCTTAACACTCCCCTCAAAGCAGATGTGGACAAAATTGAAATACATCTCAGCACCTCCAGCTCAAAGGAACTGGCTAATCTAATATCACCTATTAGATCTCATTTAATAGATCTAATCTAATATTCCATCCACTTTTTCTTCCATTGACCCCAGAGGGCCGGTGGCCAGCAGACTTGTTAATGCAGCCCCCTATGACATGCCAAGCAATTGCGTCAAACCTAATCCACCAACCCATTCTGGCAGGGCTTAGTCTTCACCAGGAGTGGATCTTTTGTACAACTCATGGCTCCTAATTGCCCTGAAGGCCAAGCCGATGGCAAAAAAACCACTCTGCGCCTGCCAACCTAGCAGTTCGAAATGACAAGAAATTGCAGGTAGATCAATAGGGACCACTTCAGTGGGAAGATAAACAGCGTTCCATCATACCTGCCACATGACCATGGAAACATCTGCAGAAGCAGTCATGACTAGATGCCAGAGTGCACAGAATGCTTGTTTACCTTCCCACCCAAGTGGTACCTATTGATCTACCTGCAATTGCTTACCATTTCGGCTAGGTGGGCAAGAGCCAGGACAGAGACGGGATCTCACTCTGTCATGGAACACTTGGGTCTTGAACTGCAGACTTTCCAGTCATCAAGTTCGGCATCTTAACCACTGGGCCACTGGATTCCCCAGATCAGACCTACCTAACTGCAAAGTTCTAGCACTCTATAACAATACAAGGTCTGACTCTGAGTAGATCATCATCATCATCATCATCATCATCATCATCATCATCATCATCATCATCATCATCATCATCATCATCATCATCATCATCATCATCATCATCATCGAGCTGCAGGGCTGGAAGAAACGAAAGAATTCCTTTGGGTACCCCAGATCTTCTGCAAAGACCAGCGGATGGTCCAGTCCCAAAACCCACATCCCTTCTGGCATCTCACAAGTCTCAGAGACATCATTGATGTTTGTTCTCTCACCTTCCTCTTCCGAGCCCAGGTGCCTCCACTCTACCTCTTCTCTTCCCCCGTTGACAGCGATAATATTAACACATCATCATTTTAATCAGTACATGATTAACAAAACTTCATGCATTATTCAGTTTTGTTCCATTTAAAGGTTTCTTCTCTCTCCGTTCCTCAACGTTGGCAGTGGCAGGCCATGCGGATTGCCATTCATCAACCTCACCCAACTGTCCTTGATCAACCTCCTTAATCAACTCAACAGCAGTGTGGGAGCTGGCCAGACGTCACACTGTGGCCAAAGGGCTACTGAAGACAGACGCTCAAGAACCTCTGGCGAAAGGGGGATCCCCCCACCCTCTCTTGAGGAGACGCCACGAAATCTTCCCTACCTTGTGTTAGACAGCAAAGTACTTTTGTTGGGAGTTAATAAGACTTTTCAATTTCACAACCAGGAATTTTAATGCAAACGGTTTTTTTCTAAACTGTGAAAGCTTTTGCTTCATTGCATTGACTGTTAAGCATTAGAAACCATGGATGGGTTATTCATGACTTTAAAAAAAAAAGACAACCATCCAGTCTTTCTATAAGGTGAACATGCCATAGATCAGTGTTTCCCAAATGCTGGTTTGTGGACTTCAATTTCCAGAAGCCTAAGTCATTTCCCCAAAGCACTGATCAGCCAAAGTACTGACTTAGGTTTCTGGGAATTGAAGTCCACCTGTGGGCTTTGTACCCCCTGTTGGGAACCACTGCCCTAGACCAGTGGTCAGCAAACTTGGCTCTCCAGCTGTTCTTGGACTTCAGTTCCCAGAAGCCTTGATCAGCAGGCGTGCTGACTTGGGCTTCTGGGAATTGCAGTCCAAGAACACCTGGAGAGCCAAAGTTTGCAGACTCCTGCCCTAGACCAATGATGGTCAACTTTGGCACGCCAGGTAATCTTGGCCTTCAATTCCCAGAAGCCCAAGTCTGCCCTCCTGCTGATCAGGGCTTCTGGGAATTGAAGTTCAGAACACCTGGAGTGCCAAGGTTGGCCATCACTGAGATAGATTATACTTGCTCATATGATGCCCAGGGGCCGGCCCTTTCATGCGGAGTGAGACCATTGGCCTCAGGCTGCAGATCTGGAGAGCGGGCAATGTTTGGCTATTATAATTTTAACATGACAGAAAGAACCAAAAATCTCAGCCAAAAGTGCCAATCTCAAGAGAACAGAGGAGGGGCTTGTGACAGTTAAAGTGGCATCAAACCCTTGACAAGTAGGAGGGGTTCAGATGTACACCAATGCACTCATAGCGAACAAGTGGGGTAGCATTAGAAGGCACATTTCCCCGTCCCTCTTGAATGCAACGAAGCTCAAAAGCAGCACATGAACTCATCAAGCTGGAAATCAGGACGCAAGAGAGGCATAACACCTACACGGCATCGTGTTGCATAACTGAGTGCAAAATCTGGTCCCGTTAAATAAAACATGTGTCAACAAACATCCCTTTTTGAACATCACCTTCATGAAAGATTCAGGCGAGCAATTGTCCCGTCTCCTCCAAGTGCAGGCCAGAAACGCATCTCCCTTCCGGGTCACTGCCAGTTGTGTGCAAAGACTCGATGTTTAATCTTACAAGCAATTTACAATTAAGCACGGGATGCCATTCGCGAGGAAGAAGAGTGGAAAAGGAAATGAAAGAGAGAGGGAAGATGTTGGAAGAGTCGCCTCTCCCCCCCCCCCGGGGAGAATTGGCTTCCGTTGGCATTCAGGGAAACATTGTGGGGAAAATATTTGGCGGATTTCTCAGCTGCAGGGAACACAAGTGAAGCTCATAGACCTTAAAAACACCCTGGTTCTCAAGATAAGCTGCGTTCCTCTCGCTGTTACCTTTCCCACCAAAGTGGCACCTATTTATCTATTTGTAATTTCTTGCTTTCGAACTGCTAGGCTGGCAGGAACTGGGAGAGACGGCAGACGCTTGGGTCTCAAACGGCCGACCTTCCAGTCATCAAGTTCAGTGTCTTAACGACTAAGCCACCGTGGTCTCTTTTAATGAACAAGAGGAACTGCTGAGCTGGTGGGAGCTGGGGCAGAGACAGGCACTCACTCCGTCATGCAGCACTCGGGTCTTGAATGGCCGACCATCCAGCCGTCGAGTTGAGCGCCTTAACCACTAAGCCACCGCCGTCCCTTTTAGCGAAGAAGAGGAAGACACAAATTGTCAAGCATCCCAGAAAAATCCATAAAGAAATGTACTCCTGGCCCCGCCATTATTTTCCGAGACAGAAGAATATTCATCACAGCCGTGGTCTCGCCATGCTGCTATCAAGGTAAATTGTGAGAGATGCATATTTTAGCATCCGTTAAATGATTTAGGGGAAGAATAGAGAAGTTGTCTTCACACTTATAAAATCAACAGTTTTACACGGGCAGAGGACCGGGGGGGGGGAGAGGGCCGCTTGCAGATGAGAGAGAACGCAATGCGCGCTTTTCGCTTTCTAAGTCTTTGCCTGTGGGGAAATATATGCAAATCACATTCATAAATATTGAGCAACTCAGCCGGATATTTGGCAAAGACGCATGGGTCCGCCGTCATTGAAATAGCTTCTCTAGTCATTAAAAGCGTTCTCGGCCCGCGTGGCTATCCAGTGAGGCAGGCGGCTGCTGCGTCAGGTTTATGGAGAAGGAATACAGGACATCCTAACCCAAAGGGATGTAAGAAATGCAGAATCGGATCCCAGATCTTTTTAATCTCTCCATTGAAGGCCAAGGTCGCCCTTGCTTGAAAGCCAGTCGTTACTAACTCTAGGGTTCAGTGCTCATCTCCGTTTGTTGCCATAGAAGCAGTGCTATCTGAGTCTACAGACCTTTCTGTGCCCATGTGGCAGACACATGGGACACTGTTAGCTTTCCCATCAAAGTGGGCCCTATTTTATCTACTTGTAATGTCTTGCTTTCGAGCTGCTAGGTTGGCAGGGGCTGGGACAGAGACGGAAGCTCACTCTGTCATGCAGAACTTGGGTCTTGAACTGCTGACTTTCCGGTTGTCAAATTCAGTGTCTTAACCACTAAGCCACTGCAGTCCCTACAGTGGGTAAAAACTCTCTAGTAAATAAAAGAGTGGAGTTGATCAGCAGAAAAACTCAAATTTATCTTTGCTGTTTATGGGAATTATCTACACCAGAAGCGAAATTGATTTTCTTGCAGTAGAAGAGGACATGAGTTCAAACCATGGTCATGCTATTTTAGGGACGATATGAGAGATATAGCTGAAGTTCTATAGCCATGGTTCCCAGCCTTCAGACCACCAATGTTCTTGGTCTAAACATTCCCAGAATTGGGTGTGCTGGGCAAGATTTCTGGGAGGTGTAGCCCAAGAACATCTGGGGAACCAAGGTTGGGAACCACGGATCTAAATACTGTGGCCGGAACAGGTTAAGGTTGAAGCGAGAGGGACTTGTCACCTATATAATCCACTGGGAGTACCATATGTTCCCCATCTTATGTATTGGGCAGTGATGGTGAACCTTGGCACTCCAGATGTTCTTGAACTTCAATTCCCAGAAGCCTTGATCAGAAGGAGTGCTGACTTGGGCTTCTGGGAATTGAAGTCCAAGAACACCTGGAATGCCAAGGTTCACCAGCAGTGGTATATGGTATTTTCTGATTTTAAGTACTCTCCATGGAACAATGAGTCTGCTAACTTAGAGCTGTCCATGGTACTGAAGAAACCATTCGCTTTCCATGGCTTCTTCTCAAATTGCAGACACCTTCTAGGTCAGCGTTTTTCAACCTTGGGCGACCATATGTTCCTGGACTTCAGTTCCCAGAAGCCTCGATCAACAGGTGTGCTGACTTGGGCTTCTGGGAACTGAAGTTCAAGAACATCTGGAGAACCAAGTTTGAGAAGGTCCCTTAGCAGCCTATACTGCTAAGACCTTTCTTTGCCTCTTTCCCACCACTTCTGGTTCTGAAAACTTTGCTCTAATCCTCTTTAGAGTTCGGCAGTTCTGCTGAGCTAAGCTCCCTCGGCAATATCATGCATGTAATGCTCAACACTTTTCAACAGGGTGGCAAGCCGAGGTGGAAGTCTTCATTATCACCACATGGAGGGACCCCGCCGGAGAGCCACACATTGTATCAGTACTGCGCAAATAGCATATTAAGCAGGCCAACCAAACAATTAAGAGCTGATAATTAAAATTCATCTTCCTTCACACTGCCACATATTAAACTACAAACATTTAATTATATGCCTTTTACCTCACTGATCTGCAGGAATGAAGAAACACTTATCAATCGCACCTTTAATTATATTTTATGTGCATTTGGCTGGGGAGGGGGTCATAGCCAAGAGGGTAAGCAAAAAAGGCCAGTGGAACACTATCAAGATCCAAATGGATACCCATAGTCTTCAAAGGAAGTGCATGTAAAAGGGTAGCCCAGAAGTTCTTAACCTTTTTAAGCTGGGGGCAGGGTCATGCTCCCTCAGACAGCTTTGGGGCCAGACGGCCATTTTGCCCTTCCTCCACAACATGGCCCTTCCTGGTGTGGTGGAGGTGGTGGTGGGCCACATGAAGTGGTGTGGTAGGCCATATCTGGGCCATGGGCCACAGGTTGAGAATCCCTGGGATATGCAACAAAACTACACCACAGCGAGAAGATGAGGGAGAGACAGTTTAGAAAAAAAAATCTTTAGGTAGCCTAAAGGCCATTCAAAACAGCAAGAGGTTGAAGATTTTGTGCTGTCATCATATTAACCACGTTTGATTGGAGAAAGTCTATGACAGGGGTTCCCAGCCTAAGGCCCATGGGCCAGATCTGGCCCACAGCATCATTTCACGTGGGCCTCCACTCCTCCAAGGGCATTCAAGAAACAAAATGGCCACCCCTTTGAAGCTGTTGGGACTAAATGGCTGCCCCTATTATGGAGGCAGGGCAAACTGGCCATCCAGCCCTCAAAGCTGACTGAGAGAGCGTGATCCGGCCCCAGGTCTGACAAAGTCTGGAACTCCTGGTTTAACCTGAGCACAATAGAATTATCCTCCTGAATCGTGAAACACAGATGCTTTCAGTTTGCACTGGCAAAAAATTACGGGAGTCGCCGTGGTCGGGGAGGGCAAAGGACTGGCTTGCAAACAAAAAGACTGGAGGCAGATCTGTGAGACGGAGAGACTCCAACTCCGTGCGCCATTGAGCCAGAACTGTTGGCCTTCTGAAGATCAGTTGGGAGAGATGAAGACATTAGCAGGGCTCTCGTCCACGTCGCAGTTATGGATGGCTCTATCTGCGGCAGATCTGTTTTTCATTAGCGGCTGGCGGCCGGGTGTAATAGGCCAGATAAAAAGCAGGTGCTTACATCCTCTTTATTGGCCACTCGTTGGTGTCATAATCGGGACGTGATTTATGGGAGCGCCGGGCGGCGGCGACCCGACAGGCCAGCGAAAGAGAGGGTGTGGGGAGGACGGCGGATGACGGATCGGCTCCGAGCATGTTCCCATGGGGAAGTGGAAAGAAGAGTTAGGTGTTAGGCAGAGAATTAACCCAAGGGAGATTCGGCAGGTGAAAGACCAGTCCTAGACAGCTCAGAAGGGCACATTCAATTGTAATGTGCACTCTCGGCTCCTGGAACTCAAAGCCATGAGGCTATCCAACATCTACCAGCATTAATCAGGACTTAGAGAAAGAGAGAAATTACCATAGTGAGGTTTAACTCAAGAAAGAGTAACTGTGTGGGGCAAGATGACCTTGGAGGGATCTTTCGAACCATATGAGAAACGCTGGTTCCAGGCCAAAACGGAGGGTGTCCCCAATTCGTCGCAAGTCCACAATTTGGGCAAAGGGCCTCAATGCAAAATGAGTGCCTTCAAACACATGCGCCATGCAATGGTTGGCTGCGGTGACTCAGTGGTTAAGAAGCTTGCCTTGTTAGCTGGAAGGCTGGCAGGTCGGCAGGGCATCCATCCAGTCCAGATATTTTTTATTAGTTCATGGATCAAGGAAACATTGGATTTTTCCAACATCAGGTAGTTTAGACACATGCCGAAAGCCATGCTTTAAAAATGTCTCTGTTCTGTTTCTCCAAACCTAGTGTCACGAGAGATTTCCCCTTATGGCAGCAGGAGGGCTTAGATCAGGGATCCCTAACCTTTGGTTTTTAGACTTCAATTCCCAGAAGCCTAAGTCTTCAAGTTCGGCATCTTAACTACTGTCGCTTGGACTTTTATGGATGAGAAGCATTGGATGGGTTATATGCATCTTTGGGACTCGTCAGATGACATTTTCTCTCCCCCCCCCAGCACTGATCAGGCAGTGGACTGACTTAGGATTCATGGAATTGAAGTCCAGAAACCAAAGGCTGGGGACACCTGGGTTAGATAGTGCATGAAAGGATGAGCCACAACGAATAAGGGAGAGCCACACCGATATCTCCTTTACTGTTGAGGCAGGCTGTCAATTGTTGGTCAACGTTTGCAAGACAAAGAGACCTCATTGTGGTCTCTGCCATTCATGGACACCATTTCTAACATATTTTCCCTTCCTGAACCTAAGTTCAGGCATCAAAAAGGAAAAAAAATGTCATCTGACAAGTCCCAAAGATGCATATAACCCATCCAATGCTTCTCATCCATAAAAGTCCAAGCGACAGTGGTTAAGACACTGAACCTGAAGACTTAGGCTTCTGGGAAGTCTAGAAACCAAAGGTTGGGGACACCTGATCTAAGCCGTCCTGCTGCAGGTCGGCAGTTCAAGACCCGAATCCTGCACGACGACGGAACGACAATAACAGCAACAGTTACTCTTTTAAAAACCTCTGAGTAATTGTGTGAAAACTGCTCTCATAAAGGTGGGGATGGATTCTGAGACGATTTTAATGCACGGAGCGTTTGTGGCCTGGACTGGAATGTAGCCCATGGAGGTTAATACCGCAAAGTCAGCACCTTAAACTGCCATGCTTCACAAAGGTTAACTCTCCAAATGGGTGGAAGCGTTTGCTTTCTAAAAGAGATGTAACGGGAGCCGACAGATAGCCAAGATTTGCGTAGGCGGACAGGAAGGCCGGATAATTGCGAGCCAGGCGGTGGTAATGAATCCGCTGTTCAAACAAGGCCTGAAACTTTTTCCAAGGGAGGTGGTGGACGCAAATGGCTAGGGAGCAAGAGAAATCAATATACAGAAAGCAAATAGCCAGGCTCGACGAGCCGACCCTGGTATATATTTAGCCACAGGTAAGGTCGCGAGCAGATTCTCTGCCCAATCCTCATGCAAATTATGACGAGCCCAACGCCAGCCAGCGCGATAAGCCGCCTTGATCTATTGTATTTTATTAGCCCGGCGCTGGCCCTTCTCTGCCCACGCTGGGAAGCCATCTACATAAATTATGGATTTAATATTTATCTCTCGTCACTACGGCAGATGTGAGGAATGTTCGGCCGCATTTACTCCACTGCAGTAAAAAAAAGTTTTATGGATAAATCTTCCCTTCTAAGAATCAGAGAATCGCGGAGTTGGAAGACTGGGCCATCGAGGTCATCCAGCCCAGCCCCGTGCTCAAGGCGGGAGTCCAAATCAAAGCAGATAGGCATGGTTGTCCAAGCATATAGGATAGGCATGGTTGTCCAGTCATCTCTTGAATATCTTCATTACCCAAAGTCATGAGTTCTGTCGTTGTACCACTCTAGCTGTTAAGAAGTTTTTCCTGATATCCAGCCAATATCTGGCTTCCCACAGTTTGAGCCCGTTATTACGCATCCTGCATTCAGATGATAGAGACAAATCCTTCCCTTCTTCTTTATGATCATCTTTCAGGTCTCTGAAGTGTGCCATCATCATATCCCCTTCTCAATAAACTTTTCTCAAGGTTAAACAGGTCCAGGTCCTTTGATCTCTCCGTTTACAGCCAGCTTCGAGGGTTAGACAGCCATTTGGCCCGGCCTGCATGATGGGGGTGGCCATTTTGTCCCAACAGCTTCAAAGCGGAAGTCATTTTGTTTCTCAAATGTCCTTGGAAGTGGTGGAGGGCACAGAACACTGTTTATGTCCTCCCCGAAATGGCCCCTATTGATCTACTTGCAATTTCTTGCTTTCGAGCTGCTAGTTTGGCAGGAGCTGGAACAGACGACAGGCGCTCAAACTGTCATGCACTAACCAGGTCCCGAACTGCCAACTTGCTGGCTGTCCAGCTAACAAGGTGAGCGTCTTAACCACTGATCCACCACAACCCCTAGATCAGTGATGGTGAACCTTGGCACTCCAGGTGTTCTTCGCCTTCAATTCCCAGAAGCCCAAGTCAGGGCTTCTGGGAATTGAAGTTCAAGAACATCTGGAGTGCCAAGCTTGGCCATCGCTGCCCTAGAACTCTATAACTCACATCAGCCATAGAAAGCCATGGCTTCTGGTGAACAGCTATGCTCTTGGCCTCCCAGTTCTCTGGGAATTGTAGGCAGACGTGAAACTTTGTCAGCTCAGCTCGAATGGCCGCCCGCCTTCGAAAGCAGGCCAGGCTGTTAATTCGAGGCATGGTGCCTACCCAAAAGCCTTCACGGTTGGTCCTTCCCAGCCCTCCCTTACACTCTCCGTTCCCGGCCCATCTGCGAGCCCATCTGTCTCTCGCAAGCCATGCAAATGAGTCAAAGAAGGGCCCCAAATGACCCGTTAATTAGGAAGGGGGGGAAAATAGGAAATGTGTTACCTTATTTACATATATGCAAATCAGGCCCAACTACCGCCTCCCATAGCTAGCCATGCATGGTAGGCAGCTGGAACCAAACTAGACGCTCCCGTTGGAGTGAGAGGAAAGCCAACCGTGTCCTGGAAAGGCGTCCGCAGAAGGCAGGCCAGATGCTGCTACGAAGACTAGGACAGAAGAGCAACAGTGGACGCCTGCGCATAGACCCACATGAAGGGGGAGGTCAGGATGCATCCACAGATGGATTAGATTTGAGACTCTCTCTCTGAGTCTCTGCAGCAGAGTTTGTTGCTCCAGTATGGAATGCATCCACACACGCAAAAGAAGTTGACTTTGCTGTGAATGAAGCCGTGCGGATAGTGACAGGATGCCTGAAACCTACACCAGTTGAGAAAATAGACCCTCTTGCTGGTATCACTCCACCGAAGATCAGGAGAGAAGTAGCAGCAGATGCCGACACCCTCTGACTTGAAGTCCAAGAACATCTGGGGGAGCCAAGTTTGAGGACCTATGATCTAGAGTGGGGTCACCACTGTTCTGGGTAAGGACATTGTCTGTCTGTCTGGGTTATTCTGCTATGGTCATAGAGTAGACTCGTGATGGTGAACCTTGGCACTCCGGCTGTTCTTGATCTTTAGTTCCCAGAAGCCCAAGGCCCTGTGTACACACAGTAAACCCATTTGTGTGGATTCACAGGGACTTGGTCTTCTGGGTTCTTGGGTTTCAATTCCCAGAAGACCAAGTCAGCACTCCTAATGATCAGGGCTTCCAGGAACTGAAGTTGAAGAACATCTGGAGAGCCAAGTTTGAGGACCCTTGCTCTAGACTGGGGTCATCAAACTTGGCTCTCCAGATGTTCTTGGTCTTCAATTCCCAGAAGCCCAAGTTAGCACTCCTGCTGATCAGTGCTTCTGGGAATTGAAATCCAAGAACATCTGGAGAGCCAAGGTTTGCCATCACCATCCTAGAACATCTGGAGTACCAAGGTTGGCTATCACTGACCTATTCCCTACATGCCTGCTAATGTCAAGCCTCCTCCCACCTTCCCTCACCCTCTGCCCCCCTGCCCCCCCCCCCCCAAGAACAGGCTTCTGCTGACGCCTGCTCTGGGCCAAATGAGTGGGCCAAAGGTCTTCTTCTTCATCAGTTGGAACCACCTCACAAGTTGGACACCTAACAAGAAGGTTGGCCTTCAGGTGGATCTTCATATGGAAGGTTGCAACCCCTAGAAAGGGACGCAGGTTGTATCAACATATATCTTTAGAGATCTGCACTGGCTGGTCTGAGGGTGGAGGTCTGTCAAGAGCTACGTTGCCGGAACCCGTCTCAAATTGCCCATTCCCGGCTCGTGAATTGAACGGCAATTCAATCTCCGTTTCCAAGCTCTATTTCCATTCTTTGGAGGCGGCCACAGAGGAGGAAAATAAGCCCGTCCTCGATTTAATCAAGAGGCTTCAATTGCTCCCCGCTCCTCTCTGATTACCTCCGCCCAGACTGTTCTTCTGGGTGCACGATCCGGCTGCCGTACATATGTAGCTCGTTGTGGGTAATTATATAAACACATCGGCTCAACAAAGCTTCTAACAACAG
Source organism: Furcifer pardalis (assembly GCA_030440675.1). NCBI lineage: Eukaryota > Metazoa > Chordata > Lepidosauria > Squamata > Chamaeleonidae > Furcifer > Furcifer pardalis. The sequence continues at coordinate 44,108,625 of CP126891.1, forward strand.
ACAATACCGAGTGGCGGAGTACAGTGTGTGCGGTCTGACCGCCTTGCCCTGTGTGGAGGCGCTAATTTGGAGGCTCCTTAACCGCCACCCCCTCCAAAGGAATCCAGCACTAGGGAGTCACGTGACTCACCTTCCATGAGTAAATTGGAATCTATTTGCTAGACCAGGGATTCTTAACCTGTGGTCCAGGGGCCAGATGCGGCCCATAGTACCATTTCATGTGGCCCCTCACTGCATCCACCACACCAGGAAGTGCCGTATAGTGGAGGAAGGGCAAAATGGCCGTCCGGCCGCTGAATCTGTTTAAGGGAACGTGACTCGGCCCCTGGCTTTAAAAGGTTGAGAACTTTGCTAGACCCATTGCTAGGTTTTGGGTTTCCACTCAACATTAGGTAAAGGTTGCCTTGCTCACTAGCCAGTCATATCCGACTCTAGGGTTCGGTGCTCATCTCTGTTTACAGACAAAGAGGCAGCGCTGTTTGCATCTGCCAACATTTCCATGGACACCTGGCAGGTGTGCCTAGACTTTTTCTCGAGGTGGTGTATTTTTAGGAAATCCAATTATTGCAGCACTTTTTATGGGATCTATTTTATTTGGAACTATCGATCCTTCAAAAAAAAATCTGGATACGGTTATATTTAACACCCAGCCTTGGCATCGATTCAGCCATTCGGCGGCCAGAAATGGATCCCTCTCCTTTTCTCCTCTCTCTTTCCTTTTTTCAGAGAAGAAAATGGAACAGGACACTTAAAGTTGGGTACGCAAGCCAACCCTCTTGAAAGAAAATCCATTCCATTAAAGGCAGATCAATTAAAGGAAGAAATTGTTGGTCAAAAACCATCATTTCAAGCCGAGTCTTTCTCTCTCTGTCTGCGCCTCAATAATAGGCACACTTTCCTAGCCAAATCTTGAACATCCTTCAGCCTCCCACAATCTAAAAATGGAAACCTTTTTTGCAACACGAAAGATCTGGTGGGGCAGGGGGAAATGTCAGCCGTCCAAGAGTTCGCCAAAGACAAGAGAGACATCGCTTATTGAGCGTCGACCTTTCTTACTCATCCCACTCCAGCTGGGAACTACACGGCCCAAGGTACAGTTGGGTTTTACACGCACACAGGAGAAATCCCATACATTGCTGCAAGGAATAAAGTGTCCATCGCTATATCAATTAGCCACAACGACGTACAAGATTCCTCTTGTGTCCATGGAAAAAACTTGCTACGCGGGGTTCTTGCCCATGAATATGGAAGGGAAAACTCCAAGAATAGTAATTCCCCCATGTTCTATTTATGAGTTCTGGGTAAGGACATTGTCTGTCTGGACAGGTTATTCAGCTATGGTCATAGAGTAGACCCGTGATGGTGAACCTTGGCACTCTAGCTGTTCTTGATCTTCAGTTCCCAGAAGCCCAAGACCCTGTGTATACACAGTAAACCCATTTGTGTGGATTCACAGGGACTTGGTCTTCTGGGTTCTTGGGCTTCAATTCCCAGAAGCCCAAGTCAGCACTCTTGATGATCAGGGCTTCCAGGAACTGAAGTTGAAGAACATCTGGAGAGCCACGGTTGAGGACCTTTGCTCTAGACTGGGGTCAGCAAACTTGGCTCTCCAGATATTCTTGGACTTCAATTCCCAGAAGTCCAAGCCAGCACTCCTGCTGATCAGGGCTTCTGGGAATTGAAATCCAAGAACATCTGGAGAGCCAAGTTTTGCCATCACTGTCCTATAACATCTGGAGTGCCAAGGTTGGCCATCACTGACCTATACCATACATGCCTGCTAATGTCAAGCCTCCTCCCGCCTTCCCTCACCCTCTGCTCCCACTCTTCCAAAACCGATCCCCTTCCCTTTGATTAATAATCTCTTTAATTTCTGCTTAATGCCGGGCTGCTAATAAGATTAAAGCGTATCTCACTCTTACAGCACCGATCCATAATGCTGATTTACTGTTACTTCTTTCACACTACAAAGATAGGCAGATCAGACTCTGCTACCTTAATCCTCACCCAAGTCACTGAAGGGATAACTGCTAATTAATATCTCCCTCCCACTTTCCGCTAGATAAGGATGCCTATCAAAAATTCCACCCTGCACCCTTCCCTCTAGTCTTTGCAAGGAAATACTACCACTTTTTGACCCTTCTGGTATTGATAGTCTGTAGCCAACAGATTCCAGTGAATTTCTTCCTTCTCTTGTAAAGGTCTACATTTGTTTGCTAGTCCCAAGTAGAGTAGACCCACCCAGTCAATATGATTTGGCTAAGCATTGGCTTCCCACTCGTGCAACTGATTCAACTGGTAGACAGAGGGTGGGGGGGACCGGATTTTGGCTAGGAAGTCTAAGCCACCAGTTCATAGTATTTTGCATTTCCATGCATTATGCCTTGTCAATTCCTATGGGCACAGCAGGAACGCAAACAATACCCGCATGACCCCTGGCATGATGTTGTCACAATGAATCTTACAAATGCTAAGCCTCCATTGCTAAAAGCAGACACAGACATGAAACATCATAAGTCTACCATTATGAGTCATCCTTATGAAACCCTAGAGCAGGGATGACGGACTGTTTAGAGATCGAGTGCCCAAACGGAGGGGCAGGGTAAACTCTGTGCTGGGGGGAGGGAGGAAGCGCTCCCATTAGGCTGCTGGGCACAGGGGTGGGACAAACTCTGTGCTGGGAGTAACCCCTCTGGCATGCGTGCCATAGGTTCGCCACCACTGCCCTATAGCTATGACTGTGTTGCATTGGGGCTAAACATCAACAGAAAAGCACAAGAGGTTGGATGGAATCAGAGAAAATGAAAGTTATACGTTAACATCAAGCTGAAACAGGTAGGATAGGGCTTGCTGTTGGAACCCACACCTGCCCAACCCATGAATTGGATGTCTTGACCCACCAACTCATCTCTACCGAGGAAAGAAGTCAGTGAGGCGACTTGCTCTGTAAATGTTAAGGTAACTTTAAAAAGTTACAGTTACTTCATGAAAAGGGTAACACGATTCCAATCACCCCAGAGAGAATGACATTTAGGATCAGGGGGAAAAAGAAGATTTGACACCAGTAGCAAGTGATGTGCAAATATTGTTTTTCTCCCACAAAATGTTGGTTAACCCAACGTGAATGCAACATTAATGGTTATTATTTCTGTCGTTGGAAGGAGTAGAGCTTTATTGCTCTTCCTCGTTTTTAACTGCCTCAACTAGTTTATTCTCTTCCTAGAAAGTGGGAAATATCCTGGATAGGTGGTATAAAATGGGATGGATGGCTAGATGGATGGATGGAAAAGAGGGGTGGCCGGCTGGCTGGCTGGCTGGCTGGTTGGAAAAGAGAAGTGGGTGGGTGGGTGGGTGGGTGGATGGATGGATGAATGGATGGTTGGTTGGTTGTTGGAAAAGAGAAGTGGGTGGATGGATGGGAAAGAGAAAAGGATGGATGGATGGATGGATGGATGGATGGATGGGAAAGAGGGCTGGCTGGCTGGCCGGTCAGCTGGTTGGCCGGCCAGCTGGCTGGTCAGCCGGTCGGTTGGTTGGTTGGAAAACAGAACTGGGTGAATGGATGGGAAAGAGAAATTGATGGATGAAGAGGGTCACCATAAGTCTTAACTGACTTGATGGCATGCAATTATTATTAGTAGAACAGACCTGAGTCAACACTTACATAAGTACCATTAATTCAGTAGGTCTGCTCTAGCTGAAACTGTCATTTTAGCCTCTTTGTGCACACCCACAGAGACAAACGCACCCACAATTACAACAACCATCCAATGCACAAGCAAGGCCGCCCAGCACTTGCTGTCAAACCATTGTTACCGTGGTAACTCTGAGCTCGACAAGAGCAGGATTTGAACCCAAGACCTCATGACCGGATCCCAGGATTTTGAATTCCACTTGCAAGCAAGCCCTGCAGCTTTAAAAGAAATGGTAGTGTGAGTAAGGAGGGGGGTCACAATCGGGGAGGGACAACCTGCCTGATCGATGAGGCTGGGGAAAGCTGACGTGCCGCTTTTAATAAAACATAACGAAGCGTGGAATCATAAAATATTTCCTTTAATTCAATGCTCCCGCGAGGAAGGGTAATAGCAGCTTCATAATGCACTCTGTGGTTGGGCTTGGAGAGATGGCAATGATTATTTGCTCTAGCACCGGGGTGACCAAACTTTTCAGGCCATGGGCTGTACACGTGGTTTAGTGGGCTGGTCACGTGGTCCCTCCCACCGGAAGCAAAACACACCTTGCAATCTCTTTTGCAACAAGATGAGATAGATTTTAAGATGTTATTTTATCTGATTAAAGCAGGGGTGCCCAAACTACAGCCTATGGGCCAGATCCGGCCCCTGACACCCACCCACCTACCTACCTACCTACCTACCTCTCAATTGAGCCATGCTCAGTTACAGATCTATCCGTTCCACTTTGGGGGTGGCTAAAATCCATAAAATCCTTGAGATCTGTTAAGTCATAACAAATTTCACATCCCCACAACGGCCAAGGCACCCAGTGGCACACTTATGGACCAAAAACTTGGCTCTTTAACAAGATAAATAAATAAATAAAAATAAAACAAATCTCAAAGACAAGAACAACATAAGCAATGCAGTATATGAATATAGCAGTGCCCAGTATTCAAAATCCTTGCTACATCTGCTGAATCCTACACAATGAACTGAATAAGACCAAGACCAAGACCAAGATGAAAAAGAAGTCGTCAGAAAATATTCTGGGTTGAAAGGAATTTTGCGGAAGAAACTCCACTGAGGGGACGTCCAAATAAGGCTCCTTTCATGTCCCCAAGAGCTGGGACAGAGACAGGCACTCATTCCATCATGCAGTACCTGTGTCTCAAACTGCCAACTTGCCATCCTTCCAGCTAACAAAGCGAGCTTCTTAACCGCTGGGCCACCGCAGCCCCAACCAACTAAATATAACCATTCAATAGACTCACAGGTCTCCCCACCCCCATCCCTGAGAGAGATAACATTGTTTAAATAAGCCCTTTAAATGTTTAAAGACTTTGGTTATTTTCTCCTCTGCAGGAAACTCTTTCCACTGGCTGGAGAGAAATGGAAGGAAGGAGAAGGGACCGGGGCGGAAAGGATATAAAGCTTCCTGCTACGGCATCATCTTCTGCCACCTTCGCCCCTCTCGGCCATAAATCTGGCAGCCACAGAGTCATAAAAGCACATAAACAGTCTGTGGAAACGGAGAGAAGGAAAATGCCTCTCGTTCAGAGGTTGGAACGGTTCAAGACAGCGCCGTCATCAGCCTACAAAATAGCCTTCGCTTGAGTGGAAGTTATTCGGTTGTTCACCCTGAACCTATTCAGATTTGTTCTGATTTGGGAAGCTAAATATGGCCCGGCCTCATCAGCCCATGGATAGGAGGTCATCGAGAAGACCAAGGACTTCCAAGGAGGTCTTGGGAAGAAGGGTCAGAATGGCTACAGAGAATGGTTCGTGTCCATCTGCGTTGGAAACAATGCTCTTGGCCAGGGGCCTTCAGACTTGGTTCTCCAGAAGTTCTTGGACTTCAGTTCCCAGAAGCCCTATCAGCAGGTGTGCTGGACTTGGACTTCCAGAAATTGAAGCCCAAGAACATCTGGAGAGCCAGTTTTGAGGGATTCCCCGGTCTTGACAGTTCAAAGTAAGCCCAAGTTTAAGTCATCTTAGGTAGACCAGTCGAAGACCAGTCATACCCAACTCTAGGGTTCAGTGCTCATCTCCATTTAAAGCCAAAGAGCCAGCACTGTCTGCATCTGTAGATGTTTCTGTAGACCCCTGGCAGGCATGCCTAGGCATAGAAGTCCACAGAATGCTGTTTACCTTCCCCACCGAAGCAGTCCCTATTTATCTACTTGCACATTCTTGCTTTTGAACTGCTAGGTTGGCAGGAGCTGGGACAGATGACAGGAGCTCACTCTGCTGTGGAGCACTCCGACCTCAAACTGCTGACCTGCCAACCGTCCAGTCGTTAAGTTCAGCGCCTTAACCACTAACTCACCACAGTCGCATCTACTCCCGGAACCAATTCTGCAAATGTCTCCATATCGACTTAGCCAAAACTCCTCTTTGAAGGCTTTAAACCAGGGGTTTCCAACCTTTTCAAGCCGGGGGCCATTGGGTCACACGCTCTCAGTCAGCTTTGAGGGGCGGATGGCCATTTTGCCCTGCCTGCATGATGGGGGTGGCCATTTTGTCCCAAAAGTTTCAAAGGGCCGACCCTTTTGTTTCTCGAATGTCCTTGGAGGGGTGGGGGACCACATGAAATGGCTTCGTGGGCTGGATCCAGCCCACGGGCCATAGGTCAGGAACCCACAGAGATGGAAGGAAGGAAGGAAGGAGAGAATAGAAGAAAAGGAAGGAAGGAGAGAATAAAAGACAAGAGGAGGAAGGAAGGAAGGAAAGAAGGAAAGAAAGAAAGAAAAGATGGAAGGAAGGAAGGAAAGAAAGAAAAGATGGATGAAAGAAAGAAAGAAAGAAAGAAAATACAGAAGGAAGGAAGGAGGGAAAATGAAAGAAGGGAAAATGAAAGAAAGAAAGAAAAGATGGATGAAGGAAGGAAGGAAAGATGGATGAAAGAAAGAAAGAAAGAAAAGATGGATGAAAGAAAGAAAGAAAGAAAATACAGAAGGAAGGAGGGAAAATGAAAGAAGGGAAAATGAAAGAAAGAAAGAAAGAAAGAAAGAAAGAAAAGATGGATGGAAGGAAGGAAGAAAAGATGGATGAAAGAAAGAAAGAAAGAAAGAAAATACAGAAGGAAGGAGGGAAAATGAAAGAAGGGAAAATGAATGAAAGAAAGAAAAGATGGATGAAAGAAAGAAAGAAAGAAAGAAAGATGGATGGATGGATGGATGGAAGAAAGAAAGAAAGAAAAGATGGATGGAAGAAAGAAAGAATAGATGGATGGAAGGAAGGAAGGAAGGAAGGAAAGAAAGAAAGAAAGAAAGAAAAGATGGATGGAAGGAAGGAAAGAAAGAAAGAAAAGATGGATGGAAGAAAGAAAGAAAGAATAGATGGATGGATGGAAGGAAGGAAGGAAGGAAGGAAGGAAGGAAGGAAAGAAAGAAAGAAAGAAAAGATGGATGGAAGGAAGAAAGGAAAGAAAGAAAGAAAAGATGGATGAAAGAAAGAAGGAAAGAAAAGATGGATGGAAGGAAGGAAGGAAAGAAAGAAAGAAAAGATGGATGGATGGAAGGAAGGAAGAAAGAAAGAAAAAATACAGAAGGAAGGAAGGAAAATGAAAGAAAGGAAAATGAAAGAAAGGAAGGAAATATGGAAGGAGGGAAAATGAAATAAATAAATAAATAAATAAAAGATGGATGGAAGGAAGGAAGAAAGGAAAGACAGAAGGAAGGAAGGAAGGAGGGAAAATGAAAGGAAGGAAGGAACCTACCCTATATCCACCCATCCACCTTCCCCAGCTTAGCCCTGCATGCAGGTTAATTAGTATACTCTCCCCTGCCAACCGAACAGGCGAGCTTTGAAACCTGCGGCGTCTTGAAGGAAACGTTAATTGGAACCGTGGCCTTTGCCCTCTGAGCACTGGACTCCGCAGCCATCCCTCCTGCTCCAGGGGAGTCCCAAGCCTTGCAAATGAATGCCATTTCCTGAGGGCCCTTCTCACCCACAACATGGTCAAAAGGCAAGGAAGGGCCTCCTCTCTCCACCCTCACCTGCCCCACAGTTTCTCAGAGTTTCAGTCCAGAGGGACCTGGGGGGAAACAGGGGTCTTTGGCCTCTGCTAGCCGGACCCAGGGCCAAGATGGACGCAGCTAAGACCCCTTCCTGTTGTGGCCTTACCTCTTTCTCTACTTGCTTTCGAACTGCTACCTTGGCAGAAGTGACAGCTCACTCCGTCACACAGCACTTGGGTCTCAAGTGGCTGACCTGCCCGCCTTCCAGTTGTCAAGTTGAGGGTCTTAAGCCACCAGGACTTCCCTCCATTTCTGGTTTCTCCTCAGCCTGGTCTTCCCTTTTGAGGGCAAGGCTGAACTTGCCACTGTTATGCAACCCAATTCGATACACCTGTTGAGCTTCCCCCAGCCCCTCTTAAAGGTACAGGGAACTCATTCTCCAACCTTTGGGGCTGAAGCAGGTAACTTCCCATCATCTTCCTCACAAATCTGTCACTCCTGAGGTCCCTTTGGAAGCCATGTGGAGAAGTTACCTTTTTTGTAACTTTTTAAACCTTTTAACCTTTATTTTTTGTAAATTTATAGTCTAATTTTTTAAATTAATTTTGAACCTTAAGGTTTTAATTTCTGAATTTGTAGGGATATAGTGGGGTTGTTTAGTTTGTTTTGCACTCATTATGTATAATCTTTCTCTTTTTCTGTAAGCCGCCTAGAGTCAGGTTCGCCTGGTTGGGGCGGGATAATAAATCTAAATAAATAAATAAATAAAATTTTGGGACTACAAGACCTCAGATGGCATAGAGCCAGATTCATTCTCTGAGGTGTTGGAGTCTGGGAAAGGAACATACCCAATTTCTGGGCTAGTAGAATAAGCCCAAAACTACCTTTACCTTTACCTTTACCTTTACCTATACCTGTACCTGTACCTGTACCTGTACCTGTACCTTTACTCTTGCCTTGCTTAAAGAAAGAGAAGGGAATTGCAGAAACATAGACGGGGACCTTTAAAGCCATCCATCTGCATAAGGTAGGAGTACACATCCATTTGGATACACTTTCAGGGACAGCCAGGAGAAAATCCACCTTCGTCATGAGGTAAAGGTTTCCCTTGCTCAAAAGCCAGTTGTATCCGACTGTAGGGTTCAGTGCTCATCTCTGTTTCAAAGCCAAGGAGCCAGCGCTAACTGTTTCGGCAGATGTTTCCGTGGTCATGTGGCAGGCATGACAAGACACCGGAGGTTACCTGAGCAGGGATCAAGGCTTCTGATGGTCTTCCTTTCCAGGATCAGGGGCCATTCTTTGTGTTGGATTGCTCAAAGTGGATGAAAGTACCTTAGGATGAGGGCTAGGTCTAAAGCAAAGGGCTGACCAGCAAGAATCATGGACTCAAAACTCCTCCCTTTCAGAGATTAATTTAAAAAGGTAGAGGTACCTATTTATCTACTTCCAGTCGTGACGTTCAGCGTCTTAACCACTAAGCCACCACAGTCCCTACCGCAGATAACTAGCGATTCATAATTAAAATAATGTTTCCCCCCTTTCCTGGAAGGTCTGGTTGTGGAATGGAGAAGGTAGGGAGCCAAGACCACAGGTGGGGAATCTGGTCATGGAGGTCTTCAAATCGGTTCTCTTCTTTGATAGACCAGTGAAGTCCTTTCCACTTCGGCTGGGATGGTTACAGCATTCCGATGTCTAGTCATGCCTGCCACATGACCACGGAAACGTCTGCAGACTCTTTGGCTGTAAATGGAGATGAGCACCAAACCCTAGAGTCGGACATGACTGGGTTTTGAGCAAACGAGACCTAGTTATCAGCCGTTAAGTTATTTCGACCCCTCCCCCAAAGTCATTTGGCAGACGGGGGGTCCATGGAGACGGCATCGCTTTCGGCCGAGAGGTTTCCCGCAGATGGCATTTGGCTCCTCTCCCCGGAATAGAACAGCCTTCTTTGCCTCCTGAATTGGAAGCAAATTGGCGGCTGCTCCCAGGACGGTGGAAGAAACGTTGGTGGAAGACATGGGAAACTCCGCTCTCCGTGCAGACGTGCACCAACTGCAAGCCCGTGCTTTGTATGCTGAGCTGGAAACAAGGTACCACTTTGATGGGAAAGGTAACAGCAGTCCAGGGTCTAGTCATGCCTGCCACGTGACCAAGGAAATGTTTCCAGATGCAGACAGCGCTGGTTCTTCGGCTGTAAATGGAGATGAGCACTGACGCCAGGAGTTGGCTATGACTGGCTTTTGAGCAAGGGAGACCTTTATCTTTACCTAAAGAGAATTATAATGCATCACATCTCTTCTTCTTCTTCTTCTTCTTCTTCTTCCTCCTCCTCCTCCATGGGTTTTTATAGGTTTTAGAGGTTTTTAACTGTGATGTTGGTTTTTATTCTTTTGGGTTGGGCGGCAATATAAAATCACAAAAATAAATAAATAAATAAAATATCTAATCTATTTATTTATTTATTTTGTCCCGAAACTTCTAAGACGTTTATTTGTCATTCTGCCCCCTTGTTTACCCCCCCCCCCTTGTCTCGTCTTTACAATCCACACAGTGTAGCTCAAAATATCAAGAACACCATTTAGTTGGGGGCCGTGCCTAATGCGATGGTGTTTTTTATTCATCATTTGTTGGTTTACATCATTTTTATATTCCCCACCATTAAACTAAAAGGCTTTTAGAGCCTTTTACAAATAAATAAATAAGTAAAAAAATAAGCCCGATGTGCCAGCCCCAACACGTCAGGCGTGTTAATCTGAATTTAAGACGCGGCGCACGAGGCACAGCGATGGGGAGGGAGGCAGAAGTCCAATTCTTATCGCTCTGAACCAATTTAGGAGTATAAAGATGCTGTTCTTTTCCAAGACAGGAAGTTGGTTAAAGGACAGGTATGTAAAGACAGGTAACTACATCCATGAGGACCGCCAATATTCGGATTTGGATATGGCAGAACAACAAGAAGAATACAGGTAAAGGTCTCCTTTGCTCAAAAGCCAGTCGTATACTACTCTAGGGTTCGGTGCTCTTTGTTGTTGTTGTTCAGTCGCACAGTTTATAGCCAAAGAGCCAGCTCTGTCTGCAGCTGAAGATGTTTCCATGGTCATGTGGCAGGAGCACATGGACACACTGTTTACCTTCTCACCGAAGAGGTACCTATTTATCTACTTGCAATTTCTTGCTTTCGAACTGCTAGGTTGGCAGCAGCTGGGATGAAGACAGGAGGTCATTCCGTCCTGCAGTACTCAGGAATCGAACTGCCGACCTGCCAACCTTCTAGTCGTCAAGTTCAACATCTTAACGTCTAAGCACTTGGTTAAAAGCCAGGGGATAAATGATGGGAGTGTCATTTTTGAAGAAGAAAAACGCAAGAGGGGGATAAATATTTTAAAGACCGAATCCTTTAGAGGCCCACTTATCTTCCACAGCATTGGATCAAAGCAACATGAAGAGCCAACCCAATGAACTCAAGCCAATGACAAGGGGGGGGGATCATTAATTAGTCATCATGACTGAGAGGCAATCAATAAATCCACAGCTGTGGGGTACCTTTGACAGGAGGAGTCAATGGCAGTTACACAGAACCATCTACTCACTAAAAAAAGTGAAATAAATCAGAGCTGACTCACCAATTGCCAACCAATTGGAGTTAATCCCATTTTGCCGAACGAAGAGCCTTGGCCAACAGGCCAACGTTGGGTTGTTGATGGTTGCCCAAAGACAGCCCAAAGTGCCTGGGAATGACTCCTCTGGATTTCGACTTCTCTACCAGCTCGTCCATCTTCTTAACCATCTCATCATCTTTACTGTGGCTGGAGATGATAATCTCCTCTTTTCATACACCCTTCACGGTCAGCCACATGACTGACGGCCACATGACTCAGTCATTTCCCCCACCCCTCCTTCCCTCCCAAAACAGCAGATTGGATTTTTTTTACAAAAGGAAGGTCTTGGTGCCGCCCCCTCCTAGTCTCTGCTGCCCGAGGCAACCGATTTGCTTGGCTTATCAGGAAAGCCTGCCTTGCCTTCTGCAATCACCCTGCCCACAAAGAAGGCCATAGGATGGAGAGGAAAAAACCTCTGGCAACAAAGACATCATCTCCACACTGTTATGGTGTCCTATGGCTAGAAGGTTGATGGCCATCGTTGACCTTGACCCTTGGGGTAGAGGCTCTAGATGAACCAGCCCAGCGTGACAGCCTGGGAAATGTTTCTGGGCCATTAAGTTTTTATACTTTTCAAGGCAGCTGTATTTTATTATTTTTAAAAGAAAGAATATTTAGAGGCCTTCGTCTCCTCCGTCTGCAACATCTTTTTTTTTTTTTGACGAAGATGTCAACGCAAGATAAAAGGAGGACAAATAATAATACACAATCGGGAGTGAGAGATGAAGAAGAAAGAATTGGCTTGTGGGGGGATTGTGGGAAGCAGGTTTGAGAGTTAAGGTAAACTACATAAACTGAGGATCACCAAGATTCGGATACCGATATGGCAGAACAAGCAGAAGAATACAGGTAAAAAGTCACCCTTGCTTAAAAGGCAGTCGTATCCGACTCTAGGGTTCAGTGCTCATCTCTGATTACATACAAAGAGCCAGCACTGTCTGTGTCTGCAGGCGTGTCCGTGGACATGTGGCAGGCATGACTAAACATGGAACGCTGTTACCTTTCCCACCGAAGTGGTCACTATTTATCTACTTGCAATGTCTTGCTTTCGAGCTGCTAGGTTGGCAAGAGCTGGGACAGAGACCGGGAGCTCATTCCATCCTGTGGTACTCAGGAATCGAACTGCTGGCCTGCCGCCTTCCATTCAGTGTCTTAGCCACTTAAACCACTGTAAATAGCTAAGGAACAGAAATCCTGGCCTGGGTGTCAATTACCGTATTTGTTGGCATATAAGACCCATTTCCCTCCACTCAAAATACACTGGGAAAATGGAGTGCATCTTGAACTATCTATAGTGGCTTATAGTGGGCTAGTTTGGTAATTTACGGGGTGCGTCTTGCACTCTGCTGTGTCTTATACACCGGCAAATACGGTAATCGGCGGCTCAGCATTATCCACAAATTATCACTCTTCCAAATTTCAGGCTGTCCCGAACAGGGCGGGCGCTGGGTGGTCCCCAAAACAGATTAACAACATCCAATGCCACAAATCCACAATCCAGAGTGTAATGTTTCCCAACCAGGAAGAAATCTCTTCTAAAATGACAAATCCCTTCTTCCGCCACCCCATAATAACCCAACGACTGCATTTCCTTCTTTTCTGTCTCTCGGCATTATCGCCTCATTCCTTCCCTCCCAAGAAAGAAATGAGGGGTTGGATTTGTAATTAATTTACAGCCCATCTGCTTTTCCAAAATTGGTGTAAAAAAGACATTTCTTTGCAAACACTCCAGTCACTGAGAAAAAAAAATACAGATATTTCTATATTCGGAATGAGGACGACCTTCTCATAATAATAATAATAATAATAATAATAATAATAATAATAATAATAATAATAATAATAATAATAATAATAATAATAATAATAATAATAATAATAATAATAAGTATCATGCAGTTCCCGGGTCTCGAACTGCTGACTTGCCAGCCTTCCAGCTACCAAGGCAAGCTTCTTAACCACTGAGCCATCCTGTTCTTCCTTAAAGAACAGGGCTGTGGGGTGAAGCCAAAAATAACAGCTATGGATTTGGGAATGGATTGATGCGAACTCAGCCAGGCCACAAGTCCCATCAGCCCCAGGAGCATGCTGTTTCGGCAGTGGACGATGGGTATTGTAGCCGCCAGGTTTGGAGGAGAGATAGATGCTTCGTTCTAGAGGAGAATTAGAGTTGGAAGTTTCTCAGATTTTGCTACATACGGTATATAAAGTGCAGGGTTTGCAAGATGTTTCAACACACCACACATAAACCAAGTTCCCAAATTTGGGTTCTGGCCAAGGATTGAATTCATCATGCTTGGAACGATATCAGAGAGTTGAGTCTCTCTCTCTCTCTCTCTCTCACACACACACACACACACACACACACACAAACACAGACACACAAGCGTCCTCCCTTCCGGACACGCCACCCCCTGCCCTGGAGTAACCCCGGGGAGGCTGACTGCCCGAGTCCTTTGGGTTCACATTCAGACACAAACATGCAGGCCACTAAAGGCGACACGGGTGTCAACCCAGACCCATGTTCAGCAATCCACACCATCCTCAAGTCAGCAACCAGGAGAAATCTAGGGGAAGACTCCCATGCCAAACTGAAGCCCCTTCAGAATGGCACCCAGGGGAGAATGGAGTTTGTAGTTACTCAGGCAAGGTCCTGCTCATCTACGCATACCATGGGTTGTGTTTTTTTGAGAATGCATTGGCCAAGACTCAACCGAATCCCCCTTCCTCGCGAGGATCCCCCACAACCTGCCCTTCTGGTGGATCAGCCTGTGGGGCTTGGAGCTCTTCCACAACCCCCACAAAACAACACAACCTTGGTGTGTGAGTGTGGGTTAGAGAGGGAAACCCATCGGAGAGCGTGGAAGGACCATGTCAAGACTTGACAAACGCCCGGCTGGTCATCGGAGGGTTTTTCAGAAGAGTTGCCTCACACCATCATCATTATCATCATCATCATCATCATCATCATCATCATCATCATCATCATCATCATCATCATCATCAATCTACCACTCCTCCAGGGGCCCTGGAAGGAGCCAGGATACCCGAATGTGCCTTGGCACAAGAAAGGTTGGCATCCAACCTCCCTTCCTTCCTGTTTATCCCGGGTGAAAAATAACGCCACTGTTCGCTGGCGAGGAGTGGGTGGGGGCGGAGGATGATGAAGGGGGGGGTGCCACTTGGGGATGGAGGATCTAAACAAGGTGGGTTTAGGGAGGATGGGGGACCCACTTAGCCGCCCCCCCCAAACCAAGCTAGGGGAAAGTTAGGCAGAGTTTGTTAAAACACAGGGGACTTTTCTCTTATTCTCTCTCCCCCCCCCCAGCAATCACAGCCACCGCCAACGAGGAAGGGAAGCCCCCCCCCATTGCTCCCCCCACAACCTGGAAAAATTGGGGTGCCCAGGAGATTTGGGGAGAGAAACCACCTTTGCACCCAATTTGGGTTCATTTCACGTGGTGGAAAGGAGGTCGATTGTTCACAGTCTTTCCCTTGGGGGTGAGGGTGGGTGAGACCCCCCTCCAAGGCTTATTCTCTCCCCTGGCTCTGATCTACACCCCCACACACACACGTTTTCCCATCTCCCCCCTTCCCGCCCCATGGCGACACCCCCCCCCCCAAGCACTCACCCCGAGCCGCCTGGAAGAGTTTGCCGAGCAGGAATCCAAGCGCCAACAAGCGGTTCATCTTGGGTGTCTTGGCCCCGCACGTGGGAACGCCATCTGGTTCAGAAAAGGCCGGCCGCTGCCTTGGCGCATCGCGACCCTCCGGACACCGAGGCGGGCAGGACGCGGCAGTGGCGGCGGCGGAGGAGGACGAGGGGAGAGGAGGAGGAGGAGGAAGAAGCCCCGTGACTCCCGCTGGTGTCCATCGCTGGGGAGAAGTCTTTGGAGGACAATTGACCCGGGGGTGGGGAGGGGGGGAGAGAAATAAAAAGCCCGGGGGCGGCGGAGGAGGGGGGGGAGGAGAAAAGCGCAAAAAGCCAACACAATGTCCAGGAAACAGGCGAAGCGATGGACCCGCTGGTGCTGGAGGATGCTGAGCTCCCCGGGGGAAGTGGTACCCAAAGGGATGCTGCCAGCGGCCGCTCAAGGATGCTCAGTGGTACCCAGAAGATGCTCCGACGGGCGCCCCGCGTGGGGCTCCTGGGGCCCCCAGCTAGAGTTTTGGGGACCCCCCCTTCAACTCATGCTCCCCCCCTCGGCTTTCTCCTGCCTCCCTCCCACCCACCCCCACCCGCCCGGCTCCTTTCCTCTCCGGTTTCTCCCCTCCTGCGTGTTCGGCAGACTCTCTCCTCGTTTAATCCATCCTCGGCTCTTTCGGGCTCCCGTCCTTTAAGCCGGATTTATCGCGGCACAAGAGAGGAGCGATTGAGAGAGAGAAAGAGAGAGAGAGCCCTCCCCGTCTCCCCCCTCGCCTCCCTCTCCTGCTCCACCTCCCAATCCGCGCACAGCCTTCTGCCTGGCTGGGCTGCCAAAGAGAGAGAGAGAGAGAGAGAGAGAGAAGATTAACCCTTCGGCGTCCAGGCGCGCCCAAAGAGAACCCGGTCCAAGCCAGGCACCAAGCATCGCATACCTGCGGAAATGGTCCAGGTGAAACCAGCAGGAATTTATTTATTTGTTTATTTGTTCAATTTGTATAGCCACCCCCAATCGACTGACTCTGGATGGCGTACATAAAATCCCCAACGTTTAAACTCTAGAGACCCTTAGAATTCCTAACAACACTGAAAAACTACCTTCCACCTGCCCCAATTAAAAATCTAGTTAAAAACTTTTAAAAGCATGAGTGATCCTGCTCTAAAGGGGGGGGGGCTTGCTCCCTCTCCACCTCCCTTACACCTGCCCCGCCAGCCAGGTGTTCAGCTCTTTCCTGAAGGGCAGCAGCTCCATTTGGAGATGCAGTTCAAGTGGCAGGAGGTTCCATAGGGCCGGAGCAGATTCCGAAAAGCCCCTGCACTGTCTGTGGCTGTTTTTGAACTTTTGCACTTGGACGACTGGAATTTTATTGTGAGTGTTTTTATTGTGTTTTCACTGTGTATTGTGTACTGTTGTGAGACGCCCGGAGTCACGTTTGTTGATTGGCCAGCATAAAAGTATAATAATAATAATAATAATAATAATAATAATAATAATAATAATAATAATAATAATAATAATAATAATAATAATAATAATAATAATAATAATAATAATAATAATAATACAGCTGGCTTATATCTGCTTAGACCTTCTCAACAATGTTCCCAGTCTGAACTAAGGCCAAGACCTTGATAATCAGAATTTTTTCCTAAAACTGCAGGTCATGCCTCAGACGAATAATGGAGAATTATTGAATTCCAGCTGTTTAAGGCCCTGGTTTCCCCATTTCTTCATTTTTTCCCTAGCTGCAGTCCCTCTTCCGGCCATGGCTGCGGTGGCGCTCTTGAGCAAGAATGCTTCGGCTCCCTCTTTGACAAGAAACACACAAAAATTCCACATTTGCTATTCCTAAAACTGGAGTCTTTTCCACTCTGAATATAAATAAATTTTCACTTTCTGATCAATTCTTCTACAAACATGCCAAAATAAAATTCCTTCCCCATCTGCAGCAAGCAGATTCCACAGATACAGCCACTTCCCGTGTGTGGGGAAGATTCTGAAGCTCACAAAGGAACAACATTGCTCCTCACAACCAGACTCAATAATAATGATGATAACTGTGCACTGGCAATTCAGTCATGATGGTGAACCTTTCCAGGGTTGTTAAGGTAGAGAGAATGCACCGAAGTGGTTTACCATTCCCTTCCCAGCCTGGCTCTTCTGTTGGGAGGGACAGTGTGGGATTCGAACTCCCAACCTCTGCTAAACAACTGAACTCCTCTAGCCAGCCTCAAGAGGTTCTTCTTCTTTTGTGTCCTGATCAAACTGTTGTCTTCCAAAATGAAGCCACTTTCTTGGTGTTGGCCAAACTCAAGTCTTCATCAGTACATGTTTCTGATTCTTCTTCTCTCATGTCCTGACCAAACCCTGGACTGCCAAAATGGAACCACTTTCTTGGCTTGGTCGTTGGCCAAACTCAAGTCCTCATTGGTACATGTTTCTGATTCTTCTTCTCTCGTGTCCTGATCAAACCACAAACTGCTGAAATGAAGCCACTTTCTTGACTTTGTCGTTGGCCAAACCCAAACCCATGTTTCTACAAGTAATAAAGAGGTCAGCAAATGAACCAGATTCTGTATCTCTCCACAGCGTGTTGTTGTCCACCAGTGGCCCCCACTTGAGCATTTGGGTCTTGCATTGAGGGACTCCAACCCTCAGCCTATTCAAGGTCCCCCAAGTGACGTTGGGGAGGTTGAGTTCCTCAGCCACATCCTCCTCTTTCAATGTCCTTCCTTGTCCACCGAGCTCCTTCCTCCATCTTCTAGTTTGGCTTTGCTCTTGCTTCCCCTCATTTGTTCTTGGGGGTCCACAGAAAAAGCTTCCTTGAAGATTGTGGATACAAGCAGGCATACCCTGGATGGCAACCGTGCTGGCTAATTTTTCCAACACCAGATCAAACCACAGGAACTGAATCCAAGGTTTCTTCTCCCCCTTTTCATAGACTCTACTTCTTTTCTTACCACCATCGGTTCCTGAAAGTTTTTCTTCTGAAAAAACTTAATTTAGGCTCAAGATCTAATTCATTTGTGGTCAGATATTTCAGGGGCCTTCTTTCCCCCCATTCAACACATTGTTAAAGCCCTCAAGCAGTCAACACAGCAACGGAGAAGCAAACCGCAAACCATGTTATAGTGAAAGGTGGGAGGGGAAAAATCAATTAGTTCTCCATCTTCTTTACACATGTCTAGTTTCTTCCTTCCTTCACCCCTTTCCCCTCAATCCTTCTGCAAAAACATCACAACCGCACTCCAGAGTAAGGAGGCAAAAGGGCTACCGGTAATGAGGTTCACGTTTATTTGATGGCAGATGTGATAAGGCGCTGATGCTGGGGAGTGATGTTTCCTCAGCGCTCTTGGACGCATGCCTGGGCATCGACATGGCTTTGTGTGGAAAGGTCGATGGCAGGGAAACTGTGATAATATTAACATAGCTAATTAACGTGAGGCTCATTTTGGGGACAAGACGCTTCTCACACAAGGAAAACAAGCTCCAATCTTGGGTTGGAAAGAAAATTCAATGAGGCCATCAAGGAGACGACTGAAGACACCTTGGGAGGAATATGTCAGACTAAATCGAGGTAGGAAGATCAGTGATGGCCAACCTTGGCACTCCAAGTGTTCTTGGACCTGCTGATCAGGGCACTTGGGAATTGATATCCAAGAACATCTGGTGTGCCAAGGTTGGCCATCACTGTGGTAGAGCCTTGACAGCTTTCTTTTGTAAATTACAACTCCCAGAACCCCCAGCTAGCATTGGATTTGTAGTCCAAGCAACAACTTCCCATGCTCCGATCAGGGCTAAGCATATCAGAAGACCTGAACTACCTACAAATAGAGATTCAAATCATTCCTTTGAACTTCGAACAGTCAAGCAGCCTAGACTTGGCATTGGTTTGGTAGACCATCCATTCCTGTGGCTTTAAGACTTTGGCCCTCTGGATGGTTTGGGCTTCAGCCAAGGTGGCCAGTGGTGAAGGATAGTAGGAACTTAATGGCCAAGACATCTGGAGCGCCCAAGCATGAGAACCATTGGTCTAGCCTAGTGGTCAGCAAACTTGTTTCTCCAGGTATTCTTGGATTTCAGTTCCCAGAAGCCCAAGTCAGAACACCTGCTGATCAGGGCTTCTGGGAATTGAAGCGCAAGAACATCTAGACCAGGGATGGTCAACCTTGGCTCTCTAGGTGTTCCTGGACTTCATTTCCCAGAAGCCCAAGTCTGCAGTCCTGCTGTTCAGGGCTTCTGGGAATTGAAGTCCAAGAACGTCTACAGCAAGGATGGCCAACCTTGGCTCTCTATGTGTTCTTGGACTTCAGTTCCCAGAAGCCCAAGTCAGCACTCCTGCTAATCAGGGCTTCTGGGAATTGAAGTTCAAGAACATCTAGACCAATGATGGAGAACCTTGGCTCTCTATGTGTTCTTGGACTTCATTTCCCAGAAGCCCAAGTCTGCACTCCTGCTAATCAGGGCTTCTGGGAATTGAAGTCCAAGAACGTCTACACCAAGGATGGCCAACCTTGGCTCTCTATGTGTTCTTGGACTTCAATTCCCAGAAGCCCAAGTCTGTACTCTTTCTGATCAGGGTTTCTGGGAATTGAAGTCCATGAACATCTGGAAAGCCACGTTTGCTGACCTCTAGTCGAGCCCAACCTCCTACCTGATGCAAGAGATGCATCAAAGTTTTAGCTGTCCCAAAAAAGATGGATGCCTCATCTCTGCTGGCAGAAAGAAGCTTGAAATGACTTCTGATGAAGGTTACAGGAGGGGAAGAACACCAAAGCAGGATTGTGGCTGAATATTAAGGACAGAGAGAGAGAAATCATGACTGCAGAGGAATTACGTAAGTTCAGTGCTAACAATAGGGAAAAAATTGAGATGGTTGATGATGTCCCGGTTCAACCATCAATCCAAAGGCAAACTGTGGCTAAGACGTCAGAAGGAGATTTGGAAAGGCAGCTATGAAGGGATTAGAAAAGATACTCAAGTATGGAAGTGGAGGAGAAGTTTATAGATATCATGGACTGTCGGAAAAACCAATAAATGGGTGGTCGGATACACTCAGTCCTGAAATTTTTGTAGGATAACCAATGGCTAGATAACCTAAGGCTCGTGGGCCAGATGTGACCCGTGGTGGCATTTCATGTGGTCCCCACTGCCTCCACCACACCTGAAAGTGCCATGTGTGGTTCCAATTTAATGTACAGGCCACCCCCATTGTGCAGGCAGGGCAAAATGGCTGTCCGGCCCTCGACGCTGACGGAGAGAGTGTGACCCGGCCCCCGGCTTGAAAAGGTCTGGGAGCCCCTGCTTTGGTCAATGTCCATATAGAGCAACACTGGGAATACGTAAATCTCACAATTCGGATCTTTGTAGCGAGAGTTAGATCTCCTTTTGCATAACAAATGCCGCATTTTTATAAAGGTGGGTCTTGTTTTCTCTATTTGTATTTTAATCTCTACCTCGGGATCCTGATTTTCATTTCACATTCTCCCCGAAAAGACAATTTTAGGAGAGGATATCAGTTTTATTTGGTGGAAGACGGGGCTGGGAGGGGGGGGGGAAGCAACCAAATTCAACAACACGGAAGAGGAATCCGTCCATCCTCTCTGAAATTGGCAAGAGATTCTGCCTCCCTCTTTGCGTCGGTGTGGGAGGTTCTTGGGTGCCTGCTAAGCCATAAAAAATGTTATTAACAGGGGCAAAAGCTACCCAGCTCTGTCTAAGTATTATCTCCAGCGTCCCGGGGCAGTGGCTTTGCAAATTGGCAGGTATTTAAATCCCACCTATTCCGCTTTTGCCAGCTCATCTGCGGCAGCGAGCAATTTCCGGCGTTTGTTAGGAAAGCGGGGAAATGGTAAAGGGGGTAAAAATATATTAAGTTGGGCTGCCAACTCAGGAAAGGGACTTTGTACCTGTGCACGGTACTTGAACTTCCCCCCGACCGCTGGTTTCCCTTGGGGAGAAAGCAGGACGGAGGGAAGCATCGTAAATATACAATGTTTCTCAAAATGTTGAAGGAAAGCTTCGTCTGGACTTAAAGCCCGTGGGACGGAGCCGGCCCCTGGCACCATTTTGTGTGGTCCCCCTGCCCTTCCAAGCAGGGCATTTGAGAAACAAAATGGCCACCACCATCGTGCAAGCTGGGCAAAATGGCCGTCTGGCCCTCGAAGCTGACTGAGAAAGGGGGACCCGGCCCACAGTCTTGAAAAGGGAACCCCCAGTCAAGACCTGGAATTGGAAGAAGCTTCTGTAGGGAGGCACACTCATATCCATACACAACTTCCATGCAAAGGATTGCTCAAGATGATGGTGATGGTGATGGTGATGGTGATGGTGATGGTGATGGTGATGGTGATGGTGATGGTGATGATGTGGTTCTTCTTCTTGGTCTTGGTCTTGGTCTTGGTCTTGGTCTTCTTCTTCTTCTTCTTGGTCTTGGTCTTCTTCTTCTGCTACTGCTACTGCTACTGCTACTGCTACTGCTACTGCTACTGCTACTGCTACTGCTACTGCTACTGCTACTGCTACTCCACCACCACCACCACCACCACCACCACCACCACCACCTCCTCCTCCTCCTCCTAGCATCCCCCACCACCATTATTATGCTCTTTCCTATACTCCTAAAATCAAGGAAGGGGTTCTCTATGCCCCCCCAGATGTTGCTGGACTCTTGAGTCCTATCAGCCATTGCAAGCCAGCACTTAGGAGAGAGGGCTTGGAGTGGCTGGTCAACAATATCCTTGGCTGCCCTTGTCTCTTAAACCAGCCTTTTCATCTGACAAAGTCTTGTCATGTCTTCTCCCAACCTTCTTCGTGACAGAAGGCAGAAGAGCTGATCTAAGAGCAGATGTTGGCTTCCTCCATGAGATTATCAGACCAGCCATTCCACAGTGTGCTCTCAAATCTCCTCCAGGTTGAAAGCCCAGATGGATGTTACTCCACATCTGTACTGGGGTGTCTTTTAGAGAAGACGTCTCTTGGTCTTGTCAGGCAGCACCATGAATTTAAGCTTAGCCTAGCCTCCTCCACCCTCAACCCCATCATCTTTCTCCCTTGCCTTCATTATCACCATCCATCTGAAGTGTCCAATTGCCCTCTGTGCTATTATACTCTCTCCTTACACAGCTGGGTGTTCATTTCTCCTGGAAACGCACCCCGCTTGCACACACACGCACACGCACACACAAACAACTACAGATCAATAGAAATGATATCTCATCTATATCTCCAAGAATAAAATGGGCCATCTCCAAATGGCCCCCCATCTATTTTTCAACCCAATCTGTCACCCCCTCCTTCCCAACCCAAACCTCTCCATTTTCTCTCCATCGCTCACAAGTTCATTTGCCAAAAAGGTTTCATGGCAGACAGAGGAGATTGGGTGGGGGAGGGGGTGGATTTCCAGAAAATAAATGCAGAAAGGAGGGTATTAGATAGTGGAGAGTGGGGTGGGGGGAGAGACAAAGAATCAACATCAACCCACGCTTGACTTAGAAACTGACTCTGTTTGAAAGACAGGGAAGGGAAGGAGGTCCTTCGCCTTTAGAAAGTCAGGCTGTCCTTTCAAAGGATGCCAAATGTCTGCCAGCTTCCTTTGGAACAGACGATGTTATTAATGCTTTTATGATTTCGGGTGGGAATCTGCTTGATAAATAAGTCCTTTTGAGATCATTATTTAAGCACTGGTGAAATATATCACAAACACACACACAAATAGCAGAGGAAGGACACAAATGTTTTCTCCCTGTCTCTGGCATCTCCTCGCCGGAAAGAGGCAAGCGGTTCAAGCCACTCTCCGGAAGAGAACGGCCGATGGATTTAAGGGCTACGCATTAAAATGTACTCACTCTCCCACCACTTCCTCGAACTGAAGGAAAGTTTCCAAATGACACAGAGTATAAGTAAGGAGACTGGACCAGGTCATGATGACTCAACGGGGAATTTATGGCCTTTCCGGGGTGTTCTGACCTCGCTTTCCATCATCATATGATAAAAGAGGAGTAGAGCTAGGAAGAACTCTTGATTCCATCTCTAAAGTGTTTCTCAGAAAACCCTCTGGCGCCATGATGGCCAACCTTGGCACTCCAGGTCTTCTTGGACTGCAATTCCCAGAAGACCCAGTCAGCACTTCTGGGAATTGAAGTTCCAGAAGAGCTGGAGTGCCAAGGTTGGCCATTGTGGCTCTAGTGTCGACATGTTTTCCTTGTTCTACATGAGGTTCAAAGCTCAGAAGAGCAGATCATGAAAGGAACTAGTTGTGTAACCTTTGGCACTCCAGGTGTTCTTGGACTGCAATTCCCAGAAGCCCCAGTCAGCACTCCTGCTGATCAGGATTTATGGGAATTGAAGTTCCAGAAGAGCTGGAGTGTCGAGGTTGGCCATCGCGGCTCTAGTGTCATCATGTTTTCCTTGTTCTACATGAGGCTCAAAGCTCAGAAGAGCAGATCGTGAAAGGAACTGGTTGTGTAACTCTTCTCACCATTCAGTTTGCCACTATTGTTACCAGTGGCTCAACCACAGAAGTAATTTCTTCAGTCTTGCCTTGACAGGTCGCCCAGTGCCATTGCCAACAGGAGCTAGAGAAATAGAGGGGAAATGCTCTCTGGTCACCCCTAGTGGCAAATTCTGATATTGCACCTTGGAAATGTTAATGAACTTTATAATAATCCTGATTTATGGCCTTAAGAATGACAAAATTAAAGAATGCTTCTGTGGCTGAATAGACTTGTCAAGAAACTAACATAAAAGGAATTTTCTAAATATAGTTTAAAATACCCTTTTAAAGAGTAACATCGAAAAGTAACTAAAAAACCCAACTAGTTACAAATAACTATGCTACTTGTAACAAGTTGCTTCCAAGTTCTGGTCAAGTTACAAGACTTCTTTCTTTCTGCACTGATATATGGGCATACTTTGCTGCACACGTTTCCTACGCCACACATTTTTGCATACATTTCTTTGTGATATATGCTATATTTTCTTCCTGTGTGCTAAATTAATACATTGCAAACAGAACATTTTACCCATTGGCTAAATGTTTTTAAATGTTTGCATTTTTAATCATGAACATCTCCTCGTGTATAATCTGGAAAAGACAAGCGTAGGAGCGTCTGACACCAATGGCTTTCTCGTCGTGAGCAGATGCTGAAAAATTGTGTGTGCTTTTCTAAAACCAGCCTTTCAGACTGCAAATTGGATAAATTAATTAAGAATCTTGCTTTGTAGGAATTGTTTTCTCCCATCCCTAGATGGAACGTAGCAGTTCGTTAGCATCTGGGAAGTTATGGGTTCCTGAGCTGATGTTCTACCCTAGTATCACAATTCCCACATCTGCCCCTTCGAAACCAACAAAGGTTCTGTAGTACATGGGGAATCGGCATCAGTGTGAATTACACACACACAAGCACACACACAAAAACCTTTTATTCTGGGCATGTAAAATCTTAATTTTGTCAGCTAATAATGGCCGTGGTTCCATCAGTGTGAGAAAATGCACCAGAGCAATGATTCTCAAAAGTGGAAGCATGCTGACTGAGCATGTTGGGAGTCGGAGAAGTTATGATCCTTAGAGTGTTATCAAACTGCCATAATTTTGTAGCACAGACACAGCCTTAGTCTGGGTAGAGTTGAGTCAGGAGCTTTTAGTACCACGGACAGTTCCTACCAGGCTCCATTAGCTGGACTGGGGAAAGAGGTCATCTTAAGTATGTACTGTAGTAAAAAAAGGAAGGACCCCATAGGGCCGTGATGACCAACCTTGGAACTCCAGCTGTTCTTGGACTTCAATTCCCAGAAGCTCACGTCAGCACTCCGGCTGCTCAAGTTGAAGAACATCTGGAGTGCCAAGGTTGACCATCACTGCTATAGGGCAGTTGCGTTCCTTGCAAGGAGAAGAAGGTAAAGGTAAAGGTTTCAGAAGAAGGACCTAAATTTGGCCAACGACAAAGGCAAGAAGGTGGCTTCATTTTGGCAGTCTAGGGTTTGATCAGGACATGGGAGGAGGAGGAGGAGGAGGAGAAGAAGAAGAAGAAGAAGAAGAAGAAGAAGAAGAAGTTGTCTAACTGTAGAATTCTTGGTGGTTATTTGCTTATTTCTTTGCATTCAAGAGTTTGCAAAGCAGACTGCCGAGCAGACAGAAGGGATTTTGCCTCCTTTCTTCTCTCAGACCATCTAAAAAGGGATTAAATCAGAAAAATAAATAAATAAATAAATTCGGGTTGGGTTTGTGCTTCTCCCCCCCCCCCCCCCGAAAAAAACCTGTGAAATTGTTCTGACGGCTCCCCGATAAAGCCTTGTTGAGGTAAGGACTGCGGTAGAGAGAGAAACAGACGGGGCTTCAAGGCCTGGGCAGAGCATTAAAGAAGACAGTAAGCAATGCAAATGATCAGACGGGGTTGTGTGTGTGTGTGTTTATCCGTCACTTGAAGGAGCTTCTGCATTGACTGTCCTGCTCAGTGTACTTAATCCGAGCGGCGCCAGACACTGGGTGGAAAGCAATCCGCTGCCCAAGGCAGGGAAGGAACTCAGACATCGCTTTGGAACAGAAGCATGGAATTGTAGCCATGGAAGGGACCCTAAAAACCATCTAGTTTCATGCAAGGTAGACCAAAGTGGGGCATCTCTGATGGATGGCCTTTGTTTGTACTGCAGCCAGAACGTTGTGAGCTCCATCCTGACCAGGAATCAAGGTTGACTTTTCCATCTGTTCAAGGTGGGTTAAATGAATCCCCAGCCTTCTGGGGCCAAAAGGCAGATGACCTTGTGAACCACCCAGAGCTGGGATGGCCAACCTTGGCACTCCAGCTGTTCTTGGACTTCAATTCCCAGAAGCCCCAGTCAACACTCCTGCTGATCAGGGCTTCTGAGAATTGAAGTCCAAGAAGAGCTGGAGTGCCAAGGTTCGCCGTCACTGGCCTAGAGAGGCACTATGGGGTGGTAGTTAAAGGTAAAAGTCTCCCTTGCTCAAAAGCCAATTGTATCTGATGCTAGGGTTCAGTGCTCATCTCTGTTTGTAGCCAAAAGCCCAGCACTGTTTGTGTCTGCTGACATTTCTGTGGCCATGCGGCAGGCATGACTAGACTCTGGAATGTGTTTACCTTCCCACCAAAGTGGTACCAAGTTATCTTCTTGCAATGTCTTGCTTTTGGACTGCTAGGTTGGCAGGAGCTGGGATGAAGACGGGAGCTCATTCTGTCCTGAAGCACCCAGGAATCGAACTGCCAGTCTGCTGACCTTCCAGTCATCAAGCTCAGCATCTTAACCATTGAGCCATTGCAGTCCCCCAGGAAATTAATGGCCGGGGAATATTTTGCATAAATGCTTCAGCATACCTAGGTTTATATTATCTATAGGCTCCTTTCTCTAGCGGCAGAGAAAATGAAGTATATATTTTAAGTCGAAGGAACAAACACAGCCAAAAAGTAAAATAAAAGGGGGT